>VWZV01010479.1:1133176-1516220 GCA_013397155.1 Irena cyanogastra
GGGGGGGGGTGTGACCCAAAACAAAAGGAGCTTCAGTAAAATGAATAACGAGGAGGGAGAAACTGAGAACCTGTCGAGTCCCTTGACAGCCTCCCTGCAATTCTCTAGACCCAGGATGGGGCTGCAGAGAGACGACAAGACTCAAAGGAACACAGCCACGGCCCAAGGGAAACCCGGCTAAACCCAACAACACACCACAACAGTCCTGGACAAATTCTTATCCAGCTCAATGCCTCTGCATGGGCAGTTCTCCAGGCGACCCTGATTATATCTCTTTCTAAACCTGCCTCTTTTTCATCTCTCCACGAAAGCCCCTGATCTGAACCAAACACTCTGAACCAAGTGGCTGCTTGGATGCTGTCCTGGAGCAGTAATTGTAGGGCATTGCTTGGACACGTTCTACAGTTGTTCACAAGAAAAGTATTTTAAATTAATCTGATTAACTGAATATGAAACCAACATGACTGTCCACATTAAGCTGAGAAGAAAATGAAAAGTTGTGTAAAACAAAAAATAAAACCCCTCCTGCATGACGGATCTCTTCTTCAGCTCCTATTTTGTGGAAGTGATACATGTACTGGTGAAAACTGCAAAAATAGAATATTTGAGGGACTGAATGCAGCCATCTGCTGTAGCTGATGCTGTTGTACAGGTAAGTATTTCCCCCTCCTCTGCCAAATTTGGGGTTTTAAAACATACCTGGAATACAGTGACTAACAATCCTGTGACTTTCCCTTCCTGCCAGACTTTGGAAATGACTCAAAGTAAGTTATCTCTGAACATTTGGCTTTGAAATAGTGATAGACAGGACAAGTTGTTACTTCATGAGTTGTGGTACAGGAAGCAAACTGCTTTGGATGAAAATATTTACTTTCTGGGCTTACATGCCTAAAGTGTGAAAAGCAAATGCTGTACTTCCATTATGTGAGGCCTCAGGAGAATGCACAACCTGTCTTCAGGGCCAGACAAAACCACGCTGGATGAGAGATAATTCTGAAATGTAAACAGCCAATATTACAGCGTTTCACCACAAAATGGTACGTATTGTAAATGAGTCATGCCACTACTCCAAACTGTGGTGAAGCAGTAAACAGGATCCAGAAGTGCAGTGGTGCAGTTCAGTCCTGTACTCACCAGAAAAGCAGAAAGAAGAAGAATTTTTGCAAAAGCTGAATGCTTCTGAAATCTGGTACAACTGACAAGATTTTTGAAACGTGATGGACAGATAAGGTTCACAGAACATTTCAGCAAAGTCTAATTTATCTTTGTTCACTATATGGAGGAGAGAGATTGTGAGGAGATTGTGTGGTTTGGTGAATAATCCTATATAATGCATTTTCAATGTGGACAAATTGGTAGAAAAAGAAAACTAAGTCCAGAGAAGCTTGTCATGTATATCGTATTATCTTTGGAAAAAGCACAATCCTAACAAAAGCCATGACGTAGGGATACAGGCTGGGGAAGTTAGAGATCTGCTAGCCCCTCTTCCTTCATTTGTACTTATCCCAGTGTTGTGCTATTTGTGTCTGAAGTAGACAATGAAATGTATGTTTTATTCTGATGCTTGGGAGCACTGAGCCTGGATGAACTCCCTAGAGCTCCTGGATAATGCTCTTGGCTACCTGGATACCTGCATCCTCTAAAGTGCAACTCGCCTAGGGCTCTGGGAGTGCCTGCAGTGAGGAGGGAACTCCAAGCATGGCTGTTCACTACACAAGGATGGGAAGCAGTGGCACATAGCAGCAGCGGTGGGAAAAGAAGCCCTTGAAGAAGATGTAAATTAAGGACGGCTCACAGAGTACAAGTAGAAAAAAGAAACATCTTGTGTACTCGAGTCCTTAAAGGATGGAGAACAAGCTGCTGTGTGCAAGGTTTTCTGTGCTCGACGTGAGGGCAGTAAGACTTGGAGGAATCACATCAGTCAGGAGCAGCAAAGCAGCATCACGTGCTGTACTGCACTAGTGACTTCAACTTAGATGCAGAGGGCACTAAGAAACTCCGAAGTCCAGGGAGACCCCTTCCCATGCACAGTCCCACCTGCTGTGCTCCATCGGAGTGTCTTTAGCACGCTGGGCTGAGCAAACAGCGCGCTCTGCTTTTGTCACTTGGGGTGCTCTCTATGTATGTTTTTACCCCTCCTCGAAAGCAGAGCGCAGCCTGCCCGATGCGGCGGGATTCACGCCGGGAGGTTTCCCTGGCCAAGGAGCTGCGGCTCCATCCGCGGTGGAGGGGCTCCTCCTGCTGGCAGCCCGCGCCCTCGGGTTCCTGCCCAGGGGAGGCAAGGAAAAGGAGGGGTTTAAACAGGACCATGCCCAAAATCCTCCCGAAGAATCCCTTCTCTCAGCACCTCTTCCTGTTGCTCTGGCATTCATTGCTCTTCGTTGCTCTCTCTCTGCCTTCCTGTGGTCGAACCCCAGCCGGCAGCCCAGCCCCAGGCAGTCGCTCACTCGTTCTCCCTCGCTGGGACTGGGGAGAGAATCAGAGGGGTAAAAGTGGGAAAACTCGTGGGCTGAGATAGAGACAGTTTAACAGGCAAAGCAAAATCCGCACACACCAGCAAAGCAGAACAAGGAATTCATCCAGCACTTCCCGTGAGCAGGCAGGTGTTCAGACATCTGTGGTAAAGCCTACACAACCCCTAATGGTGATTTCGGAAGACAAAGACCATCTGTCCGAATGTCCCCCTGCCCCTTCCTCCTTCTTACCCCAGCTTTACATGCTGAACACGGCACCATGTGGTGTGGGATATCCCTCTGGTCACTTGGGGTCAGCGGTTTTGGCTGTGTCCTCTCCCAGTCCCTTGTGCAGCCCCAGCCCCTTTGTGGGTGGGCTGGGGTGAGAGGCAGAAAACGCCCTAACATTGTGCAAGTTCTGCTCAGCAATAACAGTGTTAACACTGGTTTCATCACAAATCTAAGCATAGCACCACCATAAAAACTACTATGAAGAAAAAGAACTAGATTCTGATCAAACCAAGTACAGCTTTCAGATACTTCACAGGATTCTAGAGACTGCATCTGACTGGATCCAGCCTTCTGCATGTTCACTGTCCATTTTCAATAGAAGATTCTTTTGTTGGTCCTCACCAATTGGCAGATCTGTAGTATTGTGTGACAGTTTCTATCACCGTAGGTCTCATTTTCCCAAAAAAGATTACCCAAATATTTTCCTACAGCTACCATCAAGGATAGCTACAGCCCAACAAGTGGTATTGAAAACTACTGGGGAGTTTTATTCCAAGTTGGAACTTGGATTTGGAACCACCATCTAGTGTTAATAGTGAGGTCACTGACCCCATACTGAAGAAAAATGTCCTTCCAAACCATGGCTCCTGTTTCGGCTCAAGGATATTTAAGCATCTAAATCCTATTAGTTCTTCAGAAAATTTCCCCATTGGCCAAGAGAAAGACTAAGCAAGCTGGTCTTTTTTTTTTTTTTTTTGTTTTGTTTTTTTACTTAGCTTTCTCTACTTAGTCAAGATTTGACTCCAAGAAGACAGGCATTAAAATATGCTCCACAGTTAGGCTGGGTTCCCAGGTGCTTGCTTTAATTAAAAAAAAAAAAANAAAAAAAAAAGAAAGGTGGTGGGCCTTTGGTCGCATTTGCCATAGTTACTACATTTCAGAGCTCATAGGTCTATATTGGGATTAGAAATTTGACTGTAGCAGAGAGGAGCAATCCTGAACTTGACTACATCATCATCTCCACCTGAGCACTGATGGTAGGATCAGCTAAAGCAGTACAGGCTTTGTTATGGGCTAGGTACATTATTAAAAACATTCAGGCTAGAAGGGACCTTGAAAGGTCTTTAGTCCAGCCTCCTGCTCAGAGCAGAGACAACTCTGAGGTCTGATCTGTTTGCTCAAAGCTTTGTCCAGTCAGGTCTCAAAAACCCTCAAGGATGAAAAACTCACCAGAGAGCCCAGTGGGCTTGAACTGCTCATGCTGCTGAAGGAGCTTTACTCAAAACAGCAGGAGCAGAGACAGGCTTGGCACATCTGTAAGGCTGCAGTGTAGCTGGTGTTGGTCCTAGCTCAAACAACAGTGTGGTGCTCTCTTTGCTGCTTTGCTGAGCATCAGGGTATGCACCCCTACACCACAGCCACTTTGTGTACTGCAGCATAAAATACCCTGGGATGGTGCACTACAATGCCTCTGCTTCCATAATACGCATACAATTTTTAAATGGGACAGAGCTAATTTGGAATTGGCTTTCCCTTTCTTCTCAGTGGTTATGGGGAGGCAGGTTTGCAGGTCATGCCCATGGTTCTGGACCACAGACACCTCCAAAAACACAGCTCCAAAGGGCTTCCGTTGAAACAAAATCCTTTTAAAATTTTGATCAATTAATGTTTGTGTTCCATTAATATTAGATCTGCATCTGGGAGGGGTCTCCTGATGTGGGTTCAGTGTGTTCTTGTGTGAGCCCTTCAATGTGTCAGCACATAGCTTTCCTCCCAGTTTTAGTTTTTTCCCTGGTTGTAGTAATTTTACAATTCCATTTCCACTTCACATTATAAAAAGATTTCTTGATTAAAATGTTGAACTACTTGTAAATAAATTGAAATTGGTCAGTCAGAGAGCTGTACTTTTCTTTATTCTTCTTCTGCAGTACATATTCATTATCTTCCTCCTTTCCTGTCAGAATGGGAGTAAAAATTCTATTCTATTACACCGACTTGAAATACTAAAATCTCTGATGTGGATAATTTAAACTTATAATACAGTAAAATGTAGAATAATTATATATTACAAATCGAATCTCAACATTTCTATTGTATTCAGTCTGTCTTGTGTTCTACTGGACTATTCAGACTGGCATCAGCAAGAGTCTTCCACTGAAATGTATTATGACTTGAAGACTATGTTGTTATGAATAGTCAATTCTACCTTTATTTTGTTTGCTTCAAACTTTAATTTATTCTACATATGCATTACAGATTTCACTTTCAGTGATTATGAAGATAATGCAGCCACTTGCAGTGAAGTTAAATGAAAAGCTAACGGTAAATCCACTGCCTTTTCTTCCTGTCTTCTTTTTTTCATTTTCTCTTTTGTACTTTTTGAACACCATGCTTATGAAATACATCACCAAACAGTTCCAGGAGAGGTGTATGTAACCACAGACTGCTCCTTCTCTTAAGAGAGTTATCTGATAACTAACATTGTTCAGATGTCAGACTTTGCTTCTAATTTTGGGATTAATGTCTTTATATGGACCAACTGTGTGGTGCTCATGTGTCAAGCAGGAAGAGATGGACCTGTGCCCACAAAGCTTGCTGTAGTCTTTCTGTTCTCTTTTTGAGCTATAGATGCTCTCGTGCCCCTGCACCCTCCTCTCATGACTGGCATTGCATTGTTCATACTAAATGAGCCGAGAGAACCTCATCAACCATGTGGCTAATGTGGGAGGAAAGTTTGCAGGAATAATACACAGATTCCAATAAAAAATTATTTAAAGGTTCATTATAAAAATGTCTGGGACAGGCTGTGTATGTTAACCATTGAGCAATCAGTCTGTGTGGAGGCAGCTAAGAACTAATTAGTGTTTCAACTCTATCCAAAATGTAAGCTGGTGTTCATAAGTTGACTTGTACTTGCATTTCAGAAGGCAGGAAGAGGAAGAGGAAGCTCTATTCAGCTTCCTCTCATAGAGCCACAGGACAAGGATACATTTTAGGGAAGAGAACAAAATACGAGTAATCAGAAAAAATATTGAAGAGGTTTGCCAAAATGTAGAGCAGGCGTGTGTTCTCCATGAAGGAGAAAGAAACTTGTAAAAGACCGCCTTCAGAGAGAAGTGGGATAGAAGATTTTCCCTTACCTTTTCCTGTATGGGTTATGCATATCTACGTAGATGTGTATTTATGCAATTCTGTGATTCTTTAAATACTGTGTTGTTAAAAATCTTGTTGTTGGAAATATCTGGTTTCCATATAAGAAGTCTACCTGGACTGACTGAACAGGAGAAAGATAACTAGATCAGTGCAAGGATTCCTCAGAAGACTTCCAGGGATACTGAGCAAGTTCACAGATGATAAAAAACTGAGAAGAACTGTTGACTCCCTTGAAGGCAGGAAGGCCCTGCAGAGAGATCTCAACAAATTAGAGGATTGGGCAGTCACCAACTGTATGAAGTTCAACAAGGGAAAGTGCTGGACTGTGCACTTGGGATGAGGCAATCCTGGATGTACAGACTGGGAGATGAGAGGCTGGAGAGCAGTGCCACAGAAAGGGACCTGGGGGTCCTGGTCAATGGCAAGTTGAACATGAGCCAGCAGAGCCCTGGCAGCAGGAGGGCCAGCCCTGTCCTGGGGGCATCAGGCACAGCATGGCCAGCTGGGCAAGGGAGGGGATTGTCCCCTCTGCTCTGCTCTGCACTGAGGCAGCCTCAGCTCGAGTGCTGGGGGCAGTTTTGGGTGCCACAATAAGAGAAAGGCATTGAACAGTTAGAGAGCATCCAAAGGAGGGCCATGAGGATGGTGATGGGCCTTGGGGGGAAGCTGAGTGAGGAGTGGCTGAGCTCACTTGGTCTGTTCAGCCTGGAGGAGACTGAGGGAGACCTCACTGCAGTTACAGCTTCCTTGTGGGAGGAAGTGCAGGGGCAGACCCTGATCTGTTCTCCGTAGTGACCAGTGACAGGATCCTAGGGAATGGTCTGAAACTGTGTCAGGGGAGGTTCAGGCTGGATATCAGGAAAAGCTTCTTCACCCAGAGGGTGGTTGGGCACTGGAACAGGCTCCCCAGGGAAGTGGTCACAGCACCAAGCCTGACAGAGCTCAAGAAGTGTTGCGACAATGCTTTCAGGCACAGGGTGTGACTCATAGGGATGATGCTGTGCAGAGCTGGGAGTTGGACTTAATGATCCTGATGTATCCCTTCCAACTCAGCATATTCTGCCAGAAGCTTGGACAAATAATAATGAAGAATAAAAATACAAAAGGTATAAAGCCAGAGATAGGAAAAGAATTTTTATAAAAAAATACATTAAAATTAAGACAGTATCTGTGTGAAACTGGGTAATGGGATGAAGTGAAACTCAAAAAGGGGAAAATTACTGACCTATAACTCTTCAGCCTAGAGAGTCTTACAAGTGAGGAACTCATCTTCGCTCAACAAATTTTAATTTCCGTCTGAAGAAAAAGGTTTTTGACATACAATTAGGGTATTCAAGGAACACCAAAATGAGCTGCACGGGCGTGTTTTCATTTTCAGAAAAATGCCCCTGCCCATAGCAGTGGGATTGGAGCTAAATGATCTTTGCGGTCCCTTCCAACTCAGGCTGTTCTATGATCATAGCATTATGGGCTTACAAGACCCAACGTGCCTCTCATTTTATTTTTTTCTTCTCCTAATTCCTTTCTCTTTGTGAAACAAGTGTGAAACACACACGTAAGTGTATGCATGTCCTTCAGCACCCTGTTCTGAAATCTGGGTTATTTCATGTATTACAACATTTATTTCTCCGCATTTCCTCATTTATTTTAATTTACTCACTGTTGAAGAAGCAGGTTCACGCTGAGTGCAGGGAAGATGGTGTGTGGTATTGTTTCTTCTGGCATAGAGGCTTTGCTGAAAGAGCTGTTGTGCACAGAAAAGGGTATTGTTTTTCATACAAATCTCTTTGCCAAAAAAGTGCTGCTTCATTGAGGCTGCTCAGAGTTTCACACCCTGATTGAAGCACATGAATAGTTCTGGCCAAAAGAGGGGAAAATACATGACATTTTGCAATGCTTAATTCAAATGACCCGTAAAAAACCATGACAAAATCCGCAGGATGGGTTTGTAGAGAAGTACAGGCCTGTGCAGGGAGGGTGCAGTGCTGCTTTTCTCCCTTACTGAGCGGTAACCCCAGAAGAGACCTGCTGGCAGGTGGGGACAGAGGGTTCAAACCTTCCTTGTCCTGATGCCAGTGAGTCTGTAAAGCAGGGATAGAAATCCCTTGACCCTTTGCCTTGGTTGGGTAAACAGAACACTGAAATGCTTCTCATTTTATGTAAGTTTATTTACGTGCTAGTACAAAGATATTCAGGGACTTGATTCCTCCATGGTAAAGGAAATGTGTTTTAAGGTGCCTTTATGACTTTGGCAGTGTTTCAGCAGTCAAACTCCAGCCTTTTAAAAACTGGGTTTTTAAAAAATATCACGGCAGTTAAGATAACAGTATTAACAGTTATAACCTCTAGTGATACATATGGGGGCTCTTTTATCAGGCATCTTACCTTTTTAGCATAAACTTGTTGTTATTTTTTTCTTCAATGACCAAGGCAAAAAAGTATGATTTTGTGGAGGGTTCCAAAGGTAGATTTATCTTCCGGATTGCAGGAGAAAAAAGAAAAATCTTGTAAGATCCTAAATCATGATTTTTCTGCACATTTTTTTCTGTGTCTATCTCAAAGGAACCAGTCACTTAATCTTCCAATCAAGATAATTCCCATGTTATAAGTCAAAGGTGGAGACCAGACTCTTCATTTACGAAAAATGAAGAAGTCCCAGTTAATGGTCTGAATCACCCATATCTATTCCAATAGCACCCTACAAGTGTCTCGAATTTGTGAACAAGTGTCACATGTTGGAAGAGAAAAACTTTTCCAGTGATACCTAATATTAATCACACTCCTAAGTGTGTGCTGTCCATGCCACTCTTGTATGTAATGTGCAGGCTTCTGCCATCATTATTTAAAGGAGGAGGAAGAAATAAAGTTGAGGAGTTGCAGATGACAGAGTGTAATTGTTTTTCAGCCTGTGTGAAAGTGCTTGCCAACTTGATAATATTTGTCCTGGGCACCTTCATCATATTTATGTATACAGCAGGTGAGTGCTTTTACTCTATGAAGAAAATGTAATTCTATTGACTTTGCCAAAATTGAATTAGTACCACATATAACTTGATTTCAAGCTTATAGGGGCTTTCACAGATATTGAATTTTTTTTTTTAATCCCCAGAAACGTCTGTGCTGCCAGCCCAGGGAATATCAGAGTACGTGAATAAATTGTGTGGTGAGGCACAACCAGGCTGTTTTGAGTCCTGTCCTATAAGCTTGGATGGTGATTCAATGCAACTCACTCCCTTTAGCCATGGAAAAAGGATGATGGATGGATTATAATTTTATCCCACTGTAGGAAGGGTTTGGGAAAAATTATTTGTGCCCTTTTGGACAGGCCTGAGCTGCTCAAGCAGCTGGATCCTGCCCTGACTGTGCAGATCAGCTGCAATTAAGACATCTAAATGTGAGTACCTTTGTGTGTGTGCTAGGTGTCTAAGCTCTCCTGACAGCAAGTCACTATGGTCTGTGGAGCCTAGAGAACCATTCATCTGATGGTTTAGGATGTGCTTTAGCTGAACCTTGCTCTGGGATCCCATTACTCTGCTGAAAAGTGGAACTCGTTCTAGTTACCTAGATAAAATATATTCATGTCTTGACAAATCTGGTGCACCAGGGTAGTGAGATATCTTCAGCCTCATGTCTTAGAGGACCTGTGGGAAATCTCTGCCCTGCTGTAGGCCACTCAGAAAACCCAGCTCATCTCAATGATAACAGTCACACTGACTGCCTTCTGCATAGGTCCTGAAATATTCCTGACACCAATAAAACCTACTGAAAAGATTCTGGTCTCCCTCATTCATTCACAAATGTAATTTGTCTATAAGGTAATGGTCACACCTTCAAAGGGTTTCTATTTCAGTGTGTTCTCTGGGATTTGTGAGGGAATTGTGTTAGTGATTTTGATCCTGTGGTAAGACATAACTTCTTTATGGACCTTTAGTACTCATAAATGCAGAGATTTTAAAAACTTTTATTTAGGAAAATTTGGAGCCAGATGGATACTTGTTTTAGCAAAGGTTTTTGAGAATTCCTAGATGGGACAATGGGGAAAGAGGTTGTGAACTTGCTTATAATATCTTCTCTTGGTCTTAGGAATACTGGGGGTTGTGAGGTGTGGGGCTGTGGAAAGGCTGAGTGTTGTGATGTTTGTTTGTGGCTAAACAGTGGCTGAAGTCTTTCTTCCTGTTACGCAGCTTGAACCAATGGAAACAATATTTGGCTTTTTCACACTGTAATTTTTGCTGCATTGTACAGTGACTAAAGTCCACAGGCAGTATTTACCACTGTGTTCCCCCTGTGCCTTGGGCTTCCACCCATTAATGACAGCCTCTCTCTGCCCCATGGGTAGTAACAATTGTTTTTACGGTGACTGGAAGAATTAAGGGTCACTATGGGATGGGTGCAAGGTGAGATGTTGCAAATGTTCTAAGTTCCAGCATTTCTGGAGAGGGTTTCTTGGCCCTCCACTAGGAGTCTAAAGAAGTTACTTCACCTGCGTTGATTGATTTCAACTTTGTCCTTCCTGACAGAGGTTTTAGTTTTTAAAATCCCCTCTCTTTTCAAAGGAAGATGCCTATAACATGTTGTTTTCTATCTTGTATGAAGAGCTCCTATGAAAATGAAAAATGTGGCATTTTGGTTAAAATACTTTCTCCAGGAATTAAAAAAAAAAACATTGGTACTTTTCTTGTGGCTTCTCAAAATCCATAATCAATATTCATTTAATAGGGGCAGGCTTTAGCAATCATTCCAACAACACACTTTCATCAAACATATTTTGATGTTGAAATAATCAAATTATCCAGAGAAATTTAGAGCAGTATCCGTTCGAAGTCAAACTAATATGGGACCATTGGCAGCATGATATACTCTCATTATAAACTGGTCATTAGTGCCTGGTTAAATGATATATAGAGACTTAGAACATTTATCCAAATAAATTGTTGTTTTTAAAGTCAATTAAATGATAGCTGGAAAAGAAAACAATATCATTGCTGATAAAACACTGACTTGTGTTCATGAGGTAATGGCCATGTCATTCACGCTGCCTGCCTGTCTGCCTGCCTGGTGAATTTCAGGGTTTTCTTGTTTTATACACTTAGAAAACTCACATGCCTTAAAGATGTGATGAGATACCAACATAGAAACTCTTGTCCGTAGGTCCAAAGGCACAAATATTTAATATCACTAGAAATCAGAAAAGGGTTTTCAATTTCTTATGTTCCTAAACCAGGTGTTGCCCAGTATTTGCACAGAATGCCTACCTGTACAGTCACATCACAGCTGGGTGATGTAATCTGTTACCTAGATGAATGAGCCTAAGCAGACCTCTTCAAGATTGTAAGCATGGAGTCAGCAGTAACAAGGAAAGAAAGTGCATGTATTTAATTTCCTTGGTGCAGAGAGAATCCATATAAGGAGGGGCTTTTCTAGCAACAGGTTTGAAATGAAGACGAGGAGTTACCAGGTTGTCCTCACTTCCCTAAAGGCAGGGTCCAGCTCAGACCTAGACACTCTGAAACTCTGGTTCTGCAGCTGGTACCTACAGCAGGGGCTTTTATGACAGTGAGGCCCATTTGAGGTCTAAGATGATTCACCTGACCAAGAGGGAAAATGCATTGTAGCCAACAAGTTGACAAACCTGGTATGAGGAGCTTTATGAAGGAATAACAGGATGGGAAGTGATGACCACATTCAAGTGAGGTGGTTGGTGGTTGGCAAGTAAAAAGTGCAGGGTGATATTGTCAAGATGGACCCTGAAAACAGCAAAAGAGGACTTGAAAGGAGCTCTGAGTGTATATACATAAATGAAGAAATACCTACAGGACAGCACAGCAGGCAACGCTCTTACCATTTCTGGGCTGTCAGTGCACTTGGGTGCCCCTCTGAAGTGCCTGTACAGCCATGCATGCAGCTCAGGAACAAACTGAAGGGTTCAGAGGTCTGTGTGCACCTGCACAGAGGTGTGGTGGGGTAGCTCATGCTCCCGGAGTGCTGCAGTGGAGGGATGCAGGCTCTGTAGAGGGGCAGGCTGGGAAGACAAGAAGAGAGACTCGGCAACTGTGAGAGAGGACAGCAGGACTGCATGCAGCTCTGCCTGGGAAAGGATGACGAGCCAGCTTAGAACAGGATCAGGGTTAGTTGGTGGTGTTGCAGTGGGTGTCTGCTGCACACTGCCTGATCAGGAAGAAGTAGATGAAGCAGCTTTTTCAGAAAACTGAAAAAAGTGGACTTCAGCATCCTTAGAAGAGGGAACAAGTCAAAAAGCCAGACAATAAGCCCAGATTTCAGAAGGGCAGAATTTGGCTTCTTCAGGGATATGTTTACAATAATCCTATGGGAGATGGCCCTGGAGATAAAAGGGGTTCAGGAGACTTGGTTGATATTGGAGGATTGCTTCCTTCTAGTTCAAGAATGGTCTCTTCCACTGCTACTGAGTGCATACTTTTTAATAGTAAGATCCTCCTTCAGAAATATGGGAACCCAAAGAGTGTGAAAGTTTGGAGCAAGAAAGACTTGCCTTTGGTAGGAAAAAAAACAGATTAGAGAATACTTAAGCAAACCAGACCTACATAAATCCATGGGGCCTGATAGGATGCCCCCATGAGTGCTGGGGAAGCTGCCAGATGTTATTGAGAGACCACTGTCTATTATCTTTGAATGATAATGGTGACTAGGAGAGATGCCTGAGGACTGGAGGAAAGCAAATGTCCCTCCTGTCTTCAAGAAGGGCAAGGAGAGAGCCCAGGAAAGGAAAAGTTTAAACGGTAAGTTTAAAACACCTTAAAACAAAGAAAAAAGTCACTTGATATTTGGCACTGTGGTGCTGGTAAGACTTGCTCCAAGCCTTGAAGGTTACAAAAGGAGGGATTATTCTGAGCATTACATGATTTCAGCATCTTGCCACGCTGAGGTCTTCTCTGTGTAAGGGCAGGCTTGTCACATAAGGCTTCCAGAGAACTTCAGCATGGAAAGGGACATGTTCATGGCTTTTGCCAGATGTCAAGAAGCAGTGAAGAGAATCAGAAAGATGGTTGAAGCTTTAGTACTCTAATTTAATACTCTGAATGTCAAGTTATATGTTCTTTAATGGGTGATTTGAAGTTCCTGTCCTTAAATATACCAACATTACCAGGACAGGTAGGCTGAAAATGTTTGTGGTGTTAGTTTGTACGTCTGCTTGCAGAAATGTTTAAAACTGTAGCACTCCTTCTAACTGCTTATTTTCCAGGTATGCTCCAGGAAAGGAAGAGACAGAGAGTGAAAGAGGCAGAGGTCCCTATTTACCATCCCCAGTTGCTCGCTGAGCTTTTCTACTGAACGGCTCAATATGGTACAGATGATGAAGTAGTTTCTAAGAAAAAAATTATCTATTGTGCACTAATGTAGTTTTCAAGGAAAATCCCTTCTGAATCATCACGAATGTTCTGTAATAGTTATTAGAGGACCTATTTTGCATCCATAAATAGTTTCTTTTATACTTAACTTCAAACCAAGTGTCTTTCCAGCTTGAATAAAAGTGTTGCTTTGTCAGACCATTTGTTGTTGCAGTAGCTGGTTGATTACAGATGTACATTTTTTTTTTTTCTGGTCTTTTTAGAGGGCAAATCACTATGGTAACCACATTACAGAAAATTGCTTGTTCTCCTTAAAATACCCTTCAGAAAAAGGTCATTCGTTATTAACATAACATTTTCTGACTATATCCAAAATGTTAACAGCATCAATAATATTATCACTGTTTCTATACTTACATTGGTTTTTTTCTTTCCCATGCACCTATCAGTTAACTATCAAAACAGGACAAAATATTGAGACTCCAAAAGAATAGTGAAGCTGTAGACTTTTAGGTATGTTTGAAATATCAAGATTCACTCATGTTGCTGTGTTTCAGCTGCTGGCGTGCATGGCTTTGTTCAATTGTTTTCAGTTCTCTGATTCTGAGAGAAATCCAGGCTGAAGCTACTCTTTCAACCTCTGCATGCTATGGCTGAAAGGAAGGGCAGGCAGGCATATGACTGTTATGGGCAGCCGCCTGTTGCTGATTTATGAAATAGCTGTTCTGAATAGTCGTTCAAAAGCCTGGAAATGGCTGGTTAGAGGTTTCTACTCTTAGGGTAAAATGTGTCCAAGGGGCATTAGATGGGGAAAATCAGGTCTGATTGTAAAGCAGGGTCCTAGCCTGTGAAGTGAGAACATACAAAGTTGTTCTCTTCCTGGCGTATGCCACTTATGTTCTGCCTGACTGGACATGTTGTTTCTTTGCCATTTTACATTATCTGCATTGCCTGCAAAGGATCTTCACATCTGTATAGTTTTTTTGGTTTGCAGATAGCTATTTGCAGCTTTTATCTACGCTCAGTAAATATCAACAAAAAAAATCCCCCTTCTTGGAGTTCCATCATTTAGGAATTGACAAACAAGTTAAAAAGGCTGCCAAAAGAAAGCAGGAGTTGGAGGAAGTTAATTCACATTGATGTGTGCATGCCACTGATAGCAAGTTATGCCTATGACATTCTGACATTGCCTCTCAAAAAAGAGAAAGAGTGGAGTGGAGTGAAAGACTAAGAGGATGTTCATTTAATTGGAAAGCCTACTGAGATCTGAGACAGCTGAGGCAAAGGATGCACCCTTTTTCTGCACAATGGCATTGGCTGAAGGTTGTATATAAGGTGGCCTTATTAAAGTGACAAGGCAATTTAATTCTTTTGTGCACAATGATTCTACTTCATTGATTTACAATGGGAAGGATATAATTTTGCTAGTGTTGGCAAAAAGCTCAAATGTCAGGCTTTTCAAATTGCCATACTTGCCTTGTTCAGGATGAATAATGAATAAGTCACCTTTTGTCTACAGTTAAATATTCTTGAATAAATACAAAGAACATAAAAGACATAAATGATTGCCTGATTTATATTTAAAATAAAGATCAACATTGTGATAAATGGTTGAAAATGCTTAGTGTGAAGTAATATGACTATGCTGATAATTACATTATCAATTAAGGGGCAGCCCAGGTGTGGAGCGTTAGAGAATGAATGCCAGAGAGAAACCCCCAGTGTGGAACATGCCAAACTTGTCTATCTGGAGAATGTGGGTGGGGGAGTGAAGAGACCCTTAGCTATGCAGGGGATTACATGTTTAAAATTGGACCATTTCATGTACTGAAACATCCATTCTCTCAGGAATTTGTGGCTGTTGCTTCTTGCTTTGTCATTAGCAGGATGCACTGGTCTCATTTCTGGAAACAGACATTGCTTCATCTACTCCTGGCAGTTTGAGTGGTCAGAGAAGGTTACTCATCCTTTCTCAGGATCTGTCTTTACTTGGAGAAGAACAGATATTAAAAACCTGCTGAGTCAAAAGTTTATAGCTGGCAAAGTTGTCAACACCTCGGTAAAATCTGGAACAACGTTGAAGAAAAAAGATGCAAAAATATACTGAATAATCTTCATCGTGTGATTCCTAGACCACGAGCAGCAACGCTTGCTTCCATCTGCACAAACAGACAGGTTCCAGTTCCATCTAAAGTAATTGTGTTAACACTCTGCCTGCTCCTGATCCGTTGTTCTTTTTCTTTTAGAAAGCTTTCTTTGTATTTATTTAATTTCTCAATGTCTTAAGATGATCAGAAAGATGGTGCTGGCCACAAGAGTGTGGTAAGATTCCTCAGTCTCGTGCAGGGGCAGCATGTGCCCTTCTCTTGCTCTCTTCTGTGGCAATATTGATTGTACCTTGTCCATCCAGGCTCCCCTGATCTCATGTTCTCATTCTTCCACATTTTTTTTTGTTTAGTGGGTAAAAATATTCTCCTTTTTATCTCTTGTCCCAAATCCCTCATCTTCAGAGCTATACTTGCTTTCCACATATATATGCTTCCATTTCTTTTGCCCTATGGCATTTCTCACTTTCATGGGATATGTTACAATGCAGAGTGGGAAAGACCTATTTCACCCTCTTTCCTGCCCTTTTGCTCTAAAGGCCCAACAAAAACCAGCAGCTCAAAGAAAAGTGCTCCTGCCTTACCCACTCTCAGTGTGTGCAGGCACATGGTTTGTGGGAATTGGGAGTGGGGCTGGGGCCAATCCTCATCCCCAATGGGTGCAGCTGTGAGCAGCAGGTGAGCAGCATTGACAGCAACGAGACACGGAGTGCCCGGGTGTGCTGAACAACCACCAAAGGGAACAGGGGGCGCACATGTGCAATGCATGAACCGTGAGGGGTATAAAAGGTTGGGCTGAAGAACAAGGAAGAGAGATGTTTGTGGCTTTCTTAGGTGGGGTGGTGGTGTTCTGTATGAGCAGATGCCTGAAGCCTTCTGAGGAGGTAAGATGTTGCTCTGTATGGGCAAATGCTTAAAGCTTTCTGATATTGTGTGGTGATATTCTGGGTATTGTGGCTGTCTCAACTGTGACGTACGCTGTGACAAGCATGCTGCTTGTTTATCTCCACATGGAGTGATGGCAATGGCCAGTACTAGTCCAGGAGTAGAAGCTGCCTTCTTCCACTCCATCCTGGAGTCTTAAACCACATTTTGAGAGGGGCTGTTTTTTTCCCTTGCTGTTGAGAACTCCTGTGGGTGTCCTTTAGCCTCTCTACCACAGGTTTATCACTACTTGACTGTTTTCTGAAGGAGTTTGTGTTTTGTGTAGCTGCTATGTAAAACCTTAAGGTGTTCTCTGTTTTTTCAGTGTTTCCTGCTTTTTCTAAAATATTGTTGTCTGGTGATTCCTGTAGTACCTGTTTTTGACATGGCTTTTAATTCCTAGGGCTGAGTAGTTTTAAAGTTATGTTAAATAACTCTTTTGCAGTGGGTCACTATTAGAAAAGAAAATCTAATTTCTTATGATATAATCTGAAAAAAATATATTGGTAGGGATTTATCATTTTGAAGCTGCCAGGTATTTCTTTCTTTGTATTCTCTCATCTACCATTGAATAGGATTAAGTTATGCTATAAAGAAAGAAGCACATGAGAAGAACATGAATGTTGCATGCTACTTTTAGGAATTCTGAATGATTTTAAGCTACATACAGCTTAAAAATATTTATTGAGCAGGAAATGCATCCAGTGAGTGCTTCCATTTACCCATGCTGTATAGAATGTCATAGCCTTGGCTGTGCCTTTTTGTTCAAAATTGCTGCTACAGATTTAAGTGACAGAGAAGCTGCTGTACTTCTGGATCTGTGGAAATAAACTGCTTTATGATTTCTTTAGGTCCTGTGATAACAGCGCAGTTATAGGGGCTTTACTTGCAAAAGGAGTCTTCTATGAGTAAGTGTGGTGAGCTACAAGGGGCAGTGAAGGTAGATTGGAAAACACAATGTGCAATAACACTCCTCTTGGACCCTGGGCAGAGTCAATCAGTGCTTTATCTACAGCAGTTACAACATCATTCTCCCAGTAAGGCTGCATGGGCCAGCTTCTGTTCAAACCTTGCTTCCTCTGGTTATGTTTCAGGTCTATCTGGGATCTTATGTTCCTCCTGAACTAGGAGATTTTGAAAAACCTTTTTCACTGCTATTTTTGGCTAATTCCAGCTCTACAATACAGAGGAGTGAGGTGTGTTTTCTGTATAATAAAAGCATCAGACTCTTCACAGAAAACTTGTAAGACACTGAAATATTGCATTCACACACCTATTAGTTATGATTGATAAGAACCCCCCTTTTTTTTCTTTTTTGGTCACTTGCTAGCACAAAAAGCAAATGTAAGGTATCCTCGTGAACTTAACTGATAGCGTAATCAGAATAATATCTTTATTTTAAACACTACCCCTCTGCAGAGGGAGAATGGGCAGATGAGACATGAACCTGCTAGTCCAGTGAGGACCAAACGGGCACCAAATTTTCATTTTCACCCGAAAGAAGACTTACAGAAGGAAATGATTTCCAAATCAAGATCCATTAAGAAACAGAATTCAGTATACAATGACAATTTCACAGAATCATATACTAGCTTATGTTGGAAAGGATCTCAAAAGATCACCTGCTCCAACCTTCTGGTTTAGTGCAAAGGCTGATAAGAGAGAATTCTAATTATGTTATTTTTCCTAACGCCGAATACTTGCCATACATCCAGAAAATGTTGAAAGAATGGACTATTTAAAAGATTCAATTACCTAGCAGTGTGTTCCAGGACTTCTTTGCTAGGTTTGTTTTTATAAGAATATACACAAAAGAAACTATTTTAGTACTGGGGACTGTTAGTGCCAACAGCCCAAATCTGAGCAAAAGAGTTTTGTTGATTGCATCAGTTTCTGTCATCCTCACCTCTCCCAGCTGCATTCATTCACCATAAGAAATGTCCTATAAGGTGCTTTTAAAAAAAACCTAAAATCCGAACATTTCATAAGGTGGTTTGTATTTCAAAAATAAAGACTGAGGAAACCAGAAATATAAAGATGAGTGATGGTTTTTAGTCACTTATGTAACTCTAGCACCTCTTTTTGTTTTGACATTAAACCAAGTCTCTGGAGTAGAAACTGAATGTCATACTTGCAAGATGCCATTTTTAGGAAGGACTTATAAAGCACTGTTCAGGTAGATGGCTCTCCAGATCTCCTTTGTGTGAGCATTGTCTGAGAAAACACTGGAGTAACAAGCAGAAAATAGTCTACATTGTCTCCATCCCTCTTTAAGAAAAATTCTGAGAACTGTGCAAACTCCTGGACTTATGTGAACTGCATTTTTCAGGTCACTCAATTACTCTGACCTGTCAGCATAGTTTAGGTATAATTTGTGGTCTGGGAAGAGATCAGTGATTGCTGTTCAGAAATGGCCTTGTGTATATACAAAGATTCCTTTATAACTGAAAAACTCGGGTTAAAAATAAAAATTAATCCAATTCAAAATAGGACATCAATCCATCTTTTTTGCCAGATGGAAGTGGGTTGTTTTCTTTGTGCTTTAAGGATATGCTGAAGTAAAGCACTGTGTGCTACATAGATGTTTCTCAGCAATTGAGCTGGGTCACTTCCTTGGCACATGATGGAGCACCATGCACTTGCAGCCCAAGTCTTTTAGTTCTCCATCTTCAACTTTTACTGAAGTGTTTTTAAGGTCAATGTGATGCTTTGTCTCTTCTTTGTCTCTGTGGCTAACTTTTGATAAATATTTAATTTTTTTTTTTTTTTTAAGCGGCAGAAGCAGCATGCATCTATGTCAGGCTAGGAGGCCTCTAGAAGAAGCTCCTGCAATAGCATTGGAAAACGCAGTTTTGGCTGTTCTGAAACAGTACTGTGAGGAGATCAGGCTAGCAAAGAGTGGCTGGCAGGCCACTTAGTTGCTTACAATCTTGTCCCCTCATAGTCTTGTGTGCTCCATTTCTGGCCCTCACAGGGGCATGGGCAGGAGCACAGGTAGAAGTTGAAGAGGGGCGATGGGTCTTTGCAGGGACTTGAATTTCAGCACCTGGGTTGCTTCTGAAATCATGGGAAAGGTGATTGCCAAGAGCTTCAACTCATTTTCTGTGAGAATGTCTGACTGTCAGCCCCTTCTTGTATGAACACCAGGTGGCATGAAGGTGTAGTCTGGTTGAGAGACAACTTTAACTCTCTACAGGCTTTGTGCATCGTCAGGACCAGCAATGAGGGATTGTGCTCTGAAGCCACCGGAGCAGGGCAGTTCGAGTTCTGGATTCAACCTGTTAATTGAGAGAGGATTTTGCATGTGGAGAAAGTGGTTTTAAGGCTCTGTTTGAAGGTTGCCTTTGGCTGGTGTGGTAGAAATGCTAATGTACATGTTGGCTTCCTGTAAGACCAACATTTATTCTAATTTGATTTGCTTTTAGGAAGCCCACACAAGATTTAATCAATGAAGGCCTATCTTGCCAGCAAGTAAAGACCAATGGGAGCAGATATGCAATAAGCAGAAAGAAAAATAATGAGCAGCTCCTCCTTCTTTATCCGGGTGTCATGTGTAAATTCCATCCCAGGCACGGTTTTCCATGTTTTCTGAGCCTGGTTGCTAGAGTAGACTGTCAATAGGGTAGCCTAAAAGATGATCAGTTAGCAATGAATTCTCTTCCCTCCTTTTCAGTACTTGCTTTGCCTTCTGCTTTTTTTGGATTTAAATGTTTGTGATTTTTCACCTCTTTATCCATCATAGCATACCATTGACTGAATAATACACTTTTATTAAGCTGCCCTCTTTCTGTGAAATAAATGCCAGCAATAATCAGTCAATCATTCAATTCATATGAATGTGGAATTTAGATGTGGCTGTTTGAATTGGGTTTATAATATACCATTTCTTGGTACAGCATGTTCTTTGATAGTATTCTTTTAAATGACTGTTTCCCACTGCATTGGAAAGCACCTATGAAAGAAATTGTTTGCGATGCTATACTTAGTTTAAACGTCCTTTTTTCTTCAGCATTTCTGTCTGTATTTCATTTCTATGCAAATTATATCTTTGTGAGTTAGTAAAATTTTACAAACTAGTTGAAATGCAGCTATGGAATGAATTATCAGGGAAAATTTGGAAAATACGCCCATGAAAGGAAAATTGAGGAAAACATTTAAATCTAATTGTGTATTATTCAAAGAGAATTCCAGAGCAACTCTTGGGTGAATATTACATAAACGTATACCTACATTAAGTGATTAATTTACCACAGGTAATATACTTGAAGGTTCAGGGACTATTTTCCTGTTAGCCTGTGCATGTAGCACTTCTCAGCTGAAATACAGCCTAGGTACACAAACACACTTCATTTGCTCATGGGGAATGGCAGAGAAGGAACTGTGAGTGTGATGCTGTCAGCAGCTACCGAGCAGTGGCCTGCTCCTACTGTCCCCGTTCTTTGTCTCCACTACAGCAACAGTGACTGAGTTTAACCCTGAAGGAAATCAACACTTGATGACCAAGAATCATTTCATCTCCTTCCAAATATAAAGTATTCAGCCCCTCTAAATTCATTAGCAGCTGGCAGATCAACTGTGAATACTCTGAATAACTACCAGAGTGAGCAATCGATCTCCAGAATGGGAAACTTGATAGCTGTGTGTTTGTCAGCCAAGAATAGTTTCCATGATTTGTGCCTCCATGAGATATATGCTTCCCCTCATAAGACAGACTGGCTTTGTGAGTGGTTTCACCTCCTACCTTACCATTTGCCTAGAAAGACTATGGGCTGGTGTGCAGAGGCAAAGGTACTTTGGGGCCTTCAGTACTTTCAGAGCTGCTAGGGGAGAAAGCAACTGAAGTTAGATCCAAAGATTGTGTTGGTGTCTCCAGAATCCAGGAGATACCATAGCGAAGTCCAACATGAACTGTTTTTTTAATATTTCAATTTTAGTATTTAGTAAAATTTCAATTTTAGTATTTCAAAAATAGCTAATTCTACTTGTGTCTCCCTGTTCACAAGTCCTAAGCTGCCTGTCCAGAGGGCCTGGCTAGAGCAGGAGGATGATGGGTGCCAATTATCCTCCACTCCTTGGATCTCTCCTGGGCTTTTCAGCATGTGGTTGACTAGTTGAGGTCACCAAGATGTGCCTTTAAGGAACTGACTGCAACCATGGTATTTTGAGACATCATGACCTGTTTGTGTAACTCCTTAATGCTTGTTCCCTCTTATCTTGTTATGTTTGTCTTAACATTCCAGTCCTGCCCATTGCCTTTCTGTCTTCTCCTCATAAATCACGCTGTCCTCTGTTTAAGTTGAGGTGCTTCCTCTGCCTAGGTGCTCTGTGAAGGTGTGTGCCTGGGTGCTGGGAACTTGCTTATCTGGGTACTATTGACACCTGCCACTCTTACAGCTCTGCTTCTGGTTTTCCTTTCTTTTCCTTCCTTTCCTTCCACACCCATTCACTCTCCATTCCTACCAATCTTAATACTTTTATTACAAATCTTTGTTTTCATGGATGAGTTTAATCAGTTTGGGTTTCTGCACCCAGCAGAATAAACTCTTGTTTCTTATAGACTGTTAGTGACGGCCTGTTTCTTCTGTGGTGCAAATAGACACCAAAATCCTGAGTTTTCTGGGGTACTCATGTAGCTGAGGACCAGATTAAGCAGAACACCTGGGGACAAACTGAAGTGCAGGAAGATTTAAGGCACTGAAGGATAATATTGCACCCTCAGCTCCCTCCTTCTAGTAGCCCACTCAGCCTGGAGGCTTATATGGTGCTTTCAGCTTGAGTTCCAAGTTTCTTTGAAGGTTCCTGGTTTGAGTAGAGGGCTGCTTAGATGATGCCTAATATGGCTGAAGGTCCATCAGCACCTGTACCTGCCTCTGAAGAACTTGGTCTTCCAGGAACTGTGCCACATGTACTCAGCCCCAGCGAAAATCCACAGGAATTCTGTCTCAGGGGGCTGGTTTGGAGCTGGTAAGGTCACTGCTGGGAGCTCCCTGCTCAGCCTGTGGCTCTGGAAGAAACTGTGGTGCTGAACAAAGCATTCTGGCTGACACTTCAGGGGCCAGGTACCCTACACTGGGCCTTCTAATGAAGCAGAAATGATGTACAAAGCTTCCACTAAAAAACGTGTGCCACAGCTCTGCAGTGAAATCCACCCATTTAGGAATTGTTGTCAACTAGGAACATGCTGAACGAAGACAACATGAAGCTTACACATTCCTGTAATTTAAACAGTCACAGTAGTCCTCATCAGCAGTAGCTCTCACATGATATTTTCTGTATTTTTTTTAATGAATGACAAAGGAAATTCAATCTTTAAATTGAGTTTGCATCAAGGATACCTTACATTGTAAGCTAGCAGTGAGGCCTGTCAGTATCTGGAGGGAGGGTACCAGAGGATGGAACCAGACTCTGCTCAGAGGTGCCAAACAATAGGAAAAGAGGCAATGGGCAGAAACTGAGGCACAGGAAGTTCCACCTGAACACGAGCAATAACTTTTTTACTGGGAATAGGTTATCCAGAGAGGTTGTGGGTTGTCCCTCATTAGAGATACTCAAGAACCATCGGGACACCATCCTGTGCCATGTGCTCTAGTGTGACCCTGCTTGAGCAGGGAGGTTGGACCAAATGACCAGCTGTGGTCCCTTCCAACCTGACCCGTTCTGTGGTTCTGCTTCCATAATACAGAACAGAGCGCACGCATGTTCGGGCTTTTCCCTACAGTATTTTCTGCTATGATAGGTATGAAAAAAGGTCATGCTTTTAAAAAAGCTCATGATTCTGTACTGAATGCATAAGTTTTTACACCCAGCATATTAATTATGTGGTGAATACAATGCATAGCAGATCATAGGTATTAGACTTTATGTTAATTTCCAATGCTCTTGAAAAACCAAGGGGATTCATTAGTTGGATGCAATTCAACAAAATTATAAAAATTAATGAGTGTTCAAATAGTAGCCATATTCAGACAATATTTTTCAGGACAGTAAAAGGCAGGATTAATCTTCCTTAATTTTAGCAAGTATAAATTAGATGTCCAAGTCTAACTTCAAGACTTCTCTAAGCCTTCTAGGTTTTCTGTAGGAAGTGTTTAGAGACAGTCGTGTGCAACTGAATTGGAGTGGAAGACTGTAAGTTTGCAGATGATCTGGAAAGATGAGGCAATTACTCATTATTTTTCACAAGAGAAGTGCTATGGAACACATAGATAAGTTACTATCCTTTCTTAAAATGAACATGGTGTGTAATTAAATCACCTGCCACAGGATCCAGTAAAATTAAAAGAAATTAAAAATATGTAGAGAAGTTCAAGAATAGGTCAGTTGCTGGGTTATTGCATGTGCTTATTTGACTGTGATGCTTGCCTTGGGAAAACCCTGTGCTTCTTAATGAGATGGGGAGGATATACTGGGGACAAGTATTTCCAGCTGCTGGCTGGCATTAGAAACAGGATATTATTCTGAACTGATTTTTGCCCTGATTAGTTTTGGGGTTTTTGGTTCCTTTGTCTCTTTAGGTCTAAAGAGTATCACTGAAATAACACCGCAGTAATACTCAGTAATCTCAGTGCTGTCAAAATTTTTGTAAGCATTATGTTGCAAAACCAATTTATTGTAATATTTCTAAAGGCAGTTTTGAGTTTGTTTTTCCAAGGGTGCTTATGACGGCAAGAGCAAAAGCTGACTTCCTCAAACACAGTGACCCTGGGCTTATGAAGTGGGTGTATATAGTGGGTTTTGATGCCAAGTTCCTACCAAAGCCTTTCTATCACTCCTTCCTAAGCTGGTCAGGGAGGAGAAAGTAAAATCAAAGGTTCATGGGTTGAGGTAAGGACAGGGAGAGATCACTTACCAGCCACTGTTATGGGCAAAACAGACAAGACTTTAGGTAAAAAATTGATATATTACCAATCAAATCAGAGTAGGATAATTAATAGTAAACCTAAACATTAAAAAAAAGTTACCCCATTCCTCCCTCCTTCTTGGACTTAAATTTTCTCCTGATTTTCTACCTCATACTCCCTCAATGGCTCAGGTAGATTGGAAATAGGGGCTGCAGCCAGGTCATTACATGGTGTCCTGCCCCACTGGCCCTCCATGGGCTGCAGGGCAGAGCTGCCTCACCATGGGCTGCAGGGGAATCTCTGCTCTGCCTGGAGCACCTCTACCCCTTCCTTCACTGACCTGGGTGTCTGCTGGGCTGCTGCTCTCACATATTTCCACTCCTTGCTCTGTCTGTAATTGCTATTGTGCAGCAACTTTTTACCTCCTTAAATCTGTTGTTCCCAAGGTGCTGCCACCATCACAGATGCACTCAGCCTCAATCAGTGGCAGGTCTCTCTTGGAGCCGACTGGCACTGCCTACATCGAACGTGGTGGAAGCTTCTGGCACCTTCTCAGACAAACCACCCCTGTAGCCCTTTGCTACCAAAACCTGGCCACACAAACTCAATACAAAGAAATATGTAATTCTGCATTGGACATCTGATTGTAAATTCAGTTTGCCTGACTGACAGATGACAATGTTTCCACTTGGAGTGCTGATTCTTGAGCAAGATATGGAGGTGAGTTGGGAAAAGTGTTACAGAGTTTACAAGAAGAGTCTTCAAGAGGAATATCCTCTATGCACAGTCCTTGGTTTCTCACCTTGGAATAGGAAGTGTTGAAATGGAGCAAAGTCAGCCACATCTTGTTCTGGAAGTTCCAAGGTATGAATTGAAGATTTTGGTTATTTTTCTTTCTTGCTCCTAAATATTCACACAGAAATGGATGGGATGGTAGAATAACAGGCTAAAAATCTGCTGCACTTTGACTACTACAGTTTGAGTCGTTCTCTCTGTAACTGTCACTCTCTGGTCTAACCTGCTGACAGAGTCTGTACCTTCAACTTTCTTTCTGTGACATCTGACCTTGGTGTAGAATCCTACCCTGCTACTCTGTACTACCCTGTACTTTACATTTGTGTGAAGGAAAAATCCAGAATGGTTTGATAAGCTAGACTATTAGGGCAAAATGTGCCATACCCAGCAGCCCAGGGGAGGTGAGGCTGCTGCAGCTATGTGCCCACAGCTCCTCCCAGTTGTGAGGCTGGAAATGTACTCCCAGGAGGCACAGACACAGGGAGCACACATATACACCACATCTGTATATGACACACAGGTCACAGACAGACACACAGAGCACTCACACAAACACAGGCAGCAACAACAGCCTCGTCCTGCTCATCCCTGAGCAGAACCAGGAGGTCTCTAGTGTGAGACCATACCTACCTAAACAGGATGGAGCACTCTAATGGCTTGGTTCAGACACACAGTCTGCCTCATACATGGCTCCTGGATCCCAGTCCTCCAGCTGCTGGCCCCTGGATGTATGAGACCCCCTATGTAGTTGCTGGCAAAGACCACATCACTCATCCCTCCTCCCACCCTGAGCTGGCTGGTTCTCCTCTGGGCCCACAGCCACCACCACACACGGTGTCACCCCTAGAGACACACACAAAGTGGGTCTTGCTCCTAGAGACCCCACTAACTCTGGAAGCTGGTCCTACCTATAACCTGCTCCTCCCATGGTCTTGCTCTTGCAGACAGGCAGACAGCTGGTTCATACTTCCTGTACCCACAGGTATCTCTGCTTGTGCTCACACACTCACCAGCACACCCACACTTGCGGTCCACCACGGGCATACAGACTCCCTGTGACCTGAGGTCACCTCTGGTTGCTGCACTCAGACCCCATAACACACATGTACACAGAAAGCAGACAGCCTGCACCCAGGAAAGGAGAAAGGAGTTTAATTAGGGAATAAACTGGACTGTATTCATCAGGAAAAAGGCATGGACAGACAAGTGTGCTGCAGAGGCTTGAATAGAGTCTTTCTCTTTACAGTGGCTGAAAGACAAATTCAGGCTAAAAGTAAGAGTATAATGAAGGAAACTAACAGTGTAGAAAATTAACCATTGTTATAATTTTTCAAGGACAGCAATGCCCTTCATTGACCAAATTTTGGCTCAGTATTCAGGCATATGTTCCAGTACAAGAAAGGCTTTTGAGCTTGAAGTAACACACAGATAATCTTATAATGCCATAATGCACAAGGTTGGACTAGACAATTTTTTTTTTGTCCTTTGGGTCTGTGAATTTCATGTAGTTCCTGTCTGCAAGAAAGAGAAGCCTTTTCAGTACATGCTAAAGGTGTAGTGTTTTTCAAATGAGCACATGTGCAAATGGAATGACTGCGATGGGAAATGGGGAGACTGGTTATGGGGTGATTAAAAAAGCAGCTGGTGCTAGCATATTAACTTATTAACAATACACCTTTCTCCATTATTAAAGATAAAACAACTCAGTTTGCATAAAGAGGAAGCTAGTGCAATGTGGTAATGACCAAATACCTAATGAAAGAGAGAAACACAATAGGAGAGATCAACAGACCAGAAAGCGATTTAGGATAGTGAAAAGCAGTAGAAAGGAAGAAGTGGTTGTGTTTGCCAAAGATGCTGCTGTGATACCTGTGTGTGCAGAGTCCCCTTCAATGAGAAGAACTGGATCACCATTCTTTGAAATTTTTTTTTTTTTCTTTTGTGCTTGAGAGCATCATTTAAGATTCACGTGTCTGGTACATCACACATACCTACTTGAATGCCTTTCTCCATGAGAAGAATTGTATCTTTCATCAAGGTAATGTATTTTTTTTCAACTGTCAGAATCATTCGAATGAAATGCATGAAGAAATCAATAGCAGAATTGTATTAAAGAAAAGCCACAGCTTTGCTCACAGTTAAAGGTTTCAAGTTCAATAATGTTGGACTTTAAAGAGAAGGAAAGAAATTTCCTTCATTTTTACTATAATGCACTTAATGCACCATACAGAGAAGAATAGAAGTGCTGTCCAATAGACCCTTTGTGTTTTCCTCAACCTTTGCTGTCAGCCTCCTTCTCAATTTCTTTTAAATTCTCGTTCATTTTCAGAAAAGACCCCTCCACTGTGAACAAATCTAATTCCTTCCAGTGGCACTGCACCAGATATCACTGCATCCTGTCACAGACCATATCTGTGATGTTTAGAGAACTGTCTTTTATTTTGAAATATTGGTAGAAAATGTATTCCTGGTTCTCTTCTTCCCGAGGTAAGAAAGAAAACAGAAAGATAAAAGAGTGGGCTACTGCCACAATGAGTACATGTTTTTTTTCCAAACAAACCTATTCTCAGTATGTTTATACACAGTGAAGAAAAGAACCAGATAAGCAAGATGTAATTTCCTTCTGTCGCAAATAAGACTATTTATTGACAATTGTTTTCTTTGCCTAAGAAAACAATCTTTCTTTTCCTTTTATGTCAGAAATGCAGGACTGCCTTAAACCAGCTGCTTCTGTTTGGAACCACCTAGCTGTGATTCCTGGCTATACCTTAGGTACTGCTGTCCTCAGTGTTTGTCTCTTTGGTGTCCCCAAGTTGTCTCCTTCCATTTAAGTGTACTTCAGGCAGTCATTTATCACAACCTCCCTTTGAACTGAGCTTGCTTTTTTTTCTCTTGCTGTCTTTGAATATTCCTCCCACTGACAGCTACTCTTTCTTTACGTTCTTTTTGCATTACTTTGTGTGGGTTTTTCTGTCAGCTACCTCTTACAAGAGAGTTTTGCTTTCTGAGTTTAAATAGCATTTCTAATAAATACTATTTATTTTTCTAAAGTAAATACTTCTATGGTGAGGGAGGAAGGATTTCTGCTATGGAGCAGACAATTGCCTGTATCCTTACAAATACTTAAAGTGGGATTTAGGTTTGCATGGATTAGGTTCTGACTGTCTCTCTGTTAATAAATTGCATAATGGCTCAACACTTCCCTATCCTACTCTAACTGGAAAAACTGGTAACCTTCCACCAGGAACAAAGTCTGATCTGGTTTCCAGCTGAAAATCAGAGTCTCTAGGAATACTTATGAAAGCACGAATGAGATTAAAGACCTGCTATCCAGGGAGACCACATCAATAGGACTGACTGACAATAAAGCCTTATCTTCACTTGCTCCCACATCCATGATATTGCTTTGGGCTCTTCTCTCCCCACACCAGGAACAGTTTGTTTGATATAATGGCCTCTGAGTCCATCAGCAGTTTTCCCACCTCCCGCTATGATGCAAACAGCAATGACAAGGTACCTCTTGGCTATTTCCAAAGATCTCATTAAAATGCCTCTCCTTTTGGGATGGGGAAAAAAAAGTGCTGGTGAACCCTTTACCTCCTCACATGCATAATAGTAATGCTGTTAGCCAGTTTGTACCAACTTCTCTCTTCATGGACTTAGACTGGATAGAGGCATGATCTCTGCTTGAGATTCCCAAACTGGTGAAAAAGTGAGCAGCTGTGCTGGCTAAAAGGCTGCTGGGAGGCTGCCTATGGCAGAATTATGAAAATTGAGAGGATGTTTACTTTTAATTTAGTAGTAAGTCTAATGCATTTCCTAGAGAGCAGACAAAAAGAAAAAGATGTGAATAATAAAAATTCAATAAATTAATTAATCTGACTTACAGTGGTCTGATCCTAGCTGAATTTGAGATAATATCAAGAGTAACTTAGTTTGTAGTTTAAAGTTCTGCAGTGCCTATCCCTCCCCCTTCTCCTGTAAAAAGCCTCTGCAGTGTCCTGTGTGTAACTTAGCATCCAAGTGCTGAAGTGCAGGCTGATCTGGGAGAGCAGGTGGATGACTGACAGTGCTTTGACCCACACTTGTAAGGCAATGATGAAACAATGAGCCTGTCTCTAAAATGTCAGGGACTGCCTAGTACTAGCTGGTTCAAACAGTTTAAAATGAACTGTGTCACCTCCTTTTGCAAAGCAAGTTTCTCAATATTGGCCAAGTAGTGAATTTACTGCTCATGTTTTAACAGGTCAGAGCCTCTAGCTTTTTTATTTCAAGGTAAGGGCAGCTTTTACATCCTAGCTTTGCACCCAGAGACACTTATTTCCTGTCTCTCCTGTACCAGCACACTCTCTGAAGTCAGTGGAGGTGAAGGAAACAGGAGGGTCAAGATCTGCAGGGAGAGTCAAAGTACTGCCTTTACCTGCAGGAGCGAGTTTGATGGGACAAAGCTCAAGGCTGCTGCTGGAGTTAGATCTGACAAGGAGCACATTGGGCTGGTGGAAGGTGTCCCTGACCCTGGCAGGGAGGTTGGAAATAGATGATCTTTAAGGTCCTTTCTAACAATCAATTCTGTGATTCTATGAAACACTGAAAGGGTCTGTGGCAAAGGCTTGTGGAAATATTAAAGATCAGAAAGACCCCTGAAGCAAAGTAGTAGTGTCTGCTAGAAGCCCTGTGTTGGTATTGCTCTTCTGTGTGTCCAAGGGCATCTTGATCCTACTTTGTCCAAGGGTGAAGGCATGGGAGAGATAACTTTGTATCATTATATTCGTGGAAAGATTACTGATGAAGACCTGGTACAGGCAAGTCTATGTGCTTTAAATAAACTCTTGTACTTAACTGGTGGCTTGGCAGCTTCCCTTGGTTTTTCCTGTGTAATGCTCTAATGAAATAGTGTGGATAAATCCTGTGGCTCTTTCCCTAGTTACTGTTGTCCTGGCAGAATGCTTAATGCCCATTCATGACCATAGCATTCAAAGGCATCTCCCAGCTCCACAGCATCAGCCTCTCACGTGTGATGAGGGATTGAAAACTATCATGGGTTTCCACCCCTGGTATTTTACACAGTGTCTCTGTCCACTGGTGTGGCTCTGTGCCAGCCGTTGCTGCAGTGGGGGTTACCAAGGAGGCAGCAGGCTGTTTGCAGGTTTGCATGGTGCCTTCTGTGAAGGACTTTTTACACCTGCCCTGAGCACTGCCTGTCCCAGAGGAGGACAGTTAAGTGCTCAAAAGTGGGAAAAGAGTCAGAGTGCAACTATGGATTATCAGAAGGGTCCAAGCCCACTGCCAGCTCAGCCTTTCAGGGAGCAGCAACATATTAAAATACTGTCTATTTGTGAGACTTCCCTAGTCTGTCAGATCCTCTATGTCTGTCTAAAAAACATGGGATACTGGACAATAGATATTTTCAGAAAGCATCTGCTGTAAACAAAGAATGTGCATGTGGCTGCATATAATGGTTACAGTATAACGTAATATAAATTACACATGATTTATGAGCATGCTGCAAAACCAGCTAGATTTTGTGTGCTGATATATGTGGAGACCACTCTTATAGTCTGCATGTGTGTGCACACACACATTTAAATACACAACAGTATGAGATCTCTTTTGGTGCTCAATACTCTTCTGGTCTTCAGTCATTTTTTCCCCACAGAAATGGTGCCAAGAATAACTGTATTTGTGGTTAAAAACTGTGTGCCTGGGCAGTGGTATTGTACCAGTGCTCCTACTGCCTTCATGTCCCAACAAGCCTTGTGTGTAGGAACTGGAATTGCTCTATGTAGACAAATAGTTTTTACTAGTTACAGTATACTTCCCTAAAAAGCCACTATTTTTCAGAATGTAAGTGGTTGTAGCCATCCTGTCTTTACTCAGACATACCTACACAAGTATATAACATTCTTGATGTTTTACAGGAGTTAAATTACTGTGGAATTAGAACTTCTTGAATTTGAAAGCTGTTTGGGTAATTGTTCGTGATCTGTGGTCTATGCCATTCTCTTTTTTCTTCCCTTTTTTGTTTTTGTGGTTTTTTTCCTTGCCTTGGTTTGGATGCAAAATTTTCTAGTTTCTACCTCAGATTTCCAGAGTTTGGTTGTGTCTCAAGAGAACGCATAGCTATTGCCACCAACTCTTTGGAATAAAGTTTCAAACACAGTAAAGAAATAAAATGAAATAATGAAAACACTTGAATATGTGAGATGAGACAGTGTAGCAAGCTGCATGTTGGGATTTTGAAACACTCCTCTGTACTCAGCTCCCATGAGCTGACAGTGGTCTGGCTGTACACTGAATCTCGTAGTGAGCTACCTGACTGTCAGAAAGAGCTGTAAAAACACCAAACTGCAGTAGTTCCCTAAAAAATCAGTTTGTGTTATGTACATGCTCTTTCTTTCTGGCACTGAAAGAGGGGTTTTCAGGCTTCTTTGCTTTTATAAACTTTCCAGATAATTTTCAGTGAGAATACTCCATAATAAAATGTACAAGAGTGGGTTATTTTTTAATCTTAATTGCAATTCTCAAAGGACTTTTGTAGTCAGATCATCGCAGTAGAGAAACTGACTCACTGAAGTGAGAATCAAGAGGTCAAAGCCTTTTGGACCTAGAGATGAACCTCAGGAGTAACATCTGCCTTTAGCCAGAGCTTAAGCCTTTCAGCTTTTTCTGTGTGAGCTGTGCCCATTCTGAAAAAGAACCAGAAAGGAAGTTCAGATTAGTCTGAAATTCCAGGTTTGGGCTCCACCAAAACCTAAAGATAACCTTTTCTTTCCCTCCGAAATCTATATGAGATTAAGAGGAATTCCTGAAATGTCAATCTCTGCTCAGGACAAGCGATGTTAAAAAATGCATAATGAAGTAAAAAGTATAAACACAGCATGACCTGAGATTTGTTGGTTTACTTGTAGAACTAATACAGTTTTGGGGTTTTTTTCCCAAGTTTCTGTGTTATACAAAGTGCCCTAAATGGGCCCTATGGTAGCAACTACAGTTTATTTTCCACTTTAGCTTTCCAAATGTTGATGTCAAACCATTGAAAGATGAAAATGAATTAATGGCATTTTTACTGTAGCTATGAAAAGAGAGAGAAATTGTCTCAGAATTAGTAGCCTTAAATTTGCTGCATTTGAGTCATTCCAATCTGCTGTATGCGAATTTTTATGGAGACTTCTTAATTTAGTGACTGAGCCAATTCAAATTGTAGTAGTACAGAGGCTGCTCTCATAATGTGGGATCCAGGTGTCTCTGGCAAAGTCCATGCACTAGCAGTTCAATTCTACTCTTCTATCACACATATCCTACAAAATATTAGAAGAAAATAAATAATTAAAAAGTCTTTCTGTCCAATATAGCAAAACCAATTTATGCCCTTTATGGGCTGACAGCTTAATTTTATTTCTTGAAGAAAGAAAAATCATTCAATTCCTAAACCCAATTTGGAGTTATACAATTTGTTAAAAGCCTCAGAAATTAGCAAGCAGCTTTTAGAAATGTTTAACTTAAAAACAGCCAGGAAGGTTTGGGTTTTTTTACATTTGTTTAAAAAAATTATATTCCCTCAAAATGAGACCTTTGTGCCAAGTTTTATTCTGGAGCACAGCTTTACAGCTGAGCTAAAACCCCCTATAATAGGAGAAAAGTGACAGACCCTTAACTATAGTACCATGAACAGCACTGCTATAATTCCTGGGTGAACTTTGTCCCTGGATGTGTGTTTTTGGAGTGTGCCGGGGTGACATTCAGCCTCTACATTCATTTTTATGATAATTCAGAGTAAATTGTGGTGCAATAAACTCTTCAAGCCTGTCTTTCTTGTGAAAGCCATGAATCAATCAGCTGCAGGCTTTTTTGGGTCTTTTCAATGTATAGTGATCATTTAGATTTGACATGCATTGTGAGACCTTGGCTTAGCTCCTCTCTATGGTCTGTCATTAATTCCAGCCTTTACTGTTCTGAAGTACAGTGAAGGATGACTGAGAAATCATTGCCCCTCTTCAGCTCTGTTATTGCACAAAATAGCAGCGCAATAATTTTTTGTCAATGTTTTACTCTAAAAGCTTTCTACATCAGTTTTGAAAAGGAAGCAATAAAGCCCATTCAATGGTATGAATAAAAATCCTTTGAGGTTTAGGCGCAGGGCTGCTTTTCTTCAGCTGGTAATCAAATTGGAGCTAAAATGAAATTGAGTTTTCTTATGAAAATAGCCTTTGTTGCTGGGAAGGCTGGTAATTCATAAACAATAACCTGCTCTTTTGTGTGGATAATAATATATTCATGTTCTTTCAATAGGGTAAAAGCCAGACCTAGTGCATTATGGTACAGTAAAAATAGCAGAAGGAGCTTGCTGGAATAATCTTGAAGAAGAGATGTAGCATTCGGTGACTTAAGCTTTCAGCTCCCATCTGAAATTGTACTTTGCTTTTATTTGCGAGCAGGGTTTTAGTTGTTGATTTGTTGCCGCTATACAATATTTGGTTAATTGTGGAAGATCTCAAGCTGTGCTCATCACTGCTCCTGCGAAAGCTGCTGCCAGCTGCTAGAAACAGAGCCTGCTGCTACAGGATGTACACTATTCACAGGAGCAGCCTCTCAGCGCTGATTATCACTGAAGAGTTGCCTGCTCTCCATCACTGTGCGCCCTGCACGCAGCCGGACCGCGGAGCGCGGGGAGGCAGCCTGCCTGCCCTCTCCTCAGGGTAAGGAAAGGCGTGCGCCGGGAGAACTTGGCTGGGAATTTTCCAAGCGCTGCTGGGGAAACAGGCTCCCAGCCCCTGGGAGAATGGCGTGGGCTCAGTCACTTTGGAGCCGAGCGGGGGCTCGAGGAGGACGTGAGGGTTTCCAAGTGCTCTGTGAGGTGCTCTTGGAAATGTTGCTTTGGGGTTTGGTGTTTTTTCCCCTTAGCCAGGCAAGACTTTGGAGGTTTGATTTGGCACTGGTTCTTGTTGAATTGGTGTACCTCGTTGTCATGTCTATGTTTTGTGACTCGCTGCTAAAGGTCTTGGTATGGATGGAGATTGCTCCCCAGATAGGTTGTGTGAGCAAAGGCAAGAGACTGGCAGAAAACTCTGGGAGCATGTCCTGTCTGTAGTGACTCTTTTTCTTTGCCTCATCTTCAGGGGAGTGGAGGGTGAACTTCAGTCTGAGTACCTGAAATTATCTCCTTCCCATCCTCTCCATCAGTTTATGCTTTTAAGTTGTTGATGGCTTTGATAGTGTTGAGCTCTGAGTGGTGACAAATTTGCATGCAGACACAGACATGCAAAAATGCTGATTTGGAGTCTGTTTATGTGTAAGATGCAGACTTGATCCGCCTCACCAATGCTGAGGTGAGAGATCGCTTAAAGATTCAGCTGAATTTTGACTAGTCTTCCTGCCTGGATTACAGAACTAAGACTAAAGCCACTCATCAGAGTGCCCAGGGAGATGTGGGGTGAGACACGATAGCTGGTCAAAACTGTGCCATTGCTTGTGGATTTCAGTGGTGGGGAGGACTGGAGGACTGAGCCTGTCTTGGTGACAGGTCGGAAGCAGTTTTGCAAAGGGCTTTCTTGCAGTGGAAGGGATTGTAACCCAGTCTCTGCAAGCCACACTCTTTTTAACTGAAATAAGGAATGGATTAATACCGTGTGTATTGTTCTCCTTAGAACTTACCCAAGGGTTTAGAAAAGTTTAACAAACCCACCCCCCTAGCCAAACCAGAATGTATCCAAGGCAGATAAAAGTAAATGAGAATGTAAAGTGCAAAGTCTTACAATGGGGATTATCTTTGAAGTAACATTGACATTAGATCTGTACTGTATGCAAGGCTGTCTTGAAGTAGTTGCAGAGGTTTTTATTCATTTTTAACAGTGAAATTACATGCTTAACAAAAGGAACTTTTAAAGGCACAGTGGTAACTGACAGTCAAAGCAATATATGTCATTATCCAATTAGTACACACAAATGTGTTTTTATTATTCACTTAACATACCTCTGTGTTTGGCTCCCAGAAATACAGTGTTTTATTTCTCAAAGTGTTTTAAGACTGGTATATGTTTTACTGCTGTAGTTGGAATAATATCTGTGCACATTACAAGTATTTATTTTGTTGTTGCTCATTGGGTTAACTCTGTCTGGTGGAAAATCTTTAAAATCAAAAATTGTGGGTAAATGCTGGTTAGACAAAATATAGCATGCACTCAATTCCAGTTTTCTTCACAGTGGGAAAATTTATTTTATATTACATTTAAAGTTGAATTGAGATAAATAATATTGTTTGTGTTTAAAAGAATGATAATATAACTAAATTTTCAAGTGCATTTGAATGGAATGTATGTTAGCATATAAAAGAGCATCTATTGGTACTTACTAATATGAGAACAGAGTGTCTATTCAACAGAACCAATCTTTTTGTTTTGGTGAAAACTATCTAGCAATGTGGTTTTGCATTTGTTTCATTGGGAAACTGACATGTGGTGATATTAGCTTTTTAATTACAAGTTCTGGTACATTGCATTAGCAGTTTTTTTACATTGCATTTTCAGTTGTAGTTGGACAGTGCTGTTGTTCTAGCACCAAATGCAATAGGTATAACAACTTTGCCAAGGAATCCACTTTGTCTACAGCTTTAGAAAGAATTTTCCTTCTCTTGCCATGTTTGAGTAAGATTTAGTGAATGTGTTTGAAGTGGAGTATGTTTCCTAAGGTTTCTAATGTTGGATTCACCTTTGTCACAGAAATGCATGTTTTTTTCTGGGTTTCACACAGAAAGGATGCTTCATTTAAGTATGAGATGCTCTAATGAAGCTCTAGTATGTGCACAGATGTCCATGAAAACAAACACCTTTAAATTTCACTAGCATTAGACATTTCCCACACTGATAGCACCGGAGTGGGACAGCTGTACACTAAAGAAAGTACAAGCCTCCCATGAGAGAGCTGCTAATGCATCTCATGCCCAAGTATTGTTCTGTTATTTAGTAGTGTTATGGACTAGGAATAATTACCAAACAGTGAAACACTGTAAGACCTCCAAAACAATTTCGTGATGCCTATTTTAGACTATAATATAAATAAATATGATGTTTATCAATGTTAACTTTATATACTGCTGTAACTCATGAAGGCAGATATTTTCAATTACGATCAGAATTTCTAAGTTTATGAAGGAACACATTTGCAGTCTATGCAGTCATAAGTCACAGGTCACTTATAACACACAAAGTTGTCCACTGTTGACATAGTTGGTTGGATGATGCTCTGTATGTTTGTCTTGAAATTTTAGGTTTCTTCTGATGCTGGAACCTAAATTCTTTACTGAGTATTGTTTCCCCTAGAGATACAAGGCAAAGGATAATAATGATTTTGCAATAAAAAGCAAGTTCCAACCGTTGCAGATAATGGTGTAATTGAAGGCCATCAAACCCTGTAGTAAAATAAAAATTAATATATGCAGGTTTGGCATATCTTACCTAATGAGCATACCCTACCACTGGGAAAAAAAGCCCTGACCTTTTACACAAGAAGGTAAACTAAGTGAATTAAGTATAAACATATTTTTACATGTTAACTGTCTCTGTACTAAATGTATTTAAGTTTTCCAGCCTTGTTTTTCAAGTAGTTTGTGGTCATCTTGGCTGGATTTGCCAATGTAGTTGTTTTTTAAAAAAGAGCCTTCAGTAAAGACATATCTGGATAATTTATTCTTATTAGAAATCTTGTGCTAGAATAGCTCTGGTATCAGGCTTACTTGATAGGCTTTAAAATGTGTAAAAATAATACTTAGGATGAAAAATACATTCAAGGATTTTCGTCAATAATTACGATAATGAAGGTCACAATCTACAACCCGTGTTTTGTGGATGAATGTCTGTAGAGTGCTGTTTCATAGAACTCCCTACTTTTGCTCTTCTGACTGTTGTTTGATTAAACTTTTTAGATTTTAGTAAAATGCTGTACTTCTTTATGTAAATCGCAGACATAAAAGTTGAGAGCAGCCTGAAGTTTCTATACTTTCATGTCTGTCTGCTTCTGCTTTCAATCCTCGAAAACTGAGAGCTTGTTTATGGATGTCTTTTTATTTTCAGGTTAGGTGTAAGGTTAGCAGACTTCAATGTTTATTGTGCTCTCAGCTTTCAATGCACTCTGCCTTATCGGTGTATTTGAATCCACGTGGTGCGTACAAATGAAAAGCTTCGAGTATTTTTATTAAGACATCCAGGAAGAGCTCTGTAAACAAGGTTTTGCCTTCTAGTGCTTAGGCTTTGCATTGTCACCTGCTGTAAGCACACTCTTACTTCCTCATTATGAAATGTGGCCAGCAAAGAAGAGCAGGTCTCTAATGTGTGTGGTGCCTTTTTAATGTAGCTGTTTGAATACCAGTGTTCTGCTTTGAAATAGGAATTTTCTGCTTTATGAGGAGGGGTAATTCCTCAGCTTTTCTTAGTCTGATGGCCTGAGGGTAATGTTATTTTACAGTGTAATTCATCTCATTTTATCCAAGCTGTTCTTAAAGATGGTTGGAGCAGCATCTTTCTGCTTTAAGGCACTGAAACACAGTACAAGCAACTCAATAAATGTAAAATTTTTGCTGGCTGTTGGGCTACCTAATGGGCTTCAGCAGTTGAAAGAAAGGAGGTATTCCACTTTAATAGCTTTTAGTGGTTCAAAATGGGCTGGAAATGAGCAGGGGAAAGTCAACTAAACAGTGAGCTGAAGCAAAATTCCTCCAATTTCCTTTTACAAATAAGAAACCGGGATCCCAACTCTCCCGTGTCTAGTACTTTGCTGTTTCTCTGATGATTTCAAAAAACAGGTAAAACATGGAGGCTGGCTTTGTAGCTGAGTTACAGTTCAAAGGCCTGAGCATCCTCCAGGTTAGATTATGAAGTTGGAGGAGGAGGAAATGGTGGCTGGGCACAAGTTTCTGGGATTGCAGGCTACCCTACAATAATAGGGGTATAAATGTACAAAAAGCACCTGCTGCAACTGTAGAGAGTTTTAAGTCACTCTGCACAGCTGTGAAGAATCAGATGTTTAAGGAAGTAAGTTCTTGATGAAATGATCTCTCACAATATTTCTAGCATCATCTCTGATGCCACCAGCCAAGGAGAATACATGCTGCAAAATCAGACCAATGCATATTGGGTATATTGAGTATGTACATGGAGGAGGAAATATAAACTGGTACTGCTTAGGAATCTGGAGAAGATTACCACAAAGCATGAAACAGACAAATTTTTTTTACATTTACTTATGCCTTTGTGATGATATTTTTTCTTTTTCCATACATGGATTTTTTTTTCCACTGATTTTCTTACCTGTCTAAAAACTAGTTTAATTTTCTCTTAATTTTAGCTTATCATTGCTCAAAGCACTGGTCCTAATTTCCCCAGAGCATTCCATCATTTAAATATCTGTAACTAATTTGAAATCAGATGTGAAAGTGATGGGAAACACTGGGAAATCAGGTATGCACTCAGAGTAAAATGCTAGCTTTGCAAAAGTTCTTCAGGTCTCTTTTCTTGCCAAATGTAAAAGCATTCAACAGCCTTTCTCTTTTGCTCCTTAAGCCATCCATATTTGCTAGTGGTAAGGTCATCTATAAAAAATCATGTTCCTGCTGCCACACTGAAGCCAAAGAGATAGAAGTCATTTCAGAATAACAGGAGCAAGAAGTAATTGGTGTGTCCATTACACAGTACCTAGAAAAAGGAAAAATTTAAGGGAACTAATTATTGTAACTGTTATGGGTACTCATTTTCATGGTCTAGGCTTGTAGCCCATCTGAAGCATTAAGCAGCCATCCTCAGACAATCATACAGCCTTTTCCCAAGCACTGCTTACACTGAAGAAAGAGCACAGTTTCTACTTCTACCAATCAGCAAAGATACAAAACTTAGAGTGTTACAAAAATGTCATTACAGTCTCCCTAGGAAATGGAACATCCAGCTGCAAAGCATTTGTAAAGTACATCAAATACTTCATATCTCATAGCAGCTAGAAAAATGTGTCTTGATTTATCTATTTGAGAGCTCATCTCCAGTGTCTCTTTGGAACTGGTCTTAATCTTTCATCACAGTCTTTCATAGAAGTATTTAACCATATTGGAATTGTGAAAATGTTGCATTTAAACCATATTGGAAATGTGGCATTATGTTGCTTTAACTGACAATTTTTTACAAAATCAATGTAAACAGTCCCATAAATGTTAAGATAAAATGACATTGGACTCTCCAGTTGTTTTATTAGGCTGAGCTGCAAATATGTAAGATGAATAATGGACTACTGATTAACACTTGACTTCATAAGCTGACATAACTGTACTGAAATCATTAAAATAATTTGTCACTTCATAAGAAGATTTACTGTAATGAGTTTTTAAAGTGAATTGAATAGTTTCAATAGGTCTCCAAACCAGAATAGCATTTTAAATGAGACTACTGCCTGTTAATTTAATAAAGCATTTCAGCACTTAAAATCAGGTAATACTCTGGTTAGTCTAACATAATAATAAGAATGTGGGAGTTGAGTTGCTCAAGTTTGAGAAGTGCATCAGAGACTTTGACATTGATGGCCGGTATCCTCGTCAGTCTTGTGGCTGGAGTATAAAAGTACTGTGTTGAATGCATATAGAAAAAGATCCAGTTGATACAGACCTCTCATCTAGTTGGGAACGTTTCCATTTCAGGTTCAGTTCTGGGTGGCCAATTTTTCTCTTCTATTGATAGTGAAAGCACATTTTGCTGAAGATGCTTCCTCAATGTCTCAACAGTAATCTAATCCAGAGCAGACCATACTTTTTTAGTGGTACAAGGTAAATAAACATTCAGCTTTGGATGTGTCTGAATTTTTATCCTCCTGAAAAACCATTTGGGACTCAACTTCTTGATGTCAACCTACTCCAGAATAATACCAGTACATCACCTTATAGAAATTCTGTCCAGTTAGGTATTTGTACCTCACATTGTGTGAGTAGGGAAAGAGGGCATTGATCCTCTTTCAGTATTCCTCTCAACATTGAATGAAAGCTTAGAAAAATGAAAGTTCAGTTTTTTACAAAGATAAGACCAAAGTTTTTCATGTAATAAGGGAGCTCATTTTTTGGAGCACTGAATTCCTCTTGTCCCTAGAGATCAAGGTTTTGTGTGTGTAAATGCTGCTTTGGATGGCAGCACAGCAAAAGGAAAAAGTCCTGCTCAAAGAAGCAAAGTCTTAAAGCTGCAAGAATCTGTGTTTTCAAAATAATGGCCTGTCTGAAAGTAAGGGTGTAGCTGTATGCAGAGGACCTGCATCAAAGGACACACATGGTGATGAAAGGCTGTTGAAAGTCCCATCCAAAAGCCACTGTAGAAACTGGCAAAGCTATACACCTTGTGAACTTTTGCAAACTTCTGTCACGTTTTTGAGGGCATGTCTTTTCATGGGCATTACACACATTCTGTGGATGTCCTGTGTGTTTTTAAAGGCTGTCTATATGTGGTCAGATGTGCTTAAGCAAAGTACTCTTTGTTATGTAATTCATCATATGAACAAGATGTGGTGGGTAGTGCAGGCTAGAGCAGGAAATCAGTAACTTCACTGCACAGTTTGTGGCATGGATCCAGCACTGAAAGGGATAAAGAATTTTCAAAATACCACTGAATAGATGAGAGACTGTTTGAGCTTTATAACACAGGAAGGGGATGTGAAAACTCTGTGATCAAATAATTGTATTCATTTTCCATGTAGCTGGGAGAGGGTGGCTGTTGCTGCGCAAAACTGACACAGTACAAAATCCTCTGAAGACAACATTAGACTTGTTTGTAAAGGTGAACCTAACTGTATCTTTTCTGTTATAAAAATGTGTGAATCTAAAGACTATGAGTTCTTTTCCTTTTTCAACTTAAGAAAGTCACGAGTGGCTATTTTCCTGGGTAATGTTGACAAATAGAAATGCTTTGAGACCAGCTCTTCCTAAGGGATAGCCCATGGCATAATCATAGGTGGCAATAACTTATAGCAGCTCTCATTCCAGACTGGATATGACATAGAGACCTAAAGATAGAAAGATATTTGTGCAGTTACTGAGCTCTAGCAGTGGTGACATGCTGTAGTGATTCTGTGTCTGCCAACTGCATTTCTTTTCTGAATGTCCAGGGGACATAATGCTTCCCATGATTTTCGTTCTGCAAGAGAGTGAAATATCTACTAGCTTTAAGCAATAACGCTTCTCTCAGTAGATGATAGGCTTATGTCTTATGCTCCATTGAAGCTGATTTTAAAAGCAGCAATGAGGGCTTGCTAGTTCTTTTTGGTAGCTTGTCATGTGGATGCTGACTTTGTGCAGCAGTGGCACTGCATCATCTGGGTACAGGACACAGGCAGGCTGCACAGGAATTAGCACTCCCCGGGAGGCTGGTGCAGACATAGCCTTGCAGAACACCACAGTGGGCTCCCCTCCTCACTGACACCCTCCTCACTCAGAGCTTTCCTTGTTTTAGTTTGTGTTGGATCCTTAAATGAAGAGAAGAAAACTCTGTCAGGGATTACCTCATTTTAATATTGAGGAAGAAGAGGGGAAAGCAATGAGTGTCTCTGTTTTCTGCCTGACTTCCACTGTGAGGAAACGGAAAGCCAGCAAGCATACAGGTCTTGGTTGAAAAGGAAACAATTTCCTCTCTTAATCAGGAAAATCGTCTCCTTTTCCCTTGCTATCTCTTTATGTTACCTGCTGGCAAGGAAGTGTTGGGATCCTTTAAATTCCACAGAGATTATCTTTCTTTTGATATTCTACCTTCTCTGCTTTTAGCAAAGGAAGAGACAAATCTCTGCATTGTTTTTATTTCCTTTAAATCCTGCTAGGTCTTTCTAGTCCCTTAAGCTGTTGACAATCCAGTGCCAGTCTGAATTCATGCTGTCTTCTGTAACCTGCTAGGAAGATGCTGTGATTTGGGGCTCTGCAGTGACATTGGCAGAGCATCTCGAGCTTCTTTGATATGTTTGTAGGCATGAGTTTCTGGAGTGCCTTCAGCTGTTCATTGATAGCAAGAAGAGAGCTTTTCCATGCTACTGACTCATAGTCTGATGTAGGATGGAGCTCTGCAAAAGCTGGCTCCTGACTTGTGCAGAGCTGAGTCTGTGAGGTACCAGCTGCAGGATGTTTTGCTTGCTGACCTGATAGAAAGGCCCTTGTTTCATTGCAGTTACAGTTAAAGTGTGCCTGCTTTGGGTTCATATTAAGACCCTATTAGGCCTGAAGTTCAATTTACTTAGAGCTTACTTTACTTATTTACTTAGCTAACTTACTTTAAGTAAGCTGTAAGCATGTTACAGCAGAGGCATCTGCTGGCACACAAGTGAGTTCAGATAAGGAACATGATCTTTAAATCATTTTTTAGTGAACAAAGCAACTGGATGGGTTATCTATAAAAAGTTTGTAAGGTGATGTCACATTATTATTATTACCATCAGAAATTGACCAATTGGGGAAAAATCTCTAAGTCACTAGCCTTCAAAACTTTCTTTAATCAGGTTTTTCAAAAAACATGTCTGAGCAGCAGAAACATCTTTGGATTTCTGTCAAGCTGCACAGCAGGCACATCACATGGCCCATAGAAGCAGTAGGAAAGCTATGTTTACCCCACATACTTATTTTTGCTTTTTAGTATTTTTATTCCCTAAAAACTGTGAAGAATTAAATACAGATGAGGATGAACTTGCATCACTGGAGAGTTTTCATGTAATGCCAGTAACTTCATTTTGCCTCATTGAGGAATAAAACCTGCTCATCTCTCTTAACTGATTAATGTGCATTTATCAATAAAAAATGTTTTTTTTCAATGACCTTGTATATTTCTGTAATCAAAAATACTTTACACAAATGGCTAAAGGACAAACATATGTATATCCTTGCTTGCTCTTGACTGAGGCTGGAAGTTGTGCTGACCCTCTGCTCAGGAGAAAAGCAGATTTGAGCAAATGACTTGCATCATCTTCATTCTGAGCATAGCTTAACAAGGTCTCTGTACATTAAAGCTAAGTAGTGTTGCCATGTTTTCACATATATCAGTGTGAAGGGGCTAACTTTTCAAACATTTCTCAATGAAATATGCATGATGAAACCCAGCAGCAGATAGATACAAATACCTATGACTTGTGAATGAAGGTGTGTTACAAGTGACAATAGGAATATTCCTGAGATAGTCTGATTTTCATCAGCCAGTGTAAGATTCAACAACATAAGCCACGTGATCCAACAATGATAGTTTAATAATACCATTATTATTATTATCTAATTAATGAAAGAAAATATATTAAAATAATTAGTAATTAGTTGCAAAGATACTGCTTTGGGAAATATTGGTATCCCATACTATGTTGTAATTCTTGTAGAAAGAAAAAACCCACACTGTCTGAAAGACAACACTAAAAAATTTGAGAAATATGGGAAACTCTCTTAGTTTCTTTTGGTCTACCTTTATAAACTCTTCCATTTGATTACAGCAAGACCTATAATTTCAAAATAAAAAACCAACATGGATTTTAATTTCTTATGCCTAGGTGTTTCAGCAGATATCTTCATGAATGCAATATGAGCATATCCTAGAAATGGATATTGGGCAGTAATATCTCAACAATTTTAAATCTTGAAAATTAGGACTAAAACTGATGAATGTAAATTATCATAAATGTTTCAGTGAAATATGGTAGATTTTAGCTGAAATATTTTAAATTAATATAGTTAAAAAACTTGATTATATTCAAGACTTCTCATTTTATGGATTATGATTATGTTCTTCATTTTATGTTTAACAGATCAAGTTTGAAAGTTGATGAATAGCAACTTGTGCACCCAGTACAGAACTTTTGTGCACCACTGTGAAATACAGTTTTAATAGCATTTACATAAGGATTTGGTAAAACCAGTACCACTGTGCTGCTGAGGCCATCCACTCAGGTGCTGATGTGGGTGAGAAGACAGAGCTCTGCAGGTCTCTCTGCTGTCTTCAACTGCTTGTACCAAGGCAGGTACTGTATTTGTCTGTGGTCAGACAACTGATTTTAGGGCTTGTGCATATAGGATGGTTTCAGTAAGAAAAGAAGCTTGAAACCTGTGTGTAGTGATGAAGAATGTGGTTTGATAGAATGTATTTTAATGTAAAGATGTTCCCCTGGTGTTAATCTCCATTAACTTCTGTTCCTTTTAGCTTTCACAGTGTCAGATGAATGTTTCACTTGCTTCTGGGTTGAAGTAAGGGTCTATGGTATTGTCTGCCCTATTCATACATGTAGTGTGAAAAATCCTCTCCACTCCAAAGTTTTCAAGCTTAACTTTTTAGAGGCATGTATGAGCTCACTTTTTGTTTTCTGCTTTATTCTCTGCTTCTCTGGTATATTTGTCAAAGAGAAAGTGATTGACTGGAATTCCATTTTGGAGGTTATTGATTGCACAGGAGTGAAATGTATGGAAAGACAGGAAAAAATAAAATGCAAGTAGTTTTATTCTGTTTCTGAGGCATCAAATATAAACCTAAAGAGGGAGGTTATGCTAAGATGCCATCCTTGTCTACAGAATTGGAAGAACTTGGATGCTATGTTATTTAATACACTAAACCCTACATGCTTTGAAGGCTTGACATGAGTCCCTCTTTGTGCACTTCAGTGACTTTTGAGTTGAATGTTTGCTGCTGAGGCCTGTCTGAAAGCCAGTTTGGTATTAGGTCACCGTGCAAGGTTGTCAGACAGATGGCAGGTGGATGGGATGATGGGGATCCAGCATGTGAGAGTGCCAGGACAGTAACCCTATGTAGCTACTTAAAAATCTTGTGCATGAGAGAGGGTTGGACTGATCTGTATGAGCTTGAGGCCAACAGACCTAATTTTCAGATAGGCTAGGAGAGACCATCAAACTAGGAATAAAGTTCATCCTCATGGAGAACCAGTAGAAACGCAACTTGATATTGTAACACTTAAACATTTATGGCTCATTTCTGTCCCATGCCCAGCTTCACAGTGGAAAAAGTCAAGTTTGCAAAGATTGCTTAGATCTGTAGCGCTTAGTGGGGTCTTGTCTCCTTTCAATTTCTGGTATTGGTGTTTTTCTGAGAGGAGTTTGGTTAGCAATGCAGTACTAAAGTTGGTCTGAGATAAGAAAACTTAGAAATCTTTCTGTAGCTGAAATGCTGTGACTTCTATCTGAGGAAATGGCTGATATGGTGCTGTGCTCAGCCTCTTCTCATATAATAGATGATTCAAGCCCATCATCATCTTTCTGGCCCTTTTCTGTACTCACCTGAGTAAGTCTATGTCATTCTTGCACCAAGGAGCCCAGCACTGCAGCCAGCACATCACACATATCTCACCAGGGTTAGCTGGGGGAAAGATCCCCTTCTGTCACCTACAGACAACATGCAGCCCCTGATGCAGTGCAGGATGTGAATATTGTCTTACTTCTAGAAAAAGCGGTGATCCCAAACCACTGGTCCGCTTCCTCCCAGTGGCTGAATTATTTTCAGAAAGTAATGCTTTTAAAGCTCTTGTGCTTGATTGCTGCTCCAGGTGCATAGGCCACACGAGCCTGTGTACAGATGCTTATTAGTGTTAGGTGGAAGTATTGTAGTAAAGCAAGTCTAGTGAGTTTGTACTGGAAAGTGTGCTAAAAGTAGAAAGCTGGTTGTAAGTAAGGCATGAATTCAGGCTGTGTCAATGCATTGCAGTTGCATCTTCTGTGTTATCTCAGGCTCCTCTGTGTGGTAGAGAAACCAGTGATTTTAATCTTTGCTTTCCTGTGCTGATTTTATATTAGTGAAACTTCCAGGAAATTGGTGGAGTTTCGTAGATACGTATCACAGTATAGCAGAACGTTCAGCTGGCCCCTAAAACCCCACTGAAAGCATCTTCCAAGACCTCGTGCTGTCAGCATCGTAGGACTAAGGAGCTACAGTCAGTCTACTTTAATTTCTTAAATTAAGTCTAAGCACTTGTAATTAAATGTAAGGCTACCTCAAACAGAGGTGTCTCAAACCCAGTTTTGGATTCACCAGGACAAACATAGCAGTGTAGCTGCAATAATGAAGGAAAATGTCTGGAAGAAAATTACCTCCAACCAGATATTCCCTAAGATTATCCTTGGAAACTGTGAAACAAGTCCAGTATTTATATGGGAAACAGGTCTTGAATTACTGACAGTGTTTTGCTACTTCTGGCGCAAAATTGGAATATGCAGCTACATAATTTACAGTCATACGGTGAAAAGCAATATGTTGAAAATAAGTCATCATTAGAATGTGTTTGAATCAGTTTCAGCCTTGCTTCTCAAATACTACAGGCTTTTACATCTTGTTTATAGACTGCAGTTTTTTGAAAAGCTTTGTGTTCTATCAAAATAAAATGTACACAGCAGCCATGTATACAAAACAATGTTCTAAAGACACCAAGGAATAACCTGCTGATACTCCTCAGTGTGTGTAAAATATTGAACCCTGAGGTGGAGGGACAATAACAAAGCATGTTATGGGTAGCTGCTGATTTCTTGGGAGTGTTCAGTGGAGGATGTCCCCTTAGGAAAGAACAGAAGCGATGAGCATGTTATTTGGACTCACCAAATTGTGGTTAACTTTTCACAGACCTTTAGGAAGGCTAATTGGAGATATAGCTGATTGGACATATGTTGTGGATGTTGCTGTAGTCATGAGCAAGCAAGAAGACAAATCTTACTTCAGTAAGCACGTGAGCTGCGTGTAAGGGAAAGACAGGAAGAAACAGGAAAATTAAGCTGGAGTGCAGGAGAGCACAGGATAATGAATTTCACAGAAAAGCCTTGTTGATGTCAGAAAGGTTGATGGTTTTTAGTAGAATGTCAGAGCTACTGAGAGATTAAAAGCCAATAAGCAGATTTAGGATAGCTTGGAAAAGTGGGGAAATACTTTGGAAAGAAGCAAGCAAACAATGTGTACTGTGGCATTACTGTCAGGGGTAAGGCAAGGATCAGAGGTGTGCTAGGGTACTCCATGGGGTGCTGGTCTTATTGTAAGAGCCTGTTACTGAGGTGATCCATCACTCCTGCAAGGGAGCTGGAAGAGTGGATCACAGCAGATGGGATGATGAATTTGAAGGTTAGCCCTTGTAGTAGGGATGTGAATAGCTTTTAAAAGGCTTGTGAGGTGAGATCAAGTGCAGAAAGGAGGAAATTCTTGGAACCAGGACAAAAACTAGAGCAAAGCATGAAATAGAGACTTAAAGGTGCAGACAGTCACCAAATGTAAAGCTGTAGAGACCCAGTGAAGGCAAGCTTGGCCCAAATTTAAAATGATGCTTTATCTTCATAGACAGGCAGCCCCTCAAACAAAACCCAAGGAGGAGGGCAGCAATGATGTGTACAAAGTGGCAGAAGAACTACAGCAGAGTTCAGGTGGATTCACCAAAGACTGGTGGTCTGCAAGAGAAATTCACTTGTACTCTTGTAGTAATAAAAAGAGAGGGGCTTAGCATTGCTTAAAATCAGGAGGCAGCATCTAAGTAAAATGGAATTTATGTTTTAAAAAATAAACATATTACAGACATCAAAACATTGGTGTTCCATGGTATTTAAGATGCATCAGTTCATCAGAAATACAGATGAGGAACCTCACAGCAACACCGTGCCGTAGTTGAGCATGTCTCCCATTATAGGTTAAAAAAATGGCAGAAATGAGCTTAGGACCTCAGCTGAATACTTGGAAAATGCATGAATGGTGAAATAGTCTCATTGACTGCAACTACGCTGCTTTTTCTCAAAGTTACACATAAGTGCCTTGCTGAACTGAGAGCCTGAGGGTAGGGATTAGAACTTGTGTTTTCTTGGCTCTCTGCCTGAGCAAAATTGGTTATGCCACACCGATCCTGAAACAAAACTTCTGTTTGTATTATTTGCGGAGTTCTGTGGGGAAATGAAAGCTGGTAAGGCATAATTTTATTTGTGTGCTTTGAAATTTTATATTATCATGTATTTCTTCTTGCACTGTAATGAAGCTCTGATTTCCATATTAAAATTAATAAAATGAAAATAACATGAATGCAATATTCCTGCTGAATGCACATTGACTAGAGAAAGTTTTCACATTATTGCGAAGGCATATTTATGACAGCCTGTTTCTCTGTGTCTTGAGAAGGCTGCAGGTTCAAAGGAACTTCAGTCATTCACATTTTGTTTACTCTGTTACAACAGAATTCACACGCAATCCACACTTGAATACCACTTTTAAACTAAGAAGTAAGAGAATAATTTCCATTGTAATCACGTATAAGAGTTTTTTTGGGCTGTTACTTGCTTGCAATGGGTGAGTTTAAAAAAAAAACAATAACACTTACTGGAAAGAAATAATCTGATCAAGTAGAGCTTTTATTTCATAATGAACAGTCCTTTGCTTTATCAAGGATATTGGGCAGAGAACAAGGGTGCAACAGCTTTGATTTGGTTCACTAAGTATATCAAATTCATTCAGCTATGACTTTGTTATTTGAGCCTCTCAACTTAGCAAAGACCAAACGGTTTGCAATAAATAAAATCAGTGCTCTGTCGGACTTGGCAAACGTGTTGTGCATTCCAAAGGGGTGGTGGTTTGAAAGTTGTGGTTGTCTATAATCACTGGTTATTCCTGATGAAAGCAGGGATCATAGGCTGTTCCTTACGTGCCTGCAAAGGTTCCATAGCCCACATTGCACTGCAGTGTATCAGGCAGTCCTCTGCTCAGTGTCCAGTTACACAGGAAGCACACCAGCAGGAAGAACACGAGCATCTCTAACGCATATGGAGGTTTAGATTAGATAATAGGAAAAATTTATTCACTGAAAGGATAATTGGACATCCAAACAGGATGCCAAGCGAAGTGGTGGAATCCCCACCCCTGGAAGTGTTCGAAAAACATGGGGATGTGGTTTGGTGGTAAACGTGGCAGTGCTGGGTTAACAGTTGGATTCAATGATCTCAGAGGTCTTTTCAAGCATAATCCCATGATTCTATTCCATGCCTGCACCTCCCATACACCCAGCCTTTGTGAAGTCTCTACTTGTTCCTCATATGCCTCCTCAAATAGTTCATGGAGTTGCAAGAGGAGAGAGTACATCCCTCTAGGGGAGAAATAGAGACAGAGGTTGGATGAGATATTTCTAGGGCTCCTTGCAGCCAGCCCACTCTCTTATGACATGCACCTTATGTCTCCCAAGATCACTTTTTGAGGATGGAGGAGTGATCTGAGAGACCCACAAATAAAAGGCACTTCTCAAGTCATCATCATGACAATTCTCCCTGTCACCTTGGTGAAACATCTACCTATTGGATGGGAAAATAGAAAAAAGCTCTTTTGTAAAAGCATTTTTCCTTGTCGCTCTTGCCCAGCTACCTTTTGTGGGATTTATGACTTTGGAAGCATTATGAAAAATGAATCATTTTTTCACCAAAATTAATTTCAGAGTGCTAGAAGGCAGTCATTTATGTCAACATTTGGTTTTGTTTGGTAGCTCTCTGCTACCGTACTTGAGGAAAAGTAATCATCACTGGCAACAATTTGAATATTTTATTAGTTAATACAGCAGTCGTAATGGAAAGCTGCTATCAGTGACATTCATAGCATGGGCAGTGTGTGATGACATGTGGTGATGTTTCCTGCCCAACCTTCTTGTGTGGGCTCCGAACAAGGAAATGCTGTTGGGACATGTTGCTCCTGCTCTAGTTCCACAAATCTAGAAAACATTAGATAAACAAAAGAATTGTATGTTCTCTGTATTGTCAAAAAAGTTTCTTCACTTTTCTTCAATTTGTCTTTATTCTGGTCTTTCAGAGGAATAAATTTTCTAGCAGATTTTTTTGAAAGCAAACTGTATTTTGGAGTATATTACCTAAAATGGGAGACCATATATTCTTATAGAAACACCTGTATATAATTTATAATGCAGAACTAATAGCATGCTGTAATACTGCAGTATAAGACCATTCCATGATTTTCAGTGTTTTATAGTAGGACAACTTTCTGATGAAGCTACTTCTGTACCTGATCCGTAATCCTTCCAAAAATATAAAAATAAATGCAGTTCTAAACTCTTTTCCCCAGGTAATTTCACTGATCAGAAAACACAGTGCCTCTGTTTATGCTCCTTAACCTTTTAGTTGGTTATGCTTTGTGCTCAACAGTGTTTTCGTAATGGAGCCTTTATGGGTCTATTCCCTTTTTGAACCCAAAATGAACTTCAGTTTTGATTATATGAATTCAAGAAGGGCTCAGTTATTTGTTCAAAATAACTAAAGATTATTAAAAGGTTTGAGATTCTAATCTTATTTTCAGAAGTAGTTTAATGTTGACTGAGAAGTCAGCACAGCATACTACAATTTAACTAATCAATTCCACTAAGCTGTACAAGTCTCATGTTGTTTTCATTTACGGTAGTAAAGAAATTATTTTCTGAACTGCTTTCCTGAACTACCTTTCCAGAACAACAGTGTGTTATTTACTACTGATTTATGGCAGAGAGAAAAAGATTCACCCTAATGGCACTGCCATCTGCCTTTACAGTCATACTTTGCCTTTCAGTGCAGTGCCAGTAGAAGGTATGTATCTGACTGATCTCTTATCCACATCACAGAATAAAATTATTTTTTCCCTTGCCTGTGAAACATTTATTTTGATATTGTAGCACTAGTAAGTATTTGGAAGCACACTGAGGCCTTTTACACCATTGTCCCTTTCTGTGAAGACTGTTCTGGGTGCAGATGATCTTTTTATTTTATTTTCTGCATGTAGAAAATGAGGCAGGGTAGGTTTCCTTTTATTACCAGTATTTGGAAGGCAGAAATTAGTTCAAGTGCACTGTACTCTCAATTTGATAGTTACTTGAAATGGAAAACAGAGGACCGAGCCTGAGGTGATGCAGGACCAGGTATGTTGTTCTTTCTTCTTTGCACAGCTCTGTAAAGCAGTGTCAGTCACTATGGGGAATGATAAAAGGCCATAGCAACATCATGAGCAAATATTTTTTGCTGGGGCTTTGGTGGTAGCTTTTTGTTCATCTTCCTTTGGCTTTTGGATTGTACAGGGAAAGGAGTGAGGTCAGGGGTTTCAGATGGCATTGCATAACACAGATTGTTCTCTTTTTCTGCATTTCTTTTGTGGCAAATACAGCATGAGAGAAATGAATGAACATCCGAGACTGAATTAAATACTGTTTTGGGGACAACCTGCTGATTTAAATGCTGTCTAGTTGCCTTTTGGGCTTTAAACACACTGCATTTCTTTTTAGGAAAAAAAGGCAAAATAGTTATGATTTGTGATGATAGACTATTCATAATTATAGGCAGGATTGCTCTTGTAGATAACGGTGTGTGGAGTTCATCTTGCTCACTTTAGAGCTCTACCTCTGAACTAATTGTCTAGAACTTTTTGCATCTATTGTGGAGAAATGGGTATGTTAAGAAAATAGTTTACTTCACCTGTTAGTTTTGGGATGAAAGTAATAATTTTCTAGAGATGCCTGGTTCTGTCCATCATCTGTAGAAGGAGCTAAGGCGATCACCTGCAGAGTGCTCATCTTCTGTATGCCTCCTGAATTTTAGGGCATAGTAACTCCATGCAGTAGCAGTGCTCCCCAAATCGAGTATATCACAAATCATCCTTCCCACAGCTATCCAGCTTTTTAGTGGTAGATCTTCTGTCCATCCGGTTTGGACAAGCAAAACAGGGCAGGATATTTATCTCTGTACCCTCATTTAGACACTGCCTCTCTCAGGGGCCATCTTTCCCCAGCACTACCAGGGTATCCCTCAGCAGGAGTTTCTGCTGTTGGCATTTCTCAGATTAGCTGGGACCTCCCTTCCTGACCTTTGCCAGCTGGCTACAAACTGTGCTGGTTTTCAGTTTTCTCCACACTTAAGTGTTGTTAGTGCTTTTTTGTCAGTGGAGCAACCCACCTGTCACCATCATGGCACCTTCAGGAGGCTGGGGTGAGTAACAGGCATGTACCACCTCAAAGGTACACAAAAATGTGCAGGTTTGTCATGGCAGCTGGTGATGTGCAAGTGCTGCCTTGCCCAGCCCCCTTACACATGTGTTTTGTTCTGCAGGTGCAGTTTTAGGCAGTTGTGAAACTTCCTGTTTGAGAAAGGACCCTTTTCCAAAGAGCAGATATTCCAAACAGGGAAGTAGGTCTTGGGTGGACAATCTAAGTATGTATTTAACTCCAGCTTTATGCACTCAGCCTCCTTTTTGCATATGTTTTTCAGTGAGTGCTTTTCTTAATTTGTAAATACAGTGGGATTAAAATTAGATTAAAATTAGATTTAGATGCCAAAACATATGGTAAGTTACTTGGCGTTCAAAACTTTGTCTTTCAAATACCTGATTATAGATGATCTTTTACACATTGCAAAGTTTGGAGGGATAAATGAAACTGGGCAATTGTGCGCAGATACTTAAATGCTTCCCTGCTTGAAATGCAAATGCAAAATAACTTGCACTGAATTTTGGGGGAAATTTTCAAGTGGTCATTAGCTTTGTTTTCAGAATTATGTTTGGCTGTTCATTAAAACCCACAGGAAACATGGAAGTCTTTGTATCTTTGAATGACAGGAGTGTTAAATCTTTCCCATCGCTGTAAAATGTTGCAGGTCAATCATTAAGGAATAAGAATGCAGTGAGGTTTAATTAGTATTGCATTCTGTGAATGCTCTCAAACAGGTCATTAAACATTACTGTGCACTGTGGTTATTTCATCAGTCAGTGGAATGTGCCTTAGTGTTAACCTGAAAGAATGTCTTGAGCAAAAATTCTTCACTGCTTTACAACTATAACTTGCATGAATTTTTGCTTTTGCTCAAAGTGGAAAACCACTGTATTTAATACTCTGCTAGAAAAGCTTTAAGACACTATCCTTACAGAGAGCTGGGTAAACCTATTTGCTGTGCTACATCTGAAGTGTATTTGTTCTAAAATTTGTTTCTTTACGACAAATTGGCCAGGTGCAAATCAATCACTCATTTTAATAACTGCTGAGACTTAGGTTGGACACTTTGATTCACAACTCCATCAAAAATTGCAGATGCTTATCTTATCTGCAAATAAAAAGCTATAGGGAAAAATATAATTTTGCATTTAAGAGCCTCATACTTTGTTAGTTTTCCTTGAAAGGGATATGAATGTGGAGATAGCTGCAACAGTGTTTCAAAATCCTTGTTCTCTCACTCTGTGGGATTTTTTTGGATGATTTTTTTTTAGACTTTCATGGAAATTATGTTTTCTGACTCATGCAGGATTTTTTTTCTTGTTGTTAGCATGTATTAAAATGAACTGGGGAAAAAAAAACCAAAACGTGCAAATAAGCAGCTGGAAAATCTTGAAAGTATGAAACTACTGACTGAGATTTTGTGACTGTAACTAATAATTGAAACGTCTGATTTCCAAACAACATGTACCTTACTTTCCTCTCTGAAAACCCATCCCTTTCAAGATTACTCTTCAAAGCGTGATCCATATGGTTTTATTTTGTTATAAGTTTTCTGCAGTAAGATATCTTATCTCTGTATGTAGGGCGATTGTGTTATTATTATTAATATTATTATTATTCACTGAAGGAAGATGCTTTTAGAATCAAAATCATCTAGGACTCCTTGAATGCAAAAGAAGCTCCAACATAATAGGCATCTTTGACATGGGCTAGTGTGCTGTTTATGTCATTGGCAGCATTTGGATCAGCTTCAGCAGTCTGCAAGAGAAAGAACTTGGGACTAAAGTGTGCATTTCTGTTCTGGAGCAGACAATAATGGCAATATGAATACTTGGTAGAGGAACAGGAACAGAGGAACAGATAGGAGACAAAAAGAGACTTTATTGGCAAAAAATAGTTCTAGTAGCAGTGGCATTATCTCTGTCCTCCCAGCTCCTGCTGTTTTTGAGGGCAAGGTGGTTGCTAAGCAATGACAGAGCTGGACAGGCAGATTCAGAAGCTGTTAGCACTGCTGGACGTGGGAAGTTCACAACTGAGGCTGTGTGTCCACTCCAAGGCAAGGATAAGCATGAATCCAGCAGTGAACCACCCAGTGCTATAGCTTGTCAACATCTGAAGATATCTTTGAATATCTGAGTTCCATGAGTGCCACATCCTTTCCAGGTAACGACAATCCAGAAACATCTGTTTGCACTTAGCTGCTCAAGGTATGGTACAGAGCAGGTCTTTGTTGGACCACATGAGTGTCTCTCTGTCTGTTCTCAGTACTGTCCAGCAGACAAAGGCTTCTCTGAGGAGCACTTCCTCCCAACAGAAGGCAGAAGGCTATATGACTTGCATGATTCATAAAAAATGCCATATGTGGACCCTCTGACCTTACCACTGCACCAGGGTGCACATTTACAGCCCTTACACAACAAACATCAAGAAACAAGGTAAACACTTAAAGGATTGACAGTCTGTGTGGTATTTTGTCCAGCAATGACAAGTAATACACTCAGCATTCAGAAATATCTAAGTACCTATGGCTGGAAAAATAGCTTTTGAAGCACAGTTTGTCCCAGTAGTGTGAACTGAGATGAAAGCTGGGGGAAAAAAATTACTTCCTAGCTGTAAAACAAATGAATGGTCTAGGTTTTGTCATGAGCTCAGTAAAGGGAAAGAAAAAAAAAAAACCCTCCTAAAAAGCTTAATACACTTGGATTATTAAAATATTAGCCCAAAGAAAGAAACGAGTTAACTCCAAGTATTTTTTGAGTATACCAGTGTAATATAATAAGACAAAGGAAAGGTGTAACAGAGGAAGTCAGAGTAAAAGGGAGGCACTTAGAATATGGTGGCAGAGTCAGGATTTCTAAATAACACAAATAAAACTGAATAGCTATACACAAAAGAATAAAAAAAGAAATGGTCATGATGGGCAGAGATGGAGAGACAAAAAAGAAGATTCATTGAAAAATTCAGACAATGAAAACTCTGCCCTGATGTACAGAAGGGAACACACAATCCAGGCTGAGTCTCATTTTAAAGGAGGTTATAAAAGGATAGCATAAGCCAGTGAAGATAACATCAGAAATGCCAAAGGAACAAAATGAGATATAACTAGCTAGAGACATCCAAAATGTACTGGGAGTGACAGAGAGACACGAAGAGAATAATTGGTGTGCTGCAAAGCAGCAAGAAAAAACTATTGATCAATGGAGTGGGAGAACAGTTATATAGCTGTTTTGTTTATCCTTACTGAAAGTGTCAACTCTGATCAGACCAAACCAAACAGTGGGAACCCAGAGCTTTTAATCTGGCTACACTCAGCATCTGGTCACAGGCACAATGGTGACATTTCCTGACACTCATGAAAATCTGAATGATGTAATAACTTTTTAGTGCTATAGAAAGTTGATATCTAGTATACAGCACACACAGTGAAATGTTTAGAGGAACTTGCATGCCCTAAAGTTGTAAATATTTTTTGTTAAGAAGGACTTCAAAAAGCTGAAGAGGAAGCCTTTGTTTTGCTCAAGTTAAGTTGATTCCTTATTTCATACTTTATGGAAAGATGTCTGCATGGCTGGACTGCAGAATGTTTTAGTGCTAGCAATTTGGTACCTATTTGATATGCAAAATATTGTACTAAGCCCAGGTACTCAAGGTTTTCCCTGTTGTAGAACAGAGAAAAAAAATCTCTACAGCAGTCTAATTCCATCAACGTTCCCAATCACTTCAAGCAATTAGTTCTGAAGACTTTTCCCAGAAATTTACATAAAACACATACTTTTCTCTAATCTATTTTGCAAGTGACAGATTATTTCTTGCTTAACACTGCCGAAGGTGAGGAGCAGGAAGGGGGACAGTATGCTTGGGCTGCAGCAAGTGCTGAGAATGACTCCAAGGAGAGCAAGCTCCCAGCTTCTCTCATGACTCTCAGTAGGTTGGTATAATGGGAATGAGAGACCCTTGTTAACGAAAGGAGGTCATCCATAAATGCTCACAAAATGGATGGTGGTTAGGTTTTTAGATCTGGAATTGGCATTTTCTCATTAGAAAATGTCACATAATTGTAAGAGGTAGACCAGGCCATCTGTGAGCGTTTGGATGGGCAAAGTAGTTGACGGGATGAGAATATAGCTTGTTTTTATTCAGTCATTTTCTGTGCCTGAAACTTGCAGAACTGTAGGCTAAGCAGTCAGTCATGATGCTCACAGACTGGTTCTAGCAGTGCTTGGAGTACCAGAGGCTATCCTGTATGGGAAAATACATGTTCCAAATCCAGGGCTTTAAATTATTTATGGTAGTTGGGTTTTTTCCTCTTGGTGTGGACCAAGGACATGTTAGAGATTGCTTCTTGGAGTTTACAGTCTGAGTAGTAAATATTGCAATGGTATTATCCTAGAATCATACATAAAAGTGTTTTTCATTTCATGCTGTTCTAGAACTCAAAGGAATCCTGCTGTAAGGTAGACTGTATTGCCTGTCTGGTTTTCAAAATGTCTAAGAAAATGGTGCAACGAGAAGGATTGGTTAGGCTGAAAGTTCTCTTATGTGTGTTTTTAATGAACAGATCTGCTTTTATTTTGAACTCTTCTATGGATTTTTTATGTTACAGATGTACAAAATAATTTTTTAAAGATGTGTCAGTGCATTTAGGGTAGTTACAACTGTTCTTGTGAAGCTATCCTACCTGGTGTGGATAGAGGGAATAAGATCTCCTTTACCCTTCCCAGGAACTTCATACCAGACAGCTGCTGATGCAGCAGCAGTTACCCAGCTTTATGCTGGAGCAGACTCAGATTCAGGCCTTGTACTGTAGCACTCACACAAGGGAGATCCCGTGGTGAGACCTAGGAGTTCTGTTCTTCCCCAGCATCCAATGCGATTTTGGTAGAATTCTTAGTGCCAGATTCCCAGGTGCTATTTAGGCAAAGTCGCCTGGGTTTCAGGTTTTTTGGAATGGGGAAGAGGACATTCATAGCTTTTGTGCTAGAGGCTTGCAAAAATGGGGATAACCAGCTCCCAATCAAGGACCCATGGGTGAAAGTGATGCAGTCCAGTACTGCAGAAACAGTAAATAGTGGAGACAGGTTAAAAATGTGCCTTCAAACATACAGAGCTAAAACCTATTGCCTTTCAGTTAATCTGTTTGTGTTCTCTAGAAATGCTTTGGTGTTACTAGGTATATTTTAAGGAATTTTGGATATGTTCCTGAAGAAACATGACAGATGCATTGTGGACAGGTTTTCTGACTCCTGTTTTTCCTGTTTTCCTGCGTGACCTAACAATCTGAAGGAGCTCAGTGCCCTGCATCATGTGTATGCTTGATTACTGGTTAACCTGCATTTGCTTTTCTAATACTCCAGTATGGGTATTTCTGGAGGATAGATATGTCTTGGTATGCCAGTGTAGGCATTCATGGATTAACAGGAAAACATATGACATTTATGTTATTCAGTCACATAATTTCATACTGGCAAAGTTTTGAGTGCTCCAGCGTGACAGAATTCAAATTACATCTGAGGCAAATTCCCATGGTTTTAATTTCTGGTGCATTTGACCAGCATGACATTTTAAAAGCAAGAAAAAAGTGTATGGTAAAAACTGTATGCATAGACACAACTTTAAAAAACCCAGAAAAAAAAAAAAATGAATAGGTGGAATTTACTGTAAGGCCTTTGAGCTTCTTTCCTGTCTTTGTTTTAAAGTTGAATATTAAATGAGTAACTGGAGGGTGAAATGAGGAATACAATGTCACATTTGCTACTATGTTTCTAGTAGCAAATGCCTGCATATATTATAAAATATTTCAAGAGCTTTCATACAAATCAAAAGTTGAAAGTTCTGGAGACTTCCTCTTATTTTATTATACTATTTTTTAACTATGGGTTTACCAATGGATTCTTCCCAATCCTCCCTTCCCCTGCTCTTTATTTTACATTTTATTTTGCCAGAGAAATGAACTAAAATCTTATATTATTGCCCAAAGCAGCTTTTCAGCACAGGTTCCATTTGCTATTAGAGTAACAGGATTTTTTCATTGACATCATGTACCTGGTAAAATTTTTGAGTAAGTCACTGTCAATTGCAAGGTATGGGATGTCAGCATGTATTTGGACAAAGCAATTAATTATACAGAGGGATTTAAAGCTTTCAGACTGGGATTTGATATAGTAAGAACAGATTATCCGGTTTTATTTTAACTTCATCATGCAAACTGGGTATTCTTGGTGACTTCAAGTGTTATGACGACAACAGATGAAAAGAAACATCTTGAATTTGCAGTGGCACCCAAACTGCTTAGTCAAAGCAAATAGGAGTTTGTCTCAGTGATTTTTTTTTTGTCTCAAGGTTATGTCGCAGTTATTTCTTATCTCAAGTTCTGGCTATGATGGCTTACGTCAAATTCCTTCTGTTTCCTTGGCAGTGTTTGAGGCTATTTGATCCATAAGTCTCTCACTGCAACAGTAAAAGTAGCAAGAGGACATCTTCCATGACAAGACTTAGAACTGAATGCTGAAAAATTTGTGTTGAAAAGTTCCATACTATGTCTCACAGCTACTCACAATAGATCCAGCATATCCTCCATTATTTCTTGCTGTCATTATTTCCCACAGGCTGAGTTCCCAATTAAGAGATAATATTCTGATACAGAATATTTCTTTCTCAAGGCCAGAACCATAAATCATGACAGATTTTAGCATACATTAAGTTGCAGTTACAGATAGGAGGCTAAAACCACACAGATACTTTCAGTAGACAGTGAATAATCCATACAAAGATTAATATTTCAGTTTTCAACTAGAAAATGTGGAAATTAATTTAACCAAGCTTTTCTTTTCTTGATGTTTTACTTTCCTAGTTACCTTAGTTTAGGTAGAAATTTTTCAACGGTTCCTAGTCTTCTTGAAAGTATTGATATTCTCTTGTGAAACTATACTGCTGAAAGCAAATGCAAATTTCCTATGAAATACAGTGGAAAAATATATTGGTGATACTGTAACTTAAACTCAGAAAAGCTTAGTTTTAAGTATATTAAAGTATTTGGAATCTCAGATGTTGGGACTAACCCAAGGAAAATAAAGTTCTGTGAGAGAAACTCAAGGAAGAAGCTTTTACAAAAAGATTACCAAATGTTTTGTGTTTTACAGTCTTATTTGAAAACCAAACATCTGGTTTGCTTCATTTGTCCATGGAATGTGGTGAGAGATTGTATGTGTAAAGAAAGGGGGAATTTGAACTGGTTAAGTCTATTTCACCAGAAGGTCACTTGACAGCTGGGTTGAAAAGCAATGAGAGTTGACACTTGAAGAAGAATTTTCCATCTCCCATGTTGCCATCTGTTTCTGATTTGACTGGAGAATTTCCTTTTCTTAAAAGCCATAGAGATACAGTGTATTTGACTCAGCCTTTGAGTCATCAATTTTATCATTGTGGGCATGGCATCCATTTATAATTTATGAAACAGCACTAGGAACTGGAACATTGTCATTCTTGGCTGAGGCTGGCATTGCAGTCAGACCTTGGTAAACCTGTGGGCTGTGCTATGCAGTGCTTTTGACTGGGTTATATCAGCGTCTTTTTCAGAATGGAGCTTTAGGAATTTAAGTGTGTTGAGCAAGTCAGAGAAAATTTGAAGCCTGTACTCTGATCCAAAAAGATAATAGTTTTAGATTATCTTCAGGTGTGTAATAATTTCACAGAATCACAGAATTACTAGGTTAGGAACAAGCTCTAAGACCATTTATTCCAACACCTTGAGCAGTCACCACCTTGTCAACTAGACCATGGCACTAAGTACAATCTCCACTTGTTTCCTAAACACCACCAGGGATGGTGAGTTCATCACCTCCCTGGACAGTCCTTTCCAATGTTTAACAACCCTTTCTGTGAACAAATTCTTCCTGATGTCCAACCTGAACCACCCCTGGCCCAGTTTGAAACTATGCCTTCTTACCCTGTCACTGGTTGCCTAGGAGAAGAGGCCAATCCCCACCTGGCTACAACTTCCTTTCAGGTAGAAAATATTCTAATATTCTGGTAATTTCTCTGTATTGCTCTGATTTTAGTATACGTGCTTGATAATATCAAAAGGTTAAGATTATAATGTTAATTTTAAAAGTACTCAGGTTATGCTTGGATATAAGCTGTGTTGAAATACATATTCAGCATGGCTGTGCTCCTTTCTGGTTGTGTTTAGGAGCAGAACTTCACATGACTAGGGGTGCTGACCCTCCAAAGTTGCAGATCTTGCTAGTGAAAGTGGGCCACAGAGATCCATTTGTGGGTTGAGTCTAGACCCCTAAGTCAATCCTTAGTGACTCCTATTTTCAAAGGTATGCTGGTGGTACACCAGGACTCTGATCTGATCTGTACTGACTGGATGGTCAAACAGCTGTTTGACAAAACATGTCTTCTGCAGCAGGCTGACTGATGGCTTCTCATCTCACCCTCTCCTGAACATCTCCAACATACTCTTTATATATATATATAGACTCAAGTCTTGAGTCAAGCTATTCGCTCTGAAGACTATAAAATATAGATGTTTAAACAGAGCAAAGCTGAGCAATATTAGGTTTTTAGGATGGAAAATTTTCTTTGCACTTTAAAATAGAAATCAGTAGACTTTTTCAATTATATTTAGATTTTTTTTTTTTGTTTATGTTTGAGATAGTTCTTTAGTCTGAAGTGCTACATGGGTTAGAACAAGCTGCAAGGATAAGTGTCTCACAGTTTCTGACTATCACAACTTATGCCATTTTGGTTTTGAGACAAGTGACTCTTGGTAATTAGAGTCAGTTCAGAAGACCAAATCTTGGACCTCCAGTTGTCTAGTAGGGTTTGGTCTCAATTGATGATAGCTTGAGCAACTGAAATACTTCTGATAAACTCAAATCTATTTATTTTGGGCTGCTCCTAAAAAATATATCTTGAACACTGCTGCAGTTTCAGAAGAGCATCATCATATCTTACAGGAAGCTTGCAGATATCATTCCCATCTTTTTTCCCTGCTCAGTGTAAATAAATATTTTCCCTTGAACTTCATTAGGTTTTTCTTTAAGGTACAAGAGAATATGTAAATTTTGCCTGCTTATTTGCAAAGATTGAAGGCAAAATGCACTATTAGAAAGGACAAGCAAATTCAGGATCCTCAGAGAGATGCCCACATAAAGAGTCTCCGTAGTCGATAAAAAGATGAAAAAGGGCTTCTCAGAAGGAGATTTATTCCACCAACAGACAAGGAGACTGTGTTCGCAGACAAGGCAGTCTCTTAGATGTTTACAGTGAAATAGAGAGAGAGGAAAGCCTCACAAACTGAGATATGAAATCTCATATTACACTACCTTGTAAAATTCCAGAGACTAAATTGTTAGGAAGACCGTGGGAATCTTTCCCTCTGGCCGAATGTGAGCTGTGTCCATGGCCCATCAGTTGCCACATCTGTGTTAGATCAGCTGATGGACACTAGGGAAGAAGGATCACTGCACACTTGCCTTGTTTTATGTGCTCTTTACTCCACGTGCTCCTGGGCTATGCCCACGTTATCAGGCATCCATGGCTGAGCCTGTCCTCTGACTTGCAAAGATCTCTCATGTATATAATTGTTTGCAACTGATCTTATGCAGACATTCAAGTTCAAGAACGCTTCTTGGGTGACAAACTTTGAGGAAAAGTCTCAAAAGTCTCAGTCTTCAGCTCCAAATTTGCTTTTGTCACAAGCACCAATGAAAGAAATCTATCCTTAAACTGCAAAATATGATAGTAAGATAGTTTTATTGGATCAACTTAATAGACAACTTGGAGTAGATACATTTTTTGCTATAATTTAATTAAACATTAAATACTGTGACATTACAAGACTGTGTGTATGTAGTGAAGAGATTACTTTTGAAAAGCTTTATCTTTAGTCTTATTATGTATATTTTGCATAATTATATGCTAAAAAAATCTCAGAAATAGAACAGATAGTTAATAAACATGATCTCTTTCAGTTTATTAGTCTTATGTTTAGCTCTTACCTTATATTTCCAATGTGTACCTTGTGCTCAGCACTGTAAGATTTGTTCTGAACTGACAGGCAGAGTTAGGTGGAGTTTCTTCTAAGCAGGTTTTCTTTCTGCTCTGAGCTTCAGGACCAGAGTAAACTAGCTTTGCACCCTTGCTGATGTTATTAAGTTGGTATCCAGGGCTAAACTTTGAATTGGCTCCAAATCTGATGTGATCTCAATACTGTGGTTAAAGCTGGGGGTCTGCTCAGTCCCTTTTTCACTTGAGGAGATTTGTTCTGTGTCACGGTGCCCCAGCTTTAGCACAGCATTGAAAAAGACAAAATGCCCAGCAGTTGTTTCTCAGTTCCTGAGGTTCATGACTGCTTCCTCATGAAGTGAATGTGCCTTTTCTATGCTAGGTCAGATTATGGGATGGAGGACTTTTGGTACAAACCTGCAACTTGGATGCATGCATCTTCCAGGTAAACACTTCAGACCATGTGTGCTGAGGAGCATCAAGTTTTGCGCTTCTGCAGTACCAGAGCTGCTTGTCAGCCCCAGGTTTCCATGTGTGACATACTTCTGACAGATCAGTGAAATGCCAGTGGCAATGCAGGCTTTTGATGCAGGGGATAAATTACAATACTCCTGCGATTTGCAAGAGAGGGCAGGAGGGGCTGTGAAACCGGGCCGAGGGAGTGAATATCACAAGTGTGGCACTTGGCAGGTCTGCTAGACAGGGCCAAAGGACTTTATGAGGAGCTGTGAAAGACCTGTTACACAGGTGTGCTTTCTTTTTGTTTTGTGTTCTTTTTTCCCCTATACATTGAGTGAAATGGCTTTTGTAAACATCTAGAAAAATTAATGGTAACATGAAGGAAAAGGGATGACTTTGTAGAATTTTCTCTGATGGGATAGTCCCATGAAAATAATATAGGCGAACTGCATAAGTGACTGATCCATATGAAAACTACAAGCATTCTCTCCATACAGAGTTGAGTATAAAACCAGAAATCAGGTGTAAGCTCAGAACAGGATGTTTGTTTTCTGTTCAGCCAGATAGGGTCTATTTCAAAGGCATAATGCAGTTTTAGTGAAACATGCTTTTATTTTTCAGAATACCTGTACCGAAAACCAGACCTACTTCATTGTTTGCAAAGGCATTCTGCAGAAAACTGTTATGCAGAAGAGAAAGCAGTTCTAGTGGTTTTGCAAGAGAGAGAGCGGGGGTTTGGCAAGCACTTTTGAGAATAAAGCGCTCATTAATTAGAAATTTGTGAAGGTCGCCGCCATCTAGTGATGAGATGTAGAAGATGTTGCTTAGAGCGAAACAGTACCCAAACACGAGGCGTCTTTTCTAGCTGCGGCTGCTTTCACTCGTCGCACCGGCTGCACCCTGAACCAGGGGGTTTTTTCATTGTGTGCAGCGTGGCACGTGCATTACCTGTACCACAGGACACACGGTTCACTGTGACACCCGTGGGTGCTGAGGCTGGGAGAGGCTGCGGAGCTTCAGCTGGCAGTGGCTCAGAGGAGCTGCACGAGCGGGTGGCAGCGCCTCTTCACCATGACCCTCCTGAACCAAATGGCTGTACTCCTGCCACATAACCCAGCCACATGGATTCTCCTCACATCCTGGCTCCCTGTACGTGTGTCGGATCCTGGAGAAGTAACAGAGGAATACATGGGAGCAGGGACAGCTTTCTATTGTACGAGTTTGCTTCCCAAACTCTGCCACTGGGAAGTGACTGGGGAGCAGCTCCACTGATCAAGGTGAAAGGAAATTACAGTTCTGAGTAAGGCTGCAATGCTTACTCCAGCACACGTACACGTTTCTGAACCCCCTGCAAGCTGCAGGCACTGGGAAGGTCCTGCTAGGACAGAATTATGAAAATCAAGCCTTCTGGCCCCACATGTGTATGTTGCTGTTGTCAGGTCACTGCCTAACCAAAAAGGGACAGCTTGTGTCTCTGAAATTTGCTGCCTTTCCAAAGCTGATTGCCAACCAGCAGCCAAAATCTGATAACCTTTCTGAAGAAAGAGCATAATCAAAAGTGTCATCAAGATACTTAATCTGATTCATTATCTCAGCACATATCCCTTAAACAGCAGAGGCATAAAGGAAGGGAGCATTATCATAGCAATGACCTTGACCAATCCACTAGACTTCTGATTTCCCTGAACGAAATTATGCCAACAGCATGCATTACAGCAGTCAAACTAATTTTGTTTTGTATCACTAGTCTAAGTTTATTAGGGTTGACTTGCTGTTCTAAAGAGCTTGTTGCCCAGTCATCTAGTTTGAATATTATGTCAGAGACAAAGCTAAGTAGTACTAAACCAATGAGAGGCCTGAGCATGATGTAGTGTCTTAGAGCTGCTTTTATGGTAACAGACCTCTGTTTTTGTTTTCTGCAGGAGGTCAGCTAAGGAGGTTATATTTTTAATAATATTGAAAAATAGTCTACTTTTTGGGTGAGCCAATCCATTCAGCATAGAGACTAGTAGTGCAATCCTTACAAGAATAACTGAGATTTGATAAGCTGAACACATATCAAATTGCAAGTAGGAACATTGTTGAACTTTGTGGGTTGACGAATCGTGATTGTGACCTTGGATGACCAAAGCAAAAGGCCCTCCATTTCTTAATGTCTATGGGAAAGCCTAAGGACATTTTAATCTCCAGCTACTGATTTGCTGGCAACCTTTGTATTCACAGTGTCTCCTAGGCTGGCACCACTCAGTATTTTCAATAATGATGAAGTGGTGTGGTAGTGTGTTTCAATAGTGATGGAAGTGGTGTGGTGCAAACTGTATTAAGTTGGAAAGGATGCTCAGAATAAGGAAGGACAGTGTCAATTCAAAATTATTTTAATGAATTGGAAAAGTGCTCTGGACAAAAAAACAAACCCTAAGAGAAACCATGAACACGATGAACTTTGGTGTCATGAAATACAGGGTGCCAGAGGAAGGCAGGGATAGAAAGTGATAAAACCCCACATTTGGAAACAACAGGTAAATAAGGATGAGATGCATGGTGAAAAAGGACTAGAAGATAATATTGATTCTGCTGGACCACAGCATAGAGATCAAGTGGAAAGAGAAAGAGTGATGGGAATTACCTGCATACTGTGAAGAAGTTGTTTGCTCTACTTGGTGTGAGGAAGGCTCTGCTGAAATGCTTGATAAACTGCTAGGAATGTATCAAAACTTAAGAAGTTCATTGAAAAACCATGAGCCTGGTTATGACAGAATAAACTTTTATAACTAAATATTGAAGAATTTGAAATTATTTAATCTACAACAAATGGAAAGGGGAACTTGTCTTCAAAAAGATGAATAAGTTGCAAACCCAGGAAAAACTATTCCCTACATGCTGTATTGACAGGATAAGAAATTGTGAATTTAAACCGCATCAAAATTCAAGTTAGAAAAACTGCTATACTTTCTTATAGTAAAAATAGGCACATACTAGCACATGTGACTGTTCTGGGAGATGATAATGCAGTCTAGGGTTTTGAAAACAGACCAGACAAAAATCTATCATGAATGCTTTGGGGATATCTGATTTTAAAGAAAGGGGTCAGGGAAATGGAAAGAACCTCTAGTTGCTTTAAATTTTTCCCATTCTTATTTTCCATCATGAAAATGTGGCCTTCTCAGGTAAGCATATATATTTTACCTTCCCTGTAAACTCAGCAGCTCACTGAGGGAGCAGACCATTGCTTCAATATTTTAAACTCAAGGAGAATACGAAGACTGACAATCAATTCTTTACATATATATATATAGCCTCCAAAATGACTCACACTTACCAAATTTAGCAGCTTTCACTGATGATCATAATCAGGCAAGGTGAGTCATGTTAAGGCATTCCCGTCATGCTGAGATGATAACATGCCTTTCAGGAGGATAACACAGCACATAATCCTGGCCCTCACTGTCTGAGTGAAACTCCAGGCTATAGTTCATAGTGGTCATAACTGAAACTGCTCAAAAGTAGCTTCTATGTGTTAAACCCAGAGCTTTAAAGAACATTCTACAGCTACAGAATCTTTGATATAAGTGTTTCTTCATATCAAACACCCAACATCGGACATTTGAGACACTGTTGCGGATGCTCCATCCCTGGAGGTGTTCATGGCCAGGTTGGATGGGGCTTTGAGTAGCCTGGCCTAGTGGAAGGTAGGGGGGTTGGAAATCAATGACTTCTAAGATCCCTTCCAAGCCAAGCCTTTCTATGATGTTATGGGGTGCTGGGGTGTGGGTGCCACTGCAGTGGTGGCTGCATTTTGGGCTTAGGCATTTGTAATGCTACTCTGCTCATTGAGCAGCAACCCATCTTCTGTAACACATTATTCTACAAAATAAAACAAGAATGCAAAGCAACCATGATGTTAGCTTTGTTAGTGAAGTGGCTTAGATGGAGAGAAGGGTCTCCTGTTCCAGGCCTATCTCCAGTCAGGAACTTCTCTTGAGGTGTGACACACTGAACTCCCTCTGCATGAGGGAGCAACTGAACAGAGACATTCTGTTTCTTACAGCCGAAGTGGGAGTTTGCTAAGTCCAGGTAGGCAGAAATGCCTTGTGGTCTTGTCTTTAAAAGCAGAGTAGACCAGAAGGCATTTGTCTGTGAAGCTCAGGTTCATGCTGGCAGAAATGCACCCTTCTTTGCAGTGCTGCTGCCTAGCACCCTGCTGCTCAGCCTCCTGGCTGCTGGGACATCCACAACTGTGCATGGCCAACTGTGTGGAGGCCAGGGACCTTGGGTGGTTGTTACAGCATTTTCTGCCTGAAGTCCATGTCATCCTCAAGTTCTTGTCTTTAGAAAAAACTCCAAAATAGTCTCCTTATGCTTGAAGTGTCTGACCTGAACACATGCACTGTTACCTTGGGCACTGTCTGTTTTCTCAGCTTTGCTTCAAATAAAAATATTTGCTACTGGCTGGGTTTCTGCTGCTTCTGTGACTTTTGGTGGATCAGATTCAAGGGTTCCTCTGACTTCTCTTTTAGCACTGCATGTAGTTTTTTGGTTTCCAATGGAGCAAAGACAGCAACTGAGTGGTTTTCTGTACAATTCTGTACAGTTGACAAGAGTTAGGGCTGTGCTCTGCTTTAAGCAATCCCATTTCAGTTTTGCCACTGAAATACAAGAATTGTGTAAGTTAGGAGAACCAGGTGATGAACTGGGCCCTTTTCTTTGTGATTAAGACCAGTCTTAAGCAATACCTCTTAGTCAGTAATCTTTTGTGGTGTGGACTGAGTGTAGGTTTTCTGGACTTAAAAGGGGAGCTAATGCAGTTTTCTTAGCCTTAGCAATATTAGATATGATTCTAATCCACTCTTAAAGTGCAAGACAATTTCAGTAAGGTATAACTATAGTGTATTTTTTATGTTTTATGTAGCAGGTGTTGTCAAACCACAAACAGCAATGATTTTATTAGTGAAATATGCACCTGAAAATGGCTGGTACAAAGATTTTTACCTCTGTGCTGGCATGCATTTCCACAAAATAGCACAGCTACTGTGCAAGTGATTTAGAAGGCATTTGCCACCTGGTTTACATATGAATCCAGGCTTTTTTCTTTTTTGTTTCCTCATTCCTTTCTGACAGATTGACAGCAAGTTCATGATTTTGTGCACTCACTGTCACTGTCATTAAATTATGACACTTTTTATTGGATTCATTTTGTATGTGTAGACCCAAATGTTTGTGCCCTCATCTCTTTCCTTTTCAGATGGCAAGTGCTTTTAATGTGTTTTCGGGGCGAGGCGTGCCAGAACCTACCACTTAACAGATTGTCTTTTACATGCAAGGCATTCAATCTTTTAATTAGGCAATAACACATTAAGCCATTAACGTGTGCCTTGGGTGTGCTGGGAGACACAAGACTAGAGGCAGAGTGACTTCAGTCACCTCAACAGTGCTTTCGTGCTTTGATAATGTTCATCCTGCAGTGGCCAGTTGCCGTCATAATATGGACTTTCTGTATTTGGAAAAGCTTTTGAATTTTTTAAATGCTTTTCTTTTATGTTTTATTGACTACGTTTCTCTTTTGGAAAATAGGTTATTGATGTTGGTCTGTTGAGATGACTGCATGACTCTACTGACCCTGCCTCTTTCCTCAGTTATTAGAACACAATCCCAACAACCTTTTTGTCAGCTTTGTGTAATTATAGATGACTATAAGATGCCAGATTGAAAAATTTCTGATGAAAGCAGGGTCGCAGTTTGGGGCCTCATTTTTCTCATTTTTCATTGGTTCTGTTAATAATATATAAAAAACACTATTAAACATATATTGAGATATGTTATTAGTAAATGTACACAATATCATTATGTATGAATCAAATTATGCTATTCACACTTGTGCTTTTCAAATAGCTTAGAGGTGTTTGAGTAGGTCTCACAACAACTGTATGAAGTAGACAGGAATGCTGTAAACTGAGGTATACAGAAAATAAGGTACCGGTAAACACAGATCTTGTTAGCAGTATTTTGGCTGTATGTATTAGTTTTCCAGGTCAGTAGAGGCAAATGCACATAGGATAATTAAGAACAAAATATTGAGGTTATACTTAAGCAGTGCAATGATTCATGTCCAGCTAAAACCAGAAGGTGTAACTGCTCTGTACCCTGAGGAAAATGTAGTGTACTCTTGATTCAGTTTAAGTCTGTTACTGCTTTTCCTACCCCAAAGGATATATTCGCTACTTGCAGTAACTGCTTACGTTTTTGGAGACAGTTCATGGACTATATTTTCTGTTTTCTCTTTTCGGGGGAAAGTTGTTACCTCAGGTTATGTTTTCTACACTTCTCTTCATTCTTATTACCTCTCTGGACTCTCTTGGTTTGGCTCCCATCTTTCTTGAAGTGCTGTGACCAAAACTAGACATCACACTCTTGCTGCTGCCTTAGCAGCGCTGAGTAGAGCTCAAGTCCCCGTCAGGCGAGACAGAGCGGCTCACAAAGTACTTCAATCTGTGTCAGCTGCCAGCAGTGTCAATAGGCCACTCCAACAGTCAAGACTCACTGAGATGCAAGAGAGTCCTTGTCATGTTCTCTCCTTCACCCTCACTCTTAGCAGCACACCTACCACTATAGAGAAAAGCATTCCGTACTCCTTGATTTCTAACTGTGGATTATTCACAGCACGTTGGAGTCAAGGCTTCAGTGATTATCTAGGGCTGACTCATTGTTGCCTTCTTTGAAAAGTGGAAACGCGTCAATTCTGTCATTCCCAAGTTTCCAACTGTACTTCCCTCTGTAGTGTCTGTGGTTCCTGGAAAGCAATACACATTTGGTACACTGATAAATGAAGGAAACTTGAGCAAAAGAATTCTCTGGGAATATCTATTTCAAGTAATCCTAAACTGCCCCAAACAAGAATCCTCTCTACAGTTCAGAGAAGTAAAGGGCCCAAACTTTTTTTGTTTGTTTGTTTTCCAGCTTAGAAGACCTTTACAACATTCAGGCAAAGAATTTGTCCTTGAGCTTAACCATGTTTGTAGTCCATTCTTCAGGGCATTTCTCAAGCCAAATTCAAACTGTGCATATATAGTAATTGTACTTTCTCTTCTCTATATTTGTGTGCGATGGTTCTGGTTTCAAGTGGGGGTGCTGAATGTATCAGGAAAGGTAACCTCAAAATGCCTCTGATTTTTAGCTGTTCTATGGACATGAGGTTCAGTTACAGCATCCAGGTAGCTAGAGGTTTAGTGGAATATTTATGATGTTCAAATCTAAGAAATGTGTGGATACGACTGATTATTAAGTAACTACAGCTCTTCTGAAAGTTCCTCTAAGGTAGAAAGGCTCCTAACTGTTGCTGTGTGGGGATTCTGGCAGTGCTTCTAACAGGAGGCAGAACTGAGAAACTCATTTGACTAAAATTTCCATTTTCCTCAACATGACCTTGGAAGGTCAGCTGGCCCATGTTATGGATGTGGAGGAGGAAGGATTCACCAGACCTAGTTCATGTTTGAAAGATGTGTTCATGTTTGAAAGAGGTGTTCTTAGTGATCAGAGCCGGCTATCAGTTTTGGGGAGAAAGCATTTATGATTTCATAGCAGTCACTGTACTGATATCATAGAATGGTTTGGCTTTAAATGACCTTAAAGATCATCTTGCTCCTACCCCCTTACCATGGACAGAGATCTTCACCTTTCACTAGACCAGGGTGCTCAGAGCCTTATCCAACCTGGCCTTGAACACTTCCAGGGATGGGGCATCCACAACTTCTCTGGGAAAACTAGATGTAATCTAGAGTCTGGTACAAGAATCCTATGAATTTCATTGGTTAAAATGGTAGAACTCATCAATTTTTTCTGGAGTTTTGTTTGCAGTTTGAGAATCAATCAGACATGGCATTTAAACTGTAAAAAAGTATGCTGGAAACTCCAACTGGGAAATGGACTAATAGCTGTTCCTTCAGGATGCTTACAAATTGTTTACTCTTTTGCTTTGTTTTGGGAGCAGAATGATGTTTCCATGAAAGTCTTAAACTCTTAAAAGCTTGCTATGTTTGAAATATATTTAAACACCTAGTTTATGTGTGATTAACATTTCCAGTAAAATCATGAGTATTTTTTAAGGTATGTTCTTTCTACACTGGAAGATGTTCTGTATCTTGACATGATGAGACACAGCCTGTTAGAGAGTTTGGCGCTCACACCTGGGTTCAGATCTCTTATTTGCTGTGGCTGCATTACAAGAACAGCACAAATACTGCAAAGAGGGTAGTTATTGAGTCATAGAATGGAATGACCTTAAAATAGTCTAGTTCCAATCACCCTGATAGTAAGATTGTTCTTGTTATCTGACCTTTAGAGCTCCCTAAGATGCTGAACTTTCTTGGAGCCACTTAGTACTATTCAGGCCAAGGATATTTTTTCATCTCATCATCTGTCATGGTTTTGGCTGGCATACTGTAAATATTTTTTTTCTCAGCAGTTGGTACCGTGCTGTGTTTTGGATTCAGTATGAGGGTAATGTTGATAACACACCGATGTTTTGGTTGTTACTGAGAAGTGCTTGCCCTTAGGGACTTTTCAGCTTCTCATGCTCTGCCAAGAAGCAGGTGCACAAGAAGCTGCGAGGGGGCGTGGCCGGGGGGTGACCTGAACAGAGCAAAAGGATATTCCATACCAGAGAATGAATGTCATGCTCAGTGTTAAATGGGGCGAGGAGTGGGCTGAGAGCCGCTGATTGCTGCTCAGGGATGGGCTGGACATCAGTCAGTGGGTGGTGAGCAATTGTACTGTGCATCGCTTGTCTGTCTTGTGTTTTATTCCTCTCTCTCCTTATTACTATTTTTGTTATTATAATATCTTACTTTGCTTCAATTACCAGAACTGCTCCTATCCCAGCCCGCGAGGTTTACTTGCCCCGCCTCGATTCACCGTGGGGATGAGCGGCGGCTGGGCTGAGGCAGCGCCTCCTGCCCCTCCGCGTCTCCCCGGCCATCCCGCGCCGCTCCTGCCGGCCCGGGCGTCCCTCCCGGCGCCACCAGATGTCGCCAGCATCCCTCTGGAAAAGCAGCCGGGCTGCGCGATGCGGGTTGAAGGAAGAGGGATGCGGGATGCGGGGTGAGGGAAGAGCGATGCAGGCTGCGGGATGCGGGGTGAGGGAAGAGGGATGCAGGCTGCGGGATGCGGGGTGAGGGAAGAGGGATGCAGGCTGCGGGGTGAGGGAAGAGGGATGCAGGCTGCGGGATGCGGGGTGAAGGAAGAGGGATGCAGGCTGCGGGATGCGGGGTGAGGGAAGAGGGATGCAGGCTGCGGGATGCGGGGTGAGGGAAGAGGGATGCAGGCTGCGGGATGCGGGCCGGGACCGGGCGGCGCGGGGCAGCCTCGGGGAGGCTTCAGCGCTGCTGCCCATCGCAGGGCGGGAGGCGCACCGGGAAGTTCAGGGAATTCGGAAACCCCCCTGCCCCGGCTGGGACCGGGCGCCGCCAGAATGGGAACGCAGGAGCTGGGGGCAGCTGGCTTCAGCGAGTTTCGCTCCTACAAATCCACACCTGTAGGTTTTGCTGAGGACACGAGTATAAAAATGGCAAATTTGGAGTAAAATAGTAATAATTTTGCTTACCATAACCCTGAGCACTCTGTGCTCAGCCTGGGACTCTGCTCCAGCCAGTGTGACACAGCGACACTGTGAAGGTGAGAACAGAGAGCCCGGAAGGTCTTGACCCCAAGGCACTTTGTCCCTCCTTTGTGGCTCCAAGTACAGGTCCTTTGTTAAATTGTTCCATCCTCCACTGAGGATCAGAATTCTCCCTGAGCATCAAAATGCGTTTTTAAAGGATGAGCTTTTGCTTTCTCTGCTTTTGTTCTGAAAGAAGGTGGTCATGGCCATTAAAGACCCGCAGTCCTGTGTCTGAGTCAATGTTGTTCATCTCCTGAATCTCTGTAATTGCTTATTTCTTATTCTGGAATCAAATTCTGTATCCTCAACCTCCAATTTATGGCTTTTTCGTCTTTAGTGCCTATTTCTCAGCTAGCTTTTCATCCCACCTGATCCCTTCATCCTGCTTTTATCACAATTTCTTACCTTTTTTTTTTTTTTCCTAATTTTCCTTATCAGAGTTAGTCTGGAATTCTAGATAGGAGCCTTGCCTAGTTTTTTTTTCTTCTGATCTAAACTTTGGCACAGAGCTAGTGTTAGACCATTTTACTTTAGCTGGGGGAAGAGTTTTCTGTGTTTAATTCCAGATGCTCTTGCCCCAGTGCTTTTTGTGTCAACTTTTTCTCTTTAGAAAAATCTAGTTAAAGCAATGAGATATAGAATGCAAATCAGAAGCAGTGTATTATTTTAAGTTGTGTAATTGCAAAGAACAGCACTATGCTCAACATTTTTGCTATAATACGCTTTTTTCCTATGAATTCTTATTAAAAGCTAATATTTAAAAGTGTAAATGGGAGAAAAAATAGATCATGTTTGTTACTTATCTTTTTCAATATGCAAAACTGGATGGGAACAGAGACAAATACAGATAATTAGATAAATGATTCATTATTGATGCATTAGGATATGACTTCTACTTAAATAATTCCAGCTGGAATGATGACCGTCTCAGTCACATTGAAAGCAGGAAAAAATGCAATGGATGAATATCTTACAGTTCTAATTTTCAGCTGGTATAAACCATCATCCCAAGGTGCATGTCACTTGAACTTGCTCCTCCTTCCCCCTCAAAAGCAAGTGCTCACTGTCTTTTTTATTAACATGATTTCCTTGACATAAAAGGTTAACACAAGAAAAAAACCCAAAATAAACAGAGGAAAAAAAGGTCTATTTGGGCTCAAAGACATTGTGTTCTGGCAAGACTGTGGGTGGAAAGACTTGGTCTGATTCTATTTTAGGGACCTCAGCTGTAACTTTTGATCACACCTGGATGCAGCACCATGTACTGCCCTTCTGCAGCTGCCTACAGCTACAGCAGCTCTGTGCTGGGCTCAGCGTGTACAAATTATTGGGGTACCTGCCCACACAGCATCAGCTGTGCTGGAGAACATCTGAGCCATCTCCTTCTGCACCCATCAGTCCTGGCAGGAGAGGTGTCTGGGGAAACCTATGGAGCTGCAGCTGGAGCTGCTGAATTTCTGGACAGCACCTTCTGCTGCCTGCACAAACAGCCCTATGGTGTGTATTTTCTGATCTCTGCATGCTTGAGTAGGCTGTTTGAACGTTATTTTAACATGGGGCTTTTTTTCTTTTTCTCCTTAATGGAGTATTTATTATACACTCCTGCATCTATTGTGCCTTTAGTTCCACTGTGCTCTGGTGTACAGTGCACATTCACTTGTCTTTGTTTGAAATAATATATAAATAAATTAGGCAACGTGCACTGTCAAACAGCAGTGCTCTGTGGTTTGCAATCCTTGCAAATTGTGCCAAATCCCATTATTGAGCTAGAAACCTATAGCTACTCCTTTTGTCTCCTTTTTGTTGCACAACCAGGAACCTGTTCAGTGATACTGTTGGATGTCAGAGATGTGGAAGATGTTCAAGGCCAGAGGGTGCTGAGCTTAATATTCACTCCTGAGTGTTGCAGAGATAACATGTCAAAAAGTGTTTTGTGGGGAGAAAAATGCCTTATTCTTTGAAACAGAATGTTTGACTGAACAGGTTGGTTTGAGAAAAGTTATTTAGAGAGAAACTGGTGTGAAAAGCCTGTGCAGGCCTTAGGGTCTCAGTGTTGAAAGTGCATCCTATGGTGCAGAGCTCCAATAGACGAGGGTTACAAGGTTTTTGGTCACTCCTCTGTGGTGCTAGAAGTCCTTCAGGCTCAGCTGAGCCCACGCTCAGGGGACAGCAGGGAAACAATGAGACTCTCACCATCAGACTTTGGACATTCCCAGACCTTCTGAGCCTCCTGGGGGTGCTTACTTTCAGGGTGTAAATCAGCACACATTGCCTGTGTAACTGGGCTGGATTTCTTAGATTACATGTCAAGTTGACAAAACGAAGTCAAGTCAATAAGGAGGTCTGAGGCTAAAACTAAATTGTTGCTTCGCAGTCCTGAACTGACAATGCCCTTATTGCAATACAGACTTGAAGCAATGATGGTCTTCAAAGGCCTTCAACCTTGTCCTCAAGGTTGAAGGATAAGGATCCTTCAACCGTATCTTCTCTCCACTCTAGGCTCACTCCTCCTGCAGTGTCTCTGGAGAGGAGGTACCCGTGCTCTGCAAACAAAACTGCTTAGCAGGTTCATTCAGCCCTGCTGGGTTGAGTCAGATTTATTCTGTGGTTGAGAAGACTTTAATCTCAGAAAGATGGGCTGCAGTTGTCCCAAAAGGTCTCCTATTCAATGACACCACTGAAAAAATATCTTCCTATGATAAGCTGAAATAAACCATAATGAGCCAAGAGCCACTTTCATGTTATTTATATTTCTGAAGAAATCTCAAAGAAAATATGTCATCAACAACCTCTATAATAGGGCATCACATAGTCATTGTCTGTGAATATGTTAATATAATAAATTGTCAATGGAAAGCAAGCAGCAGTGCATTGTCCACCTTCATTTTCTGTCTTCTGGTCCTCTAAGAGAATTAAATAAACATTTATTAAATGCTCCTATGAAAAAAAAATATGCTAAAAATTTGGGTGGCTTGTCCAACAGAAACAGAATGGATATTATAGGGCAAAAAAATAGCCTTGTATGTCCTGCACTGTGTCTTAAAAGCAGAATTAATTGTGCCAGCTATTTCAAAACCTTGAAATAACTTAAACTTATTCAGAATATTTATATTCTTCATCCACTGAATTCTCCAAAGAAGCAGCTTAGCTTCAAATGTATTTTCAGATTGTGAACAGTGACATGAGATGATGAAAATGCAGTTTTCCCCCTAAATAAATGGTTCAATGAAATATGCTCTAAGGACACTGAGTTGCTTGGAGAGTTGCTGGGCTGTGCCTTGATCTAGAGCAGCTGCTATGGCTAAACATGCTGTATCATGATTTCTGGGATGTTAGCAATGGGGATAAAGCCAGGCAAGTGATAATAGAAGTATCTGTAAATAAAAACAGACTGGTGGAGGTAGGATCACTGCAAACAGAAGCAATGCATGCTGTTCAGCTGAGCAAATATCTGTCACACAATGCAGCTGACACGAGACTAGCCATAATTAATGGGATTAATAAGGTAATCCAACTGTTAAAATGTAAAATGGTTAATTCCTGTGACATCTGAATTTGGTTTAAAGTGTGAGTAGCAGTTACTTTTAGAAAAAAACCTTCCATAACAGTACAGAGTATTTAGGGTAACTCACCAAAACAAGCATTTACTAGTAAATAAAAATAAACAAAAGCAATATTAATTTTCTTTATGCTTCCCCAGTGTCAATATTAAACATGTTCTATTGTTCTGACATCTGGGCCATTAAATGGATAAAGATAATAGGGACTGGAAAAATGGCCAGCCAAGCTACCCATGAAGTTGGAGTATTATGAAATACTGATTGCAACTATGATGCCTGAATTTGAATTTGTAATCAAGCCTCTGGAGGCAAAAAAAAAAAAAAAAAAATCCAACCCAACAATGACAAAAAACATTCCCCTCAAAAAACCCCAATTTCTCAAGAAACTCAGTCAAAAACCTACATAACTGCATAAGCAGAGAGGAATTTGTACATGCAGTTCTGTATTCCTCAATATCAGCTTTTGGAGTGTAGCAAGTGCATGTGTTTGTTTGGTAAACTGAGCCAGACATTTGACTTGGTTGTCACACGAGGTCAGTTCACTATTGCTGCCCTGTGAAGTGTGTGGGATTAACAGGGCAGCAACAGGCAATGGAGTGGAGAGCTGTGCACATCTCACACAGGACAGAATGGGTGGCTGCAGGATGTAAATGCTCTTCTGACAATGAGGCTGATGGTTTCTTTCTCTCTCTTGGCTTCAGGGTCTCTAAAGAATGCACTAATTTATCCTTTTGACCTGTTTTATGATTTTACCACCTGTCTTTACTTTCATTCCTATACATGCATGTGTATGAACATTTCCTTAATACCATGTTACAAGTGCTTATAATTCTCTTTGTATGAAGTCCTCCAAAACTCACAACATTAATGCTCAAGGGCACAAGCGTGATGATAGCAAAAAGTTACATCACTTTTGATTTTTTTTTTTGTTATTTACATCAGTTTCCCAAATAACTTATATTCTCTGGATGTACCTGAGGTCAAAGTAATCATTAAGACTAATTTTGTAAAACATACAAAGTCTCTTTTCTTCCATGCATGGGGGTTTCTAAAATGTGAATCACTTCTTTATTGTGTGGGTGACCATGCACTGTAACAGGTTGTGCAGAGAGACTGTGGAGTCTCCCTCACTGGAGATATTCAAGAACTGTCTGGACACCATCCTGTGCCATGTGCTCTGGGATGACCCTTCTTGAACAGGGAAGTTGGACCAGATGATGCCCTGTGATGCCTTCCAATCTGACCCATTCTGATTCTGTGAAGACTGGAGCCCCAAGAGGGCTTCTGAGTCACACACCTACAAATAGTATCTTTTGCAGATATGTGGAGATGTAGGTAAGCAATCTCACACAGAATACCATATATGAGTGACTGTCATTTTTGCTTTTCCCAAGTGTAAAATCTAAGAATTAAGTCTCAGTGCACCAGTTTCATGCTGTCAGTGTTGTGTCCACAATAAACACCTTGGTAAAGTAATAAAGGTGACATTTAAACTGCTTATTTACATGGCAGAGATTGTATGTGCTATGCAGAAGCGTGAGTTTACAGTGAATCAGCTACTCTGTACTAACTCCCATGGTGCTGCTGGTGAGGGCTACACATCCCTACTCCACCTGCAGGAGTAGGACCATTGAGGGGACAGCAAGAGAGACAAACCCTATGAAGGACTGGAAAAAGGAATAAACCTTCAAAAAAATGCACCTTCACAGTCCATTGGTCCTGCCAGAATGCCTTTTACACCTGTCAGAGCTGTCAGACTGAGGGCTCCCTGCCTGCATGGGGCTCACTGCTGTTCCTCAGCCCTCACCACAGGGCTGGGGCTGGGACTGCTCTACAGGGATCCCTGGTTCCCACTGCTCGAGCTGTAACAGGCCCCAGGCAGCCTGGAGGAAGGGGTTTTGGTTTCTGGATGACAGTGCAGCTGATTCAAACCTGTTTAGACAAAGCAAAATGTGTTTGTTGTGAAAGCACTTAAAAACTGTCATGACAGAGCAGTTAGGTTAATAGTGGAGCCAGTGCAATAGACTTGCTTGATTTACTTGATCCAACAGCCCAATGTACCCACTGAACAAACCGAGTGAGAACATTCCCCCAGCCTTCTCCTTTTATCATTTTGTGACTCAGTATGTACTGCTGCCTTATCTCTTCTAATACTGGTAAGCACCAGTTTAGCTTGAAGTGGACCTTCCTTCCCTACCTGTCTGTAATGGTATCACCTATGGCAAAGTCTAATTTTCTGCTTGTTTCTAAGTTGAGTGATATAGATTGTTGTCTCAGTTCCCTGCATTTTCAATATGTACGTTCGATTTAATGTGTAAAATAATAATTAATAATTAAATACTCAATAATTAATAATTAAATAATTAAAACTAATATAAATAATTAACAATTAAATAATTCATAATTAATAATGTGTAAAATAATAAGTAGCTCTTAGTTGTTCTTACTTTTTATTTTGCTGGCTTCTCAGAACTTCAGTGCTGTTTTTCCATGAACTGTTAATAATTCAATTCTGCCTTTATAAGCTAGTCTTGCAATACGGACAAAAATATTTTCTCAGATGCCATAGGTATGGCTCATTTTTATGCAAAATGTCTGTTGTGCTCATTGTGTGCCCCTCCTTGCACAGCTTGGTGCTGCCTTCACTGTGAGGGGAGGAGAGCTGGGCACCTCCTTGTTGTGACTCTTCACTATCAGGACTCAGGCTGGCGGCAGGGGACAGCTGATTGTCGCTGGGAAAGTTGTGGTGCTCTTGAAGACAAGCAGCTAGCTCGTGGTGAATGAGCTCATGGCACTATTTGAGGGGTGGTGGCATCAATTCACAACTAATCGAGACTTTGAGTTGTCTGGAGGAGAGGGCTGAAGAAGCTGCTTTTGTCAGAGAAAGGGAGCCTTGGCTAGGGACTGGTGGAACTTGTGAATGAGATCTGAGAGCCTCAGACAGGTAATTAGGTGCTGAAAGCAGACTAATATGTGCATACCATACCTGGTGTTACACTGATGTGAACTGCCACCTCACTGAGGGACAAACCTGTGCAGAATATCATCCCATTTTGAAAGAATATTGACAGGGCTGTACCTGTTTTCATTTCTTCTGTTGTCTTGAATGTTACAAAATTAGGAGTGCTTTATCTTTTGGATCAGTTGTTTAACAGATGTTTCCTCCTTGGGTGGATGACAGGACCTTTTGTTTGCTTACTTTTGTTAATGGTCTGCTTTGCACCTGTGGCTAACAGGTAGAAGAGAAACTGGAATGTAGGCAGCTGGAAAAGTTGTCTTCCTCACCAAGTACCTGGGCCATAAATGACTGCAAACACTTAACCATGGTGAAGACTCTCTCTGTACAGCAGCTGTTCAGAAGTGTCAGCACAGGTTGACACTTGTCAGTAACACTGAGCTAACCACTGGTGATGAGGTAATGCTCTACTGGCCTTCTCTTCAGGAAGAGGTGTAATGGTGCCTTGGGGCACAAAACACACAGGACATAACTGTGAGGTAATTGGACAGAAATTTACCCCTCCATGTCTTAGTGTTACAGATTCTTATTTGTAGCAAACACAAATTCAGACTGACTTGATGGCTGAAAGGTATCAAAAGAAGATAATGACATCTTTATACAAAGTTGTGCTTGTCATTCTCTTGCCTGGAAATTTTCATAAAAGGGAGAGGGAAAAATGTGTAAGTAGAAAATGTGACTGATGTGGAAGAGGACACTTCAGGAAATAGGTGGACCTCAGGTCTTTAAGCTTACCTACTATAGTCTGAAGAAGCACGAATGCCAGATAATGAAATTTAGTGAGAGGTCTGGCCAAACAAAGGCAGGGCTAGAGTAGTTTGCCTGTGGCTGGCACCACCCTGAGGACCTGTTTGAGTATATTCAGTTCAGTACTCTATGTAAAAAAAATCAGTAGGCTTGTGCCATTATTGTTTTGCAATTGTTTTTTTTGTTAAAACTTTAAAAAATACTTTAGGAGTGTTTTTCAGGATTGTCATTTGAAACCTTGTTCTGATGTGTCTACTGTAAGTCTCTATTAAATTACGGTTGTTCATCTTTTAAAGACAAGGCGAACAAAGAAGTGGAGGAGAGTCAGACAGAGACTAAAATAGGATGATAAATTCATCCCTGTTTTACTTATCATTCTTAATTTTTCATTCAAGTTTGATATTCACAGAATGTACTTTCCCTATACTTTGCTCTTTCTTTTGATTAACCTGTCAGCATAATGGTGCTCTTCATTAGACATAAGCATACATAAATATTTAATTTGATAGAGAAGACCAATGCAGTTGCCTGCATTGTCCCACACTGAAGCAAGTCAAAAGAGATCTCTATGGGGAAAACTTAGAGAGAGTGGAAGCAGCACTGCTGAGAGCAGTGTCCTTACACCTTCTGGTAGCAAAGAACAAAGTGAGCACAAGGGCTAGTAAACAGTTTGTTCCTGGATGTCTTCTGAAATATTGAAAGGCTTTACTGGTTTTCTGAACTCCTTCTACAGAGCTAAAGCTCAGTCTCTTTCTCATCTGTACCTGAGATGCTTTGGTGACCCAGTCAGCACGCTTATCAAGAGATGTGTGTATATGGAGAGAGATGTGCCACTGTTCCTGACAGAGAAAATATACAAGTGGCATTTTTTCCTTCCATGTTTGCTCTTGGGGTCTGCTCTTGCTTATTCTTCCATCAGCCACTGTTTTCCAGCCTTTGTTCAGCCTCCAAGAGCACTATCTGCCCTGAAACAGTGAACTAATTGTAAACTAATTGCAAACTCCATGTTCCCTCCTCCTTCCTTCATTAAACCTGTTTACATCAGACGGGAAAATAAGGAGGAAGTTTTTATGTAGCTTTGAAATTCTGCAGCTACTATTGGACATTTGGGCACTCAGCACCTCAGAAAATCCTGTTTCAGGTGTTTAAAGAAATCTTTTATTGCTGAGTTGCTTCAAGCTGTGCGTAAGCAGATAAACTGAGTGCATATTTTTCAGTGACACTAGGAGTTAGTAGATTTAAATACAGACCATTTCCACAGCAAGGAAGTAAAATTCAAATGTTTTAGATCCTACATATGTGAGCTTTGAAAAACTGTAAATGTAAGACATAGATAAGTAAAACAAATCTGTAAGGAAAAGAGTTTGTACTGTACCTTAATATTCCATGAAACACGTCAAACAGTTTCTTGCACTGAGACTTTAACATCAGAACCTTAACACTAATAAATACTCTGATTTACTAGAAATCAACTGATGATTCCATAATTGTGTGGTGACCTGCTGCCTGCAGCTAGGGCATTTCCCTTGGCACCAAGAAATGCAGACAGCCCATTGCTTTGGATCATCCTTCCTGTGATGTCCAAGCCCGACTACCTGAGGATCCCAACTGCTCACAGCCATTAGTGCAGCTGTGGAGCAGCCACTGAATAAGTCATGTTACCTCTGTTTTAGAGAGGAGGAGGCCATGGGGGACAAAGGTGCCTTAAAGGACATGCTGAACAACACAGAATTTTTTTTTTTTGTGCAGCCAACTGTTCCATTAGCTCCAGCCCCAACATTTCATGATGAGACTCCTCATGGTGAACAGGAAAATGGGCTAGGTGCATGGAATCTCATGGTGGCTTGTAATAATACAAATCATTACCCTGTTGTTTCATAGTCAGAAAGGGCTCAAAGTAGCAAAATAACTGACTTGTTTTAGTTTAGAACCTCTGTCCCCTTCCTTGGCACTTTCCCAGACATAGGGATAGGTGACTGTCAGCAGTGGTTATCCACACCCTGCTTCCCAGCTTCCAGTACCAGCCTGGGCTGAACAGGCAAAGGTTACATTTCTGTCACTTGTTTTATATATTGGCTTCCTTGAAATAGCAGGAAGAAGAACACAAAGTGTGACTCCAAGACAGCAGATTCAATGTTTTGGCATGAGTATAGCAGGAGTATTTTATTTTATTTTATTTATTTTATTTTATTTTATTTTATTTTATTTTATTTTATTATTTTATTTTATTATTTTATTTTATTTTATTTTATTTTATTTTATTATTTTATTTTATTTATTTTATTTTATTTTATTTTTTCAGTGAGATTCCACTTAGGTTGTTTGAATATTTTCTTCCCCTCTGAATTTCTTTAATGTGGTTATTTTTAAATATTCTTTGATCATGCTGCCTTAATGTTGTTTATCTCACGGAGTGTAGTCCTTTGTCTCACAAGAGCAGGTTCACTCCCTCCCTGCCTTGACACATGCTGCTGAACCCAGCTGATTTCTTGCTGTGCAGCAGATCTATTCCTGGTTTTATGAGTGGAAGGGCTGTTTGCCATGTGGAGTCCAGCAGGGCTAATAGCATATTTTTTTTTCTCTGAGCTATTATCCCATTTGATTACTACCTGCCTTTTTTACTATTTTGCGGGCTATTTACATGGTCAGCTGTTAAGTGATAGGTAAGCTTACTACTAATTGAATTCCTTTTTTAGGAGAGACAGGCTTTTTTATGGACAGACTCCATACAAGGCAACAAAAACTCTTGCCCAAGAATATGTAGGTTCTGAGTCACATCAGTTTTCAGGTTGAACAGCAGACTCCATGTGCTGTGTAACTTCATACAAAATATTCCCCTCCAAGAAGCAGTGCTGTTCTTTGTGGCAGAAGATTCTGGAAAGATGATACAGCCTTGCATAGGGAAGGTACAGCTGAGGTTGTATATTCACTCAGCTACTCCTCTGTGTCAAAGCACTCAGTTTCCGGGAGCAGACAGCTATAATTTTCACTCTTGACACTTACAATCAAAACCTCTTTACACATTTTTTCCAAGCTCACAATCAGTTGTGTTTGGTCCCCATTGCTTCCATAGAAAATTTGGGGTAGAAGTGGTACTGATGATAGGCTTTCAAAAAAAAAAAAAAAGGTAAAAAAATGGTTAATCATTGTCCAGCCACCAACATTAGAGGCAAACTTTAGAAGCTTCTGATAAAGACCCATCTAGCCCCACATTCCCACTGCTGAGTAGGAAGCTTCCTCTATTCCTTCACAGCATGGTTAGCAGTGCTTCAGTGATTAATATTGTTTGATAAATTGTTTCAGTTTTTCTTAATAAAATTGCTTCAGACCAGGCAGTTGTCACAGGTTGATACACCTTGTTTTTTATGTTTATACTGTATTTTCAGGGTGCCCATTGAGAACTCAAACTGTCCTAACCCTTGTATTCAAAGCTGAAACTTTGAAACATCCAGGGTTAGTCCCAGTGCTTTCTCATAAATCTTTTCTCACTGAGGATAGAAACACTGAAGAGTTCCTTAGAGGGTGTAATAAACACCATGAATGCAGGACTTTGGCTGTAGGAGTCTGACCAATGTTTGTTTGGCCCATGTCCTATCTACTGACCAATCCAAGATCAATCTCTTTGCTCATCTTGCCCCCTGCATTGAGCTGTTGACTAGTGAAAAATGGAAGAACTCTACTTTAATAATTGAAGAAGCTAATGGGAAGAAAAGAATAAAAGAAATAGAAAGAATAAAAGAATTGAAGGAAAATAAAAAGAAAAATTCTGATGGGAGAAGCTCATGATTGGGCAAATTTCATTTAATTTCTTTTCTCTCTTTTTCCCATCAGAAACATCTCTGATAATTAAATACCAAATTAAGAAGCTCAACACCTTCTTTTGTTTGAAAGTTTTTACTCTATGGATAAGCAGCAAATAATATCTAGATGCTATTTTCACTGTATTGGTATTAGTAATGCTTTTAATCTAATTCACAAAATGAATACATCAGGAAAATGAGAAAGAGAAAATAGAGTTGCCATGTACTAGCTCCTTTTTGGATTGAGACTTATTCTTTCCAACACGTCCCAAGTGTAACTACTTTGGCCAAGAGAAGAGAAATAGTATGAAACACTGGTTCTGTTCACATCAATGTTTTGCCATGAATTTTAACAGTAGAGGATTTCCCTTCCCAGTCCCAGGTTTACTGCCTCACCCAAAATATCTTGTGCCATGTTCTAGTAGGAGATGCTGTTTTCTGAGGCAATTCACCATAATTCTAAGTATTAGACTCTCCAAAGCTTGTTCCTCTGGACTTTACAACTGTTTTGACTTGGCTAGCTTCTTGTGTCACTGAGAATTGTGCACCAGTGCTGACAATGCTTCTGTTTTTGTGCCTTGATTAGTGGTGGTGTAATTAACAGCAGTGACAGACACAGCTCTGTGATTAGTCACAGAGTTATCAGTCCTTGCAGTGGATGAGGTAGCCTACATCTCAGAACAGGTGTTTCAGGCTCTCTTTAGATTCAGGAAGACATCTCCAGAAATGCATTATTCAAGTAATATTTCAAAAATTATTCTTGTCATCTAACCACTTTCTTAGCAAAACAAAGGAAAAAAGGGTGTTAAAAGCCAACCCAACCATCATAATTTTGTATTTCTAAAAAGGAGGGAGAGATAGTGGAAGTTTTAGCGATCAAATCAGATTCTTGCTGTAAATGCACACTTTGTGAAAGTATGATTTATGAGCTATAGGTATGAATGAAGATAGAACATAGCTGTATAATGACCTGATCCAGTATCCCTGAGACCAAGAGAAAACAATTAAGCATTGTTGCATTAATATGAGTTGAAAAAGAAGTACTGTTAGCAGTAGAATTGAAAAGGCTACCTTAAAAGAGCTGCAATTAGCTGTTGCAATGAACTTGCTGGACAATTTCCTGTCCTTATCTTTTAATTGTTCTTTCAACCCTTCCATCCTTTTCTTCTTGCATTGAGAGAAACAATGCAAAACATTTATTTTCAGGATTTTGAAGAGAGCTATTATTCATTTGTCCTTAAAGAAGGTGTCAGTACTTTGCACAATGAGCTCTTGCTCAATTGCAGTTCCTGTTGAACTGTGAAACTTATCACTATTTAATGTATTAAAAAAACCCAGACAGAACTCATTTTAGTCCTCAAATAAACATAAATAAACATTTTAGTCCTTGCTAAAACATAAATAGCGCTGAAAGATATTGACATTGGAGAGGTGGTCTCTTATTAGGATTCAAATAAATCATCTAGCTTTTGGGAGTTCCTGCATGCATTCAGTCTTTATGCATTCAGTTTGGGTAATCTCTTTTGTAAATCAGAACTCATTTTTGGATCTTGCTGAGGCTGAATCTTATGTTGTGGTCAAGAGGAAATCCCTCTCCATGGAACCAAGGTATGGCTGAGAATTACATAAAAGCTCTGTCTGTGTGCAAATACTTAATGTGTGTTTAAAATGGGAGTTTATGGTAAATATTTTGTGACCTTAGCCTTGCTTCTTTGGCTCAGATTTCTTTTAGTCACTGCCCCAGCTGCCTCATGCCTTTCTATCTCGTACTCCCCTTGCAGTTCTTTAGCACAATGGTGGCAGAAGGGCTCAGAGTGAACTCATCTTGTTTGAGGTCTCCAGGCCTTACTGCTGATGCTCTGCATGCTTGTTTCTCTTCAGATAGTGTTAATCTAGGACTGCAGCATTCTCTTTCTGAGTGAGGGAAAGAAAACTCAAATTGATGGTCAATTCTCTCTTTTATTTTCAAGAATAACTGCATTATTGTTCTCTGCCCCTTGAAACCTGGCTGCCTTTTCAGTATGATGGCAGGTCTAGGATTCAATCTTAGCTTGCTTGCTTTAATAATTGACCAATTCTCAGGGTAGTTTTTTTTTTTTTACCAGAGAGCTGCTGCAAGTTGCTGCAGAGCTTCTGCTCCTGAAAGAGGCAGCTTTGACCGTGAATGTGCAAGAGATAGCAGGAGGTGGGTAGGCTCCAGCAAAAGACCACATTGTCCAAATTTGGCAATGGTTACCTTTGATCCTGGTGTGAACCCTCTGCTATTGGAATACAGTAAAAAGTTTTCACCTGTCCTGATTTTCTAGTTAGAAAAATGGGGATGAAGGTTTGCTGGACATCTCTTTTGAAGACTCTTGCAAAGTTATAATTCAAGGAACTTGCCTCCAGTTAATGAAGTATTTTGAAATGGAAATCCCCAGACTTCCAAGCCAGCTCATCAATTTTGAAATGAGCCATTATAAAAGGTCCTAGAAGAACTTAGGACAAACAAATTTTAAATTCCCCAAAACTTTCCTCCTAAATAAAACACAAGAGGTATTATATGCATGGAAAATACATGAAGAGTACATAAAAAAAGGACAGTGGTTTGGATATATTTTACATCTGTACCCACAGGCCACTGTTAGTCTATCTGTCTTTGGGTGAGCATTTTGAGGACAAATTTGGAAAAGATCGTTTGGGTTGCTTTGTGGTCATTCATGCAGGAGTCAAGCTAACCATAAAAATTGTAAAAAGCACATAAGAAAATTTACTTGAAAAAAATCACACATTTGGGGCAATTGTCTGTTAGAGTGAACAGACTTCCCCTTCCTGCTATCAAATAAAAAATAGTTGATATAGTAGATAGACCTGTGGGTTTCCTGAGAACCACTGGATCAAGGTAAGAGAGAAGCTGAGGGCAGCAGAGGGTTTCACTTAGAAGTGCCCTGAACAAAGGGAAAGCTGGGAATATGATAGATGGCAAGAACAGGGAAAGAGCAGTCATGAGAAAGGGGACATCAAAATTTGGGCTAAGGAAGACTTTGCTGTATATTTAGCCATCAAGTGGCTGGAATAGTGTTACTGGAATGTGTTTGCTGGAAGGTGCAAGAAGGAGGAAGCAAAGTTGTACAGTTCTTGCACAGTTATTTACAAGTGGGTTATGGGCACTCACAGGACAGTATCACACTTGCAGAATAGGCTGCATATGAGATGCATTTTTTGTTTCCTCTAGAGTGCAGACCTGAAATAAGAAGTTTGATTGCCTTCTGATTAAAGAAATTTCTGAGGCTTGAACACTGGAGTGTCACCACTCTCTCCCTTTCATTTCCCTGGAATGTGAACATGGGGCTTCAAGCATACATGCTGTCTCCCAGGAAACTAATTTTGGAGGGAGAAAGAAGAGCATGATATGTGGGTCTGTGATTAAAGGTGCCCTCAAATATTTTATTATTAAATAAACTCATATTCAAGTAAAGACTATAGGAAATAGGTAAAGCAATGGTAAATTTTGTCACACAGATCTCTACAGCCACTTCCCCATCCTTTTAGTCTATGTGCAGCCCACTGAGTCTGGATCTTGCACTCTTCTCTTGTGGAAGAAGTGACTGCACTGTGCCTTCCTGTTGGTGTCCTTTGACCATCAGTTCTCCTGCACTATCCGTTCCCATACAGAGACTGAGAAAGGATTACAGGCATGTGATGCCACATAGTCAGATAGATGCAGGCAAATTAAAGTGCGTGTGACATGTTTGGTCTCCCTGGTTTACTGGTATTTATCACCCAGTGTTCATCTAAAATTGCTATGACTGAAACTTCCAAGAGTATTTTGAAAGACAGAGGTGTCTGTATTTTACAACTGCATTATGAAAAGAGCCTCACTTCCCAGAATTTAGAAGTATTTCTTACTGATCTGCTCTCTTCTGAGCACAAGATGTCAATTGCAAACTCTTTTTATCAGACTGCAAACTTTTTGGAAAGGCATTTTGTACTGAGTTATTTTACACAGTGTGCTCAGTAGTCACTGAAGCTCACTGGTACTGTGATGCTGTCCTTAAAGAACAACACTGTGTATTTCTTATGTTGAAGTGAGTAAAGGAGCACCTGTACACATCTGCAAAAAGAAGTCATGCGATGAATGATGCGAGCACTGGAGACATCACTTAATCTTTGGCTTTGTGTGCTTATCATTTTCTAATCCCTTCTTCAAACAATAAATTGGTTTAATACCAGCTAGTTACTGTATCCAACAAGTTTTGTTTTCTTCCTTAAGAAAAAGTTGGTTTGTTTGGTTTTGGTTCTGGTTTGTCTTTTTTTTTTTTTTTTCAATATGGCCGAGAAAACTGTGCAGAATAGAAGGGCACATTTCATTGGATCAAAGCAGTCTCCATTTTTGCCACTAGCAAGGTGGCTCCAACTATGCTGAAGCACTTGCACGCCATAAGAAGAAGAAAAGGAAAATCTCATCAGTGACAGCTGTACAGGGATGATTTTTCACTCATTGGAGAGACTGTCATAACTCGTAGTCCTAAGAGAGTGCCTGTTTCTCACTGTCACTGGTGAGATAAGCTATATTTAATGCTGCAACATCAAAGCTGCCAATTTTACATTTGCATTTAGTGCTACAGTTACGAATTAAATGTGCTGCCTGCCTGGTTTTGGTTTATGGAGAGTAAAGTGATGTAATTACATTAGAAGGAAAAAAGAGTCCACTCAAAAAAAGTTTCAAAGTGTGGGGACTGGCATTTTAGGAACTCCAGACAGGTATGGATTTAAATTATGTGAATTTCTATTTTATAAGCAATGCTACACTAAAATATATGCATGAGTGTATAGAGATCAATCTTATTCTGCAAATTACTATAGAGTATCCTTGGATAGCTCAGTGCTAAATATAAAAGAAAATCAACAACCCATCTGCTGTAACTAGTACTGAAAAAAGGAATTTTCATTATTGGTGATGGAGATGAAATATATATTTGTGACTGTAAGCAGTGGTGGGGTATGATGAGAATGAGAATATTCTGGTTGATCATCTGTTTACTTAAATGAGGAAAAATGCATCAAGTGCCTTTCAGGTGGTGGGCTATATAACAAAGTACCGATCAGGACTAAGCATCACTTCTTATTTTCTTTAAAGGACTAGTGAAGTAATTGAAAAACACTGGATAGAGTCTGTTGTACTAAGACAGCATAAATCTAAAGTACGGGAGACAAACATACAATGGTTACACTTTTTCACTATCCATGTGTCCTATGTCTGAACTATTTATTAACTGAAATGTGAATGGGCAATGAAGGGCCAATTTATATGTTACACCAAGAGATGTATTATAACTGCCTTAGACATTGATTTCCTTCCTTTGCCTATTCTTGATTGGGATATACACACATAGAACAGCAATAATGCGGGGTTTCCTTATCAGATCTTGGATATTTCCCCAGACTGTCTGCAACCATTAACCTTGCATATTATCTGACTTTAGTGATTAGTACAAGCCACATAAAACCGTATTGATGGCCTGCCCTGGGTTAGAATGGTGAGCTGAATTATTGGAGGTTAGATTTTGCTGACTTTGTGATACAAATGATAGTATTATGCTAGTCCTGTGAAATTGCTAATTTGTCATTTCTTTCATGGTGTAGTCAATGATGTGGTACTAATGAATGAGCCACATAATTGTGTGATACCGAACTGCAGCTTCTCGCCTTCTGCGTCTGTGTTAAGAGGAAGAGAATGTCAAGTCTCTCTTTGTTCACTCACTAGTTCCTCTTGCATTTCTGTGCCCTGCTGCTAGATGATCAGAAACTGTGTTTGTATTTAAAGTTAAGGGTATTGCAGTTCTGTTTATAAGCCTAATTTTTTTTGATTGTGCGCTTTAGTTTTATGAGATGCTTTTGGTAGGATTCTGTCACTTCCTTATTCGTGCAGTTCAGCAGTGAGAGGTGCGTGCTGCATCTGCAGTGAACTTCAGCCAGTGAAGTCCTGAAACCCTCCAGGATCTTATATTTGCTGCCATTCTGAGATCCCTTTGAGCAGTTTTTTTTCAGTGTGCATCTCAGAGACTATCCAGCAAAGTGTGCCTCCAAAAGGATTTGGAAGATAAACTGAAGTGGGTGAATTGGGTCAGTGTTTTAAACTTTTTTTTGTCTACTGTTCTATTTTTATTAAGTGCAAAGAGACCTAACTGCACCAGATTAACACATTGCAGTGCTCAAGGAAAATCCTTCTCATCCTTATGATTAATTTGGTATTTCCTGTCTTGGTTTTTTTTTTTAATTCCTTTCTTCTTATTCTCTAAAAATTTTATTACAAAGAAAAATGAAGATCAGGGGAGAAAGGGGAAAAAAAGAAAAAAAGCCTCACAAACAAAAAGAGACAAAGTATTTTCTTTTAATTCATAGAACAGAGTTCATAATTACAATTCCAGCTTGTGTTATTAAAAGCTTTTTAGTGCTTACAAAATCATATAATGTTTTATGTTGGAAGGGACATTAAAAATTATCTAGTTCCAAGGCATTGATGAAATAACTGTACAGATATCTCTTTTCTTTCCAACTGGCATCAAACAAGCAGTTGGGTCAGACCTTTAGTTTACTTGTGCAATGGTAGCCTGAAGTGAGGCATGTTCACCTCCAGTGAGGGCTGTGGGGCCCAGCACCAGCTCTGGCACTGCTGTCCTCAGGAGCATGATGACAGTCCCATGCCACCTGGTGTTGTACCTAAAGTTCTAGCTTCAGAAAACAAAGTAAATATTGGAGAGTTTCAGCCTGCATTAAAAAAAAGACAGAAAGATGGATACAGAATAAGGAACAGTATTTATTGTGAGGAAAAAAAAAGAAAACTAATCATGTTTGGTCGAGGAATTTGAAAAACAGACCCAACTGGATTTTGAAGGCATGAAACCCAGGAAGAGTGTGCAGTTCTGATAGATCCTAGGATTATTATAAATATTTTTAAAATTTGGTTTATGCTATTTAGATGCTTGTTGTAGGCTGTGTTGATGAATTTAACAGATTTGAAGTTCTGGAATCTACTTGAGTGCTGTATGGTTTGGTCTGATGTTAGTCTGTTATCACTGAGTTCAAAACAATGGACCCCTTCCCTAGCCAGTCTGAGAATTTTAATCTTGAGAAAATAACTATGGAAATCAGCTTTTTAGCCTTCTTTATGTAAATGGAAATATCAACATTTGCTAATGTCTGAAAAGTGTTTTTCAGTTTTATATAAGCATGACTCTGTGTCCAGCTGTTAGTGAATAGTTCAACAAAAGTATTCTGCTTCCCCCCACCAAATTTACAGTGGCAGAAATACGTACTGTCCAAATGAAAGTGCCAAGATCTTAATTAATTTGATATGCTTAGATTTAATTATAAGCACCTTGAGTCTTTTTAGGCTCATAATTCTGTTCCCTGGTTCTTTACCATGTGCAGCTCAGAGTGCTGTAATGAGCTGTCACTGATGCCATAGCTATATTTCTTAATATTCTTATATTTCTTATATTCTTATATTTCTTAGCTATATTACACCAGTATAAATAGTCTTCTTTGGTAACAAAATGTGTATTTATTGCACTGGTTTTCAAGCCAGTACTCATGCTATTCTAAAATGTATTGCTAACTTGTGTCTGATGTCCTCTTCCTGCTGCCTCTGCCTTGCCTTTCCATGGATGAAGAGGAGCAGGAGCTGGACTCTTTGAAGACGTGCAGTCGTTCTTTCAAGACTAATTCCCATGTTGCTGAGCCCCACCAAGGCCAAGCTGAGTCTCATGCTAGCATGAATCATCAGCTGTAGTCTGACAAACCCGTGATCTGTACACTAGGTCCCTGACCTTGGGCATAAGCTGCAAAAATTTATCTCTAGAAGTTGCTGAGAAGGGAGCTGGGTCTTTCACAAATCTGCTCATTCAGACTCTATATGTATTGCTGTTGTGATGGCAGAGGATTCGAAGCAAACTGGCTTTTTAACAGTCTATTTGAACCAAGAAAGGGTATTTTTGACCCGAAATACTGTGCATTACTTGTTCAACTGATAAAAGACGTTCCATTGTAGCTACAAATTATCTATTTTGTCCGCAGTAAAATATAAAACATTTCTGTTGAAGAAAAATACAGCACCATAAATAATTAAAACTATTCCAATTGACTTTTTTGATCAATTTTAATCTAAGCTTAAATCACAATGGTCAGCTGTTTTATTTATTTTTTTAATTACTGATTATTTAGAGAGATTACTCTAAGCAATTACTAGTTAATATCCTTAATAGCCAGTTTTACATATAGACCACTGCTATGTTGCTTCTGGCCCTGCTTGAGAAATATAATACACTCAGTATCAGATCACGTCCTGTATGTCCCCAGTATTAAAGAGAACAAAATGAAAGTAATATGAATTTCACTGATAAGGACCACTTTTCCTATGGTTATAGTTCTATTAAAATGCACCAGCTAATATTAAACACAGCTTTACATACCTTGGAAATAATGCAATTATTTATGAGAAACCTTGCTTCTGCAATTAAGACAATGAGATCCACCCCATGATCTTATAGGGAGAAGTCCACTTTTTTTTTGGTTCCAGAGAGGGTTTTTTTTCTCTTCTTGATATTATTGAAACTATGTGAGGCAACAGCCCTTTTTTTTTCCTGGAGGGTTGCCGTTGTTCTGCCAGTGATACTTGGGTTACATATTAAATGACCCTGTGGAGGTTCCTGTTTTATTGTAATCAACCATTTAGCAGCAGTTGGATGGTTATGCCTCACAGTGAGCTGTTTCACTGGCATTAAGGAACTATAGACCTTCTATATGCATTATTGTTTATTGAACCGTGTTTGAAGAAATTTGTCTACTGCTTTTTATTGATGGGAGTTTCTGGCTAACAGCACTTTAAATAAGTGGAAAATGCTCAGTTATCACCCAATGTGAACAGGATCAATAATAGTTTAGTAGTGTCTGATAATTGCAGTGGCTGTTATATACAAGAGCTTGCATCTTCTTGAGTGACTCTTATCAATCTATTGTCCGTCATCATCTGATAATCAGACTGAAAATATAGTAGGGAATTATCCTTTTTTGAATCAAGCTTGTGAAAAACATTTGAAATAATGGTAAAAAAAATTCTCATTGTTCCACTCAGTGGGGAGAAAAATTTAGTATCTGGGTGACTATGGCGAGAAAGGGACAAAAAAAAAATCCAGTGTGCACTTGCTAAGTAGAAAAATGTGTATAGCACAATTATATGAGGGCAAAATATTTTTGCAATATTTGGAGATGGTCTTAAAATGTTTGCAGTTATATTCTGAAGGAGTCATGACGCTCTGTAGCTCTCAGGACCATGCTGGTGATTTGAAAGGGAACCACAAGACACCAATGGCAAGACAAGTATGCTAGAGTGCAGCAGAGTGCAGCTCTTGCTGCTTTGTTCCCAGAGGCAGCAGCATCTTCCCCTCATAGCACAAGCAACCCAATACTGTGACACTGTGCAGCTTTTTGTGTTCCCTCCCGCTCTTGGAAGTAATCTTGCTCTTGGACACAGAGTTCACTTGCAAAGCTAGAAATACTGACCTCTCCTCCTTCCGCTTCCCAAGGCTTTTTAAAAAATACTCTAATCATCTTCCTGGTTATGCTTCTCTCTTCATTTTCCTTTCCTTTTTTCAATTTATATCTTACCTTGGTACTTGTAATAACACATATAGCCTGGCCGCCTTCGGTTTCATGGCCTTTCTTCTCTGCTGACGACAGGTAGAATTGCAAGAAATCTGTCTGGGCACAGGTTTTCATATTGCTCTGCCCTGTCAGCTAAGAGAATCAGCTAAATGGTATATATTTCTGTAGATCAAGGGCTCTAAAAGTGTGTTCTGTTATTAAAATAACTTGATGCTGTGATGCCTACCAGCATCAACATCATGTTTCCTTTGGAATAAGTTTACGGCTTTGATGTCTGTTTTATCAGGCCACCTCTTTGGCAGACACATAAGCTGGGGGCAGAAGCACATCCTTGTGCTCCTTACTGTTGTACTTCTGATTGCTGAATAGCAAAAAAAAAAAAAAAAACCCCAAAAAAAAAACCCAAAAAACCAAACCAAAACAAAAATACTAATTTACAGGAAATCAAAAAGTCACATATTTCAACTTGTATTCACCACTGTGCATCTCTGAGAACTGTCTGCCTTCATCTGCTCCAAAACCTCCCACTAGGGAGCTGTAGATAGCAATAAGGCTCTTACCTTTGTCATCTTAAAGTCAAGCAAGCTGGCTCCTTTAGAGTCCCCTTGTACATCAAGTGCTCCACCCAACTGGCCATCTCGATGTCTCTGTGCTGGAATTGCTCCAGTATGTCAATGCCATTCTTCTACCACAGATGTGGTCTCACTGTGGTGAGTGGAAGGGGCAGACCTTCAGTTGCTCTTTGCGGCAAAGACTAACACCTCATGTTCAAAATGAACATGCTGTGATGTGAGGGCACAAATTGTGTTCCATTATATCTAGTTTTTGGCAGCAAAGTTGTGATTTTTGAGAATTTTTCAGAAGTATTATATCAAATCATATCCTAGACTACTGTATTCAGAGTATCTCAATTTAGAACTTATTGAATAATTTTTGTAGAAATCTTAAGTAATATTTAAGCCAAAAGCTTCCGTTACACTGGTGATACTGTCTTTAATAAACTCCTTTGTCTACTTTTGAATAAAAACTTGATTTCTGTTATATGGCTTGCAATATGAAAAGTCGAATTAAATACAGTATTTTTGTACCTTGGCATGCAAATACCCTCTCTTCCTTTTCATTTGTTTAAAAGGCTGTTTCAGACTTGAGTGTAGTCTGATCTCCTGGGAAATTCAGAATAGAAATAAATTACAACAGCCCCAATTCCCTCAGAAAGAACTTTTGACTGAGCAAATAGGAAACTTAACCTCCTCTGTTTGACTCAAAGACTCCAAACTGATGAGTGTGGGTCTCTATTCAGGTAGATAGCTTGGCTGCATCCAGACCAGTTGAGTACCTGTTTTACCTAGTCTTTTTATCTTGTAATTGATTTTCCTCTAGTGCCTACTGATTACAATAAAATTTCATTTTTCCTCTGTAGCTTTGTCGTGGAAGGTGGGAATAAGTTCCTTCTGGATCTAGTCTCTGCTCATCCTAGAGCTGCAGAGCAATATTGAACTTGTCTTCTCCCATTTTTAATCTAGGGTTGCCAGTCTGTCCAGTGCAAGGCATTGAACAATCTGAGCATGAATATAGGATTTCAGGAGACCCATACAACAAGCTGCCTTCAACCTCTAGGACCAGCCCCTTCTACCACCTTTGTTGTCCAGTATGCTGACAGCCTGATCTCTGATATCCAGAAAGGCAATGGGAGTTGTGCTTTTCTGTTTTAAACCTGGATAAGTGGGTGTCAATTGTCAATCTTACAGCCGACCTCCAGGATAAACATTGTAATCTAAGAGCATTGAAAGGTTTTCCATCCCTCATGTCCTTCACAGAACCATAGAATGGTTTAGGTTAGAAGAGATCTTAAAGATCATCCAGCTCTAACCTACCTGCCAGGTGCAGGGACACTTTTCACAAAACCAGATTGCTCAAAACCCATCCAGCCTGGCCTTGAACACCTCCAGAGTTGGGGCATCCACAGCTTGTCCAGGGAGCTTCTTCCCATCACCTTCACAGTAAAGTGTTACTTCTTAATATCTAATCTGAACCTAGTCTCAGTTTGAAGTCATGCTCCCTTGTTTTATCATTGCATGCCCTTGTAAAGTGTCTCTCTCCAGCTTTAGGGCAGAATAGGCCATGCAAGTGAACACAAGACCCCTCTGAGTTAATAGTTTCCCTTTTAAGACAGGGTGTAGTTCACAGGGGATGAAGAACAATACAAAAATGCATCTGATCTAGAACTGGGTAAAGGCTTTGATGCTAAAGGAAACATCAAATGCTCTTAAGGAGCAATTCTAGGTTTTAGCAATTTCATCAGGGGTCATGAAAGCAGTAAATGGCAATTTTACAATTATTACTTTTAGAATAGGGATTTGTCCCTGGCAGCAGCACCTTTGTTTGTTTGTTTGCTTGTTTATTTATAAATGGGAAGCTTTGTTAACAGAGGTGATGCACCATAGGACGGAAGCTGACATCCAAGTATGCTACAGTCATATTCTGCCTATAACAAAACTTTTATTTCAAAACTCATAGTATCCAGTAGATGTTTAAATGGAAGTTTCTTTAGGTAAGTTTATAGAGATTTATCAGTGAACAAAAATGCATTATATTTAGTTGACTAATCCTTTCAACAACTCTTATGTCCATTTTTAGAATCTAATTCCCTGAGATATATCATTTATTTATTTCACCTGGTCTAAGGTCTGTGACAGGTTCTTTTGTTTTGCTTTGCTTTGTTTTTAGCATTTGGGAAGCTATGAAACTGCCCCTCATGTTCTTTACATGACTATTATTTATCACTCATTTAATGCTGCATCAGCCCCTATCTTCCAGAGTTGTGTTGGAGTGCACTGGAGCACTGCTCCCTTACTCGTGCCATTTCTGACAGAAAATAGAGTTGAAGTATCTCTATCCAACTTTACTCCAAGTTGGTATTGAAGACTGCCATTTCTTAGGCACCATTCATCATCCAGCTTGACATCTGCTGAGACAGTTTCCTGCAACTGCAACTAATATTCTGGTTCATTTATTTATTTATAATTCTAGCTGCTCAACAAATGACAAGATCAAACAGATTTGATGTGGAGTCTCCCTGTAAAACACCAACATTATGAAGTTAAACGTGTCTTTGTGTGAGGCTCCACCATAACTAAAGTACTGTGTAGCATTTAGGGCTTACAGAAAGCATCACAGACACTTAATTTTTTTGCAAGCAGACTTGTTCAGAGCAAAACTGGGTCTGCATACAACTTCTATTACTTTTTAGTTTTCTACTGATTTGCAGCAGAGAGATGTGTAACTATCGCAAACAATCAGGTTAAAAAATTCAAGGAAAACATATTCTGCTTTGTAACACATATTCCATTGATATATGAAGTAACATACCTTCGTGAAGCAGGTGCATACACTAATGGGAGCTTTAACTGTTGATTTCTCTGTTTCTGTCACCATTATATTATTACTTAATCACAGCTTTTTGTGTCAAATTTACCCAAGAGTATTTTTAATAGAAGCATAAAAGAAATTCAGTTCTGGGTATGAAAAGAAAAGGAACTGGGGTCCAGTCTCTTTGGCAAATATTCCATAACAAGGTAATACTTTAAAGGCATTTTGCATAGTTCTGAGAGATTAAAACAAATGCTTCAGGGTAATTCTGGCCTTTCAAATAAATACACAGTTAGATATGATTTACATTAGGTGATGTTAGTTTACATATGAATATATGTGAAGCATACCCAAGGAGTAAGAACAGATCTGTATAACCGAAGAGTCTTTTAACAAGCCCATGCTTCCCCTCATTAAATAATAAACCAGAAATAATGTGTAAGTGTTAGAGCTTTTGTGATATGTTTGAGAGCCTTTCTTACAAATTCTGAATAAAATTAACTGCTACTCATTCTCATGCATGTTATCAAGTTTTTAGACACCAATATATCAAGGTTTTTCACATGACAGCATACTAATACATGTCTATCATTAACATTCACAAGACACAAATGAACACATCTAAGAACAAATAGGTAACTGATTTATAGAAGAGTTAAAAAAGTAAATTGGATCATTCTGAATACATCTATTTTTGGATTTGTGAAATAAAAATAAGGAATGTCGTATTAATGAAGTGTGGGAAGAATTTTCTTGCTACATAATTTTATTAAATAAAGTTTTTATTTGCACATATCACAGAATCATTTAGGATGAAAAAGACTTCTGAGATCATTGAGTCCAACCTTTAACTGATCATTACCTTGTCAACTAGACCATGACACCAAGTGCCACGTCCAATTGATTCTTGAACACTGCCAGGGATGGTGACTCCACCACCTCCACTCCTGGGCAGCCCATTCCCAAGTTTAACGTATCTTTCTGTGCAGAAATTCTTGCTGATGTCCAACCTGAACCTGCCCGGGTGCTATTTAAGGCTGTGTCCTCTCATCCTATCATTAGCTGCCTGGAAGAAGAGGCTGAGCCCCACCTGGCTACAATCTCCTGTCAGGTGGTTGTAGAGAACTGGTAAGGTCTCCTCAGAGCCATCTTTTCTTCAGGATAAACAACCCCAACCCCCTAGATATGCTTATTCCTTGCATCCCTTAATATTATTTAAGATGGACAAAGAACACGAAAGTGGTGGGAATTATGGCAAGTTTGGGTCTTTTTCCTGAAAGACAGCAGAGCAGATAAATGAATGGACAATAGTGAGTCTTCCCAACCCAATTCAAAAGCCTTTCTTCAATTCATTCATTCCTTTAATATGAGTGAAGATGTTCCAGGTGAATAAAGACTTTAGGAATGACTCTCCTTTGACAGCAGCATGTCTAAGAGAGCTCTTCTTCAATGCTGCCATTATGAAAATATGGTTTCTTTTTGGCACATCTAATTGTCTATTTTTACTTTACAAACCATTCTGAGAGCATTTTGTTTTCCTTTATGCTGGCACCAGGGACATTTTCCTAAAAATGTTTAAAGCTATGTGCATCTGATATAGAATATGGATATCATTGTGATACAATCAGAAATTATGCTCTACAATGTGACATGTATCAGTACATCACAACTTGCGTTTGTAATACAATCAACCACTCTACCTAGTCTTGACAGTTAAGGTTGCCACTTCTATTTAAATTGAGAAGCAAACCTGACAGATGGGTTAGGAAGAAGCCTCATAGCCACTTTCTTCCTGAACTTTATATTTGCAGAAATAAAGCAGGAATATTAGAATTAATGAGATGTCCAGTCTAAACACAGTCACTGAAATTAGAAAAAAAAATAGGAATCACACATGATGTAATGGTATTTCATTTTTTCCTACTCGGTCTCCTGCACTGACTTGAATGGTATGTGTAATGAATGATAATTTTATTTTTATTAGTAGCATTAGTTTAAATAGAGAAATGGTATTCTCTGCTTATTCATGTGTGTTATTTATAGGAGAGTGAAGCATTCAGGGTTAAAGGTGTGGTCTATGTCTTCAAGATTTCTTGACCAGACATACATATGAATATATGTGCATTGCTGTATAGGTAGGGGTGTGCTGTGTAGGTAGGGTCCTCCTGTTTTAAGACATAAAAATTGCTCAATGAGAAGACCAGAAAATCCCCAGAAAAATACAAGACCAAATGAAGGTCTCAGATTTTATGTGGAGAGTAGTTGTGGATTTTTTTTTCTACTTCTTTTGTTATAACCACATATACCTGACACAGGTACAGTATCGATTTGCCTACTGGTGGTGAAGCTGGCTTTTTGTTCATCTAGTGGTTGTGTTACCCTAAAGCTGCATGCCAGTTCATCAAAATCAATTCTCTTTTGATTTTTGCAACAGCAGAGATGGGTCAGCTAACAAATGACAAAGAGCCCTATTCGTGACAAAGCGATTGTTACATTACAAGTACAATTTTGTAGGAATTTAACAAAAAAAGCACAAGAACACAATTTTACTGCATCATTTACTGTCTCACATGATTTCTCAGACCTCTCGAATGTCCATAATGCAATGTTCAGACTAAACTAGTCACCTTCTTAAAGAGAAACACTCTAGGTTCATAGTCTATATTTTTTCAATCAAAAAAATGTTCTTAATTTAAATGTACTTCCTAAAGTTTTGCAATAAATTCAAAAACACCTTAAGTGACCAAGCAAAACTTGGTCCACACTACTCACAATATTATTTTCTATTTATTTTAATTACTTAGAACTAACTATACAGGTGAGGGTGGAGATCACTGATTCAGTATGTCAACTGGTCATATCTTCTGTTAAGCAGTTACAAATGCCCTTGAAAGGCTGGCTTGACTGCAAAGCTCAGAGAGAATCAAGATCTGCTTGATAATTTTGCAGAGATTTTTACCAGCTCACTGCTGACGACTGACGCAAATGTATGAATTAGAGGGAGGGTATGAATTTACATTTTCAGGAAACAAAATTTTAAAGCTGACATTTTTTCCTGAATGAGATTTTGTATTTGAGCAAAACTGAGCTCACACAGACCATAGATGTCTCTCTTTGTAGACATTTATCAGATGAATGGTAAATCTGAACATAAAAATCCAGTTTAAACACTTCAACTCAGACACAAACATAAATGTGAAAGTTTTCCATGGAGTGGGAGTGTCCTTACTCGTATCCATACGTAGAACATCCTGGGCAGTTTTAGCTCTGTTGTACTGGGGTAGTTACGCTCAAGTTTGGAAAACTGATGCCTCACTGGTTGGAAGCTTTTGTTTTGGAGTAGCTTTTGGATGCCATCGAGTTTAAAGAGTTGCCCTTGTGATCTCTGTTTTCAACAGCCTGGTGTAGTATTTTAGGAGAACAAGGATTTAGCAAGCTGATTGAGCTAGTTCCCTGTCTCTGATGGTTAACTTTCGTCTCCAGCTGAGATATGATCACCTACTTGATACCTAACTAGTAGCACAATTGTGCTTTAGACTGGCATCTTTAGAAGAATTTTGTGCCTAGGAAGTCCTTTAAGCAAGTTTTCTGAGCTTTTTTCTCTAGCTGAGCTTTTTTTCTTCAAAGAATGATCAATATTCATTTACCTGTAATGTGGGCCAGAAAAGACTTTCTCATTATTAACTTGTCTGTGAGCAGTTTGTAAATATTGCCAGGTTGGTGAAAAATACTTTTGTAAGTGTTGAAGGAGGAGGCACACAGCTCTGTGGGCTGTTTTGCAAAGTCTTTTCCTTCTCAATATGGTCAAAGGGTCTCCAAGTGCAGATTTAGCTCCCCCCATCTGTTCTGGTGGCCAAGACATGTTTCTTGGACGTGCAACATGATGGAGGATGTGGGACATGCTAGCACCCTCATTGAAACTGGACTGCATCTGCCTCAAATGTTCTTGATCTCCAGAAGTCTGAGGATAGGGCAACTGTTAGACCACTCTGGGCTTGTTCATGTCAGGGTTTTTTTTAATTGCTGAATAACTCAAAAGAGAAGTAATTGCTGTTCGTCAGTCAAAGGCCATAAAAATGCAAACAGTGACAGTATTATGTCTGTATGGATGTATGATTTGCATTTAGATTTATGTAAATAGCTATGGAAATTTTGTTGGCACTTGGCTTTCAGTAGGTTACTGGTATGGCTCAGGGAGCTGCAAAGTTTGAAAAGACATATTTTAGTTAATTCCTTTAGTCACAGAAGTAACTCTTGTCTGCTTAGCCAATGAAATTGGTCATGATTCCTTTTAATTCTTTTTGCAAGATGTTAAACAATTTCCCCCAATTAGACTCTCAAGTCTGTTTGGTTTTAGACCCAGTAGTATCAAACATGCAAGTATTTTTTGTTTCTTGGTGGGGTTTTGTTTGTTTGTTTGTTTTTGGTTTGTTTTTGTTTTTTTTTTTTTTTTAAGCATGTGTGTATTCTTGTGTGTTTTAGTTTATATGCACAGAAACATCAATTTACTGATCTCTTCTTCAGGGGGATTAGGTGTCAGTATCCAGGACCATGTTGGGACAGCCTTTTCACAGCTCTTTAAGCACAGAATAAAAAGCCTTATTGATTCTACTGAGACACATAAGACATGGCTACTATTATTACATATCCATTTATCCTCTGGTGTTACATTTGTCTTACAGACAACACTCTTTAACCAAGGTGTTGTCCAGACATCTAGCAAAATTCATTGTTCTGGGAGATGTGCTACTATTTGTGCACTCTGCCTCAATCTTATTCCTGATGTGAATGAGAATATCACATTAACTTCATTTACAACAGACTAAGCCTGCCAGGCTTGGTTGAATATATATTTTGATGTTCCTTTGAGAATTGTATAGCTTTGATGTGCCTTTTCCTTAGGACTAGTTTAAGGTCATAATATCCACCAGTATTTAAACACAGTTGATGCATTCCCTTTGACTATTAAATATTTTCTGAAATGCTCAACAACATTTGCTTCTTCTCCAATAAAATGTCCAAGTGCCATTCCTTTTCTCTGGCACACAAGTGATTCAACTTGGGATCTGCATGGTGCAGAGATTCTGGGAGTTTATAAGGGCATTTTTTTTTTCTCCCAGCAGTCTCCTTCTGGGGAGTTTGTCAGTTTGCAAGCTATAATGAGTAGTAGGTTAAAAGAAAAAGGGCATTTTAGTGGCAGAGGGAATTAAAATTCAGCAGCCTAATATCAGCAGTAGTTTATAACAGGGCCTTATAAAAGGCAGCTCTGTGTCTTTTATTTTTGTGTGTGCACTTTTATTTCCTTTGATATCAGCAGGAGAATTTTCTCTGCAAGACCCATTCCCATCTCACTTTTCTGCTTTCAGATCCCTGCTGCTCAGGGTTTTCTCCTTTCATTTTGATATATGTTATATTCTTCAACCTTCCCACTTGAAGGTTGTAGGAAGCTCGATATTGCCCTTAAAATAGAGAACACAATTGACGTCAAAACTTCTTCAAGGAGTGGCCCTGTTTTCCATATATGTTGAAAAGAATCCTTCCACTTATTGGGAGGTCTTGGCAGTGGTTGAGGTGAAATCTTCAGGACATTTTACTATGTCTAGTGAAAATTGTACTAGAAAGGTTAACTTGCTGCTTGCAATTTCATTTGTACCATATCTTTAACAAGAATGCATTCGTGTATTGTATAATTACACAATAATAAGACAAAAATACGGGTTTATGTATATACATCTATCTCTAATGCTGTTATTGATATTTAAAAATGTGTTGTAATGATCTGCTGCTCAGATCTTTGCCTTCCATGCAATGTGGCAAGCTCCCTAGTTAAATTTGAAATCAGTTCTTTTCTGTGCTTCCAAGAGGAGACTAAAAACCCGTTTAGGTACTTCTGCAGAAGTGGGGCATTTCTTTCTAGATGCTGATGATAGCGTGATTAACACGTTACAAACAAAAATGGGTTTTAACCTCCCGTGCTAATTCCCTCGAACTATTTTCTGGCTCTTCTTTGGCTTTTTAGTGACCTCAGGGTGAGCTGGGAAGCAGCATGCCGGGGAGGAATGTGGTTATCCCACACAACCATCCAGCAGTGGCCTCCGGTGCATTTCTGGCTGTTACAAATAGATGGCACTTTTGACTTGTACTAGAGCAATTCAGTTAGAAGGATGCAGTGCTTGAAAAAACCCCACTTGCTGAGGTTTTTGTAAGTCAGGCACATATTTGTTATTACTTATATAGGGGCAAAAGAAATGAGGCAGATTCAAATAGACTGCCATGTATATCTCAGGCAATGAGAGCTTAAAAATACAAAAAAACTAAACAGTAGAATGGGCAAATCAAGTACATATATAGCATATTTTCAGACTCATCCTCTGGATTCTCAGGGCAAGGTGGAAGAAAATTATCTTTTAATACTGAGTTGCTTTAAATGTGAACGAAGCAATTGCCACAAAAGTCTCTTATTTGCTGCTTTTCTGGTCTACACGTGTGCACACAGAGACACACATACACACGGGGGAAAAAATCAGCCTGTTGTCTTGCAAGTGTTACTTATCATATTAATTAAAATCTGGTGACACGATAACACCAGCAGCTGTGTGGGAAAGCGAGGGAAATTAACAAACGTTTGATTTGTTGTGTTGCTAATGTGACACTTATTATACAGGTCACAGTAAAACAATACCTCAGCCAAAATATGCTAATACTGGTGGAGAACTGTTGCGGTTGTAAAAACATTGATGTTTATTATAATGAGACAAAATAGCACATTACCTTTAACAGAGCGAATTGCTGCTTCTCAGGGCAAGCATAAAGTATCTCTGAAGGTTTAATAATTAGAAAAACCGCAAAACCACAGAGATGGAATAAAGTGAAATTGTTATACATATAAAGCCAGTAAAAAGAAAACAATCTCATGTATGAAAAGGATGTAAAGCTCTTAGAAAGCAAAATATGTAATTTCTAGCAGACACAGATTAAATGGAGCATGCCTACAGCTTCTTCATTTAACATTCAAACGAACTTTATTACAGGAACAAAAGAAAATTGTTTAGTAAGATAAAAGTTATGCTATAAAATACCTGTAGAACTGGAAATGTAATTACATTTAAAAATGGATGTATTAACTGATCTTTTTCCCCTGAGAAAAACTAATATGTAAACTTATTTTTAATGGTGGCTTATATCCAATCAACCGGTTTGATGACAATTCTAAACAAAGACCTTTGGACTTTAAATAATTATTCTCATGCAATTGTTGGATCACATATAATTGCTTGCTCTTTAGTACGTCTTCACAAATTTAATTGCACTATAGTCTGGATCTGAAAGCATTTTCTACATATAGATACATAAATAAATGTACAGAATTCAATTCTGAAATAGGAGAAATTCTTCCCACAATTGAAATAAAATTAAGAGTATGCATTGAGCATTTTGCAGCTATTTACATCTTAACAAGAATAATTTAATTTTTACCTTTTCAAAGGTTTCTTTCATTTTCAGGCTATTTTCTCAATTTTTGTACCATATTTTTGAGCCCAAGGAAGGATTTTTATATTTTTTTTCTTACTGTTGTTTTGATCATTTTACTGAAATGGGGTGAAGTCAACCATTTGTTTGACAGTCTTTGACAGCAGATTATGTAGATTTTGCCTGACAGAACAGTAGTCATTTGGAACTGAATTCTGAGTGAGCAGTCTAGATCAGAGGTCAGCTGCGGGGTACAAATGGGGAACAGATATTTCACCTTGCCATATGAAAGGACACAAAAAAGCAGACAAATCAGGAGCTGGTGAGAACTAGAAGGTTAAAGCAGAGTTGATGCAATTACACAATATTTACAGCCTAAGATTGTGCTAAAGTCCTTTTGAACCTCCTGCCCCTCCAGTTCATGGAGGTAGAGGGCTCTGATTTGGAAGCTTTCAGTGAAGAAGAGTAAGTGCACTCTTTAAAGTTCTGCTCTGTGCCAAAATGCTAAAATATATCTGTCCTCACTTGCATTTCCCATCATTCACCTTGGTTTCAGTTTCAAATGGGTACCAAAGTACCTATGTGCACATGCCAGAAAATAGTTCCCTATCACTTCCCTTTTTCAGAATAATACCAGCAAGCGGGGAGGAGGGTGGGGGTGAGGGGGAAGAAGAATGAAGATAGTTATTTAGGGCAAAACTCAGGTATAGAACTTGGGGAGAAAACATTTTGGCTTTTCATATGAAAATTGCCATGTGCAAATATGTAATACCAAAACATTGATTTCAATTATTAGAGACAAAAACAAAAACAAACAAACAAACAAAACCAGAAAAGTGTTCTATGTTTAGTCCTAACTGGACCACGACAGAAATTAAACCAAATTTCAAATATTTTAAGCTCTCAACAAAAAAATGGGTTTTTTTTCCTTTTAGTGATCACTATTAGCAATTACACAGACGAAACAAAACTTGCATGAGCATTTTAGTTGGAGATTTAAAAAGATAATAAATACTAGATCAAAAACGTGGTTTGTTTTCATTTTTTTACTTCTGAATTACTTGTAGTTGGAGATCACTTTCAGAGAAACATTACTGTAACATTTATTATTTAGCCTGGTCTGTGACACTCATTCTTTTATTAAAGTTGACCAAAATATAGAAAAAGTCAAGGAAGAAGAGGTTAAAGAAATTCCAGAAAGTGATCAAGTTCTGCAGGGATTTTTTTGGTGAATCTGTATAAATTAGATGGAGCTTTAGTGAAAATCTCCTTTACACAAGTATGAAAGGATGTCTTGACATGTTCAGAGAGGTTAAGGATACCTGAATCAATAACAAAGATGCCAAGAGAACAATTTAAATCTACTAAGTAACTAAAATCCTAAAACCATTATGTAGGGAAAAAGAGAGAGAGAGAGAGAAAAGAAAACACTTAAGGCTGATGAAATATCAAGGTTTATTATTCTATTAGACTTTGACAATGAAATGAAATACACAGACCTTTAACAATGTTATTAAAATAAAATTTCAAAGCTTGATTTTTCAATCATGCAGTCAAAGAAAGGAAGACATTTTACAGTCATATCCTGTAGAGTATAGGAAAGTTCTCTGTCAAAGCTGTGTAACATTTTGATTAAGTGCTTGATAGATTATAAATATAAGTCAGAGCTAGCAAGACACTGTAATAAATGGATCATCTAAGAATGACTTGTGATCAATTTCAAATTACAGAAGTGTGCAATATACTCATTTCTTCCCTACATATGCTCTTCTTAATGATGCCTTCGATTAAATGTGTGTTGTTTTGCCTCTGTGTAGGTGCTCAGTGTAGAAATGCAGACCTGTGCTTGTGTAAATATACGTATACATACATGGATATACACATACACGTTTGCTCACCCACATCTCCTTATACACAGTTTCAAGCAGAGCCTCCTCTTCCACAAGATTTTTGTTTTGTTTTCATTTCATTAATATTATTTTGCATGTCATTAGACTATTTAAATCAGTGGGATCCTGCCATGGATGGTTTTTGGACAGGCAGAGCAGACCTGAAACCCACAGACGATTCCATAGGAGTCAGCAGCAAATGCAGCGCTGCAAAAAGAGAAGTGCCGAGCCATTCCTGTTCAGTTACAGTGAGGAACAAAACACTCTGCTTTTTACTGCTGTGCCTCATTTCCACTGCAGTATAACTTTGTAGGAATTTTTCTAAGGGAAAAATATTTTGGTGTGAGCTGAGCGTCAGCTGATTCAGTGCTCTCAACTTTTGTTACCAGTACTGTTCATTGAAATAATATAATTTATTGATATAATTTAACCTCTCTCATATCAATTGTTTGAAAGCAACCAGTCTCTTAAGTACTATTGATCTATGCTCTATCCTGATTTTAATGGTCCCTCTCGTAATACTCTCTCTGGAACCCACTCTATTTGTCCCTAAGTACCTTAATCTAAACAATTACAATTATATTAATTATAAATATACTCCATGTAGTACCTAAAAAATTTGACTCTTAGCTGAAATTAACTTGTCATTATCTTGTTCTGAACTGGAAGAATCCAAAATGACAAGAAATTACTAAAGAAAAAAGAGAAAATTTCCAAAGGGTTTATCTGACACTAGAGAGACAGTTTCCAGTAAAAGTTATACCACACAACATATTTTAAATGCATATATTCAATACCATAATAAGTTTACAGTCAATTGTTGATTCATAGGTCACTGGTCACAAATTATAATCTAAAATTACTTGTTATGAATAAGCTCCAAAGCTATGCAGTGTTTTCATATATATTTACATTTCATTGGGAAAGATTCTTTATCAATGCAAGCCTGATGAATTTGGGAAGATGTTAACTTTTATTACTAACATTTGTTTGTTTAGTTTACTCTAACATGTTGTACAGTGTATTTACAATAAGGATTAGGCCAGCAATAATAGGAACTTCCCTTCTGAAATGTCACGAATGTGCCATTCCCTTTAATTTTTCAGATATATGGGAAGTGGTGATAGAAAGAGAGGGGAGTGCCATTCAAAATATGCAATTTGGGGTTTAGGAAGGGTTTTTTAAAAGACCAATTTCCATATATCAACACTTCTCAGTGAGTTCCATGAAACATTTTGATATGATTTACCAAAAACAGTTTTTGCATCAGGAACATTACAGTAGCTAATCTGCATCTGTAAAGAGTGGGAAATGGAATCACATTAGATATAAATGTAATGCAAAAAAAGAGAAAAAGTTAATGCAACATTATGGTTGGAAATTTAAATGTACAATAGTGAGGATATTCAAAGTTATGGTTCCCACAGCAACAGCAATTCAATTTATTTACGCTGTAGCTTTATATATGTTTTATTCCTTAAAGGAAAACTGATTTATTTTTTCTCAACTGCATAGGATAACATTTACACATCAGGTAATGTTTGTCTCTGAGATGAAACTGTGAACACCAAAGAGATACATTCAGTAAAACTGGGTATTTCTGACTGTAGGGGACTACCTTTCTCATTGTAAGGTGAGAGAAATTTGAGAGAAGAGTATTTAAAATAGTGTGCAGTAATTTAATACAGTTAACTCTTTAATTGATGACTTATGAGATTTGCTGCAAGTATTTGAATATTTCAGCTAGAAATATTTGAATTCTAAACATTAAGCTTTTGCTTAAATATTGCTCTTAGTTATTTTGCATTTAACTTGATTGGAGACTTTTTAATATGTTTTCTATTGAACTTTTATGCTGGTGGGATCATACATGATATAACCTTTCAGCAAAAATGGCGAATTGTATTATAAGCTTCGGAAGAACCTACTAAACTGATTTCATCTCTCTGTTCTAAAGATAACAGATGAGAAATAACCAAAAAGCTTATTATCTGTATTTGGCTGCATGCTTCACCATAATATCAAGCTCATAGTAATGAAACAGGAACCTCATTTTCATTTCACTTTCTTTGAATAAAATTAACTCGCTACAAACCTATCGTATCCTGCCATTAGGCTGCTCCCTTGTGTATCATTAGCCCAATGTGGACTCTGAACCTTCAGGTTCCCCCACTGCAGATTTCTAACATACAAGTGGCAACGCAATTGTTAACTCTTTTTGGGTACCAATCCCTACAGAGACGCTTGAAGCACTCTTGGCTACTAAGCTACACTCAGAAATCCCAACTTCTGTCTGTAGCTGTGGCCCACAGACACAGTGCAGCTGTTAGTAATGGGATAACGAAAGCGTTTCCGTTTTATGTGTGAAGGTTTGAATTACGAGGCATTTGATTACAGTTTCTCCCCCATCTCCTAGGGGAATTTCGTCTTTAGTAGGAAATCCATCATGCCGGAAATGCCGTGATATTTCTTACGGCAAGATTGCTTAGCGCTTCTTTAGTGTGAGAGAGGTGCTAGATGGTGGTGCTGTGTTTAGAAATAGAACAAAGCCAAGCCACAGGTTGGGCCACTGTCTCACCATCAGCTGTGGTATGCACCCTTGCATGGACCAGGGGATAGTACATTCCACAAACTATTCCTAATGGGAACTCTGATGTAGGGGAGGAAAGGTTAACCCCGTAAAGGTGACTTTTGCCATAACACATGGTCAATTTAACTGTCAGCATAAGCATCTCCTGCTCACCTAACACACTCAGAATATCAGAGAAGGTTAGGATGTGTCCATGCTATTAAACTGTGTGTGCTTCTAGAGGTGATTTCTGGTCCTTGGGCCAAGCAAAACATAGCACTTTTCGCCCACCCAAACCCTCTCAGATTTAACTGAGAGGCTTACTTACCTACAAAAAAGGTGGGAGATAAATTAATGATTTTGTAGTGTCGACTAGTCCTCACAGTGCTTTAACTAGCAGTGGGCTTGTGTGATAAGAAGTCCAAGGATGGTGAAAAATGTGGTATCATGAAGGTGGTTACTTGGTGCAAATGAGATTTTCATAGGTCCTGGGGCCTGTGAATTTGATGGCTAGCACCTGGTGGCTAGGTGGGCTGTGAAGAAAAGTGTTGTTTGGAGGCCATCCATCATGTAGTAGCTGTCTTGATGTCTGCTCTAATACTTTAGCATGCTGTGTAAGCCCTGGACTTTCTGTGATCTACCTCCAATTGTGTTTGTTTATCATCAGATTGTGCCTGTAAATCTTTGTATGCATATATTCTGACGAATAATATATGAATTGTTCTTTGAGTGCCCTATACACACAATTCAACTGAAATTTCTGGATTGTTTGTTTGTATTCTCAGCCCTAAAAGTGTTTTTCCTTGTTAGTAAGTCTTCCTTTTCATAGACCAAAGTAAAAACACATTCATATTTCACTACTCATCATCATGCTCCTTAGCAATTTTTCCTACAGAAAACAGTCATTTCACATAGGGATTAAAAAAGATTTTCACTTGAGTTTCAGTCCCGCAGAATGCAAGAAGGAATATTTGGAGGGAGAAATGCAGAGACTTTCTCACTGGTAAATCAGCTCTAAAAACAGCAGACAAGTCTTCTAAGAACCCTGCAACACAGTAATTTTGGAGAAAAAAGAATTACGTTATGAGTGAAAATCTATGCTTACCTGAGTGTGATAAATTAAAATCATACCAAACTGCATGGTTCTGATTGTTTCCACAGAATGTTAACTAATAATTAAATATCACACACATGATGTCAGAATACCATAGGAATATTAGTTGAAAAATCTACTGGAGTGTAATAAAAATGAAAACATGCATAACTCTGTTACTTGGTAAAACATTCTAAAGAGAGTGAAAGACCATGAAAAGTACAATTTTTGAGAAAGACAAACCTTCTAAATGGATATGTCTAGATATTCCTAAGCCAATAATCTTCAGAGTAGACTTAAATCCTTTAAAAATCTGAAGTTGTAAAGATTAACCCTTGAGATAGAGAAATAGGTAATTAAGTTACTAATTTTAATTCTACAGGTTTTATGTTATGAGCTACTATGGACTCTTTTAAAACATCATCATGTATATGTCAATATAGAAACATTTGTTACAGCTCTGTGAAACTCACACAACAGGTTTCAGAGAAGCAAACATACATATCATTCTGCTTCCTAATAATATAACTTTACCTGTAAGAGGGAGTTACGTATTTCTTCCAGCAAAATATCACTTCTGGATTAGGCAAATGAGTTGAGACAGAAAATCATGGTTAATCAGTTTTAAAAATTGGTATTTTTAAAAAGTCATCTATATTTGGGATTGCTGAAGCTTCCAGACACTTCCACATGGATGACATTTCCATATCTTTGAAGATACCAGTCAGAAAGCCATTGTTAAAAATACAAGATTGTTCAAATTTCCCTGGTTACAAATAATGCTGTGGTGGGTTTCTGCTTTCCACGGTGCCTTATGAAGGGTCGCTCCTTACAGAGAAATTGTGTTGCTCAATCATCTAGCAGGAGCCACCCTGTGGACTTCATAAGGAGAGGGAGTGAGTGACCACGTCCTCTGGAATGTTGATGCAGAGGATTTGGTTCAGGCTTCCTGGTTCAAGGCAGTTTGGAGCAGCAAGGAGTGCAGAGGGAGCCCACAGAGATCAAGACCCAGACGTGCCTGGAGCCAGGTGGGGATCCTGGGAGCTGTCACAAGCTGACATTTACGGCAGTGGCACTACCACTATTGCAAGGATTGGGGAGCAAAGGCCAGATGGAGGCTTTTGCTTGTTTTCCTAAAAAGCTAGAGCAAACAGACTGCCTGCTGGAGATGATAGGGAGAATCACTCTTATTTTTGAAAAGGATAGAAAGGAAAACCCAGGGAACTACAGATTGTGAGACTGACCTCTGTGCCTGGCATAATTGACAAGGGCAGACTAACCGATGTCATCTATCTGGATTTTTGCAAAGACTTCGACATAGTCTCACATGAAATCCTTGTCCCCAAATTGATTTGAATTTGGAGGGTGGACTTTGGTGAATAAGGAGTTGGCTGGCAGCCAGAGAGTTTTGGTAACAGCTCTATGTGCAGGTGGAAGCCAGTGATAAGCACTCCGGCTCTGTCTTGGGTCTTTTTAATAGCTTCTTCAATAACAAAGACAGTGGGGTTGGGTGCACCCTCAGAAAATTTGCAGATGACATGAAGCTGAACAGTGCAGCTGACGCAACAGAAGGATTGAATGCCATCCAGGGGGACCTGGACAAACTTGAGAAATGGGGCCACAAGATCCTTCTGAAGTTCAACAAGTCAAAGTGCAAGGTTCTGTGCCCAGGTTGGGGCAATTCCAGGTGTGAGCACAGACTGGAAGATGAACTCATGTTGCTCAGAGAAATTGTGGATGCTCCGTTCCTGGAAGTGTTCAAGGCCAGGCTGGATGGGCAGCCTGGTTTAGTGGGTGGTATCCCTGCCATGGTGGGTAGGTTGGAACTAGATGATCTTTAAGGTCCCTTCCAAACCAAGCCAGAGCAAGCAGAATGAGGACAGAGAACAGCATGAGGTTAAAAAAATGTCAAACAAACCAAATGCACACCATAAAAGCAAAAGAAAGATTATATACCTGTAAAAGTATTAATTTTAGAAGACCAGCTACTGCTCAAACCTGTAAACTTCAGAGGCAAATTTTGCAGTTTGGTACAGGAGACTAGATGAGAAGACCATAAGTCTCCATTCTAGAGTTCACATTTCTGGAGGATGGAAGAAATAAGTCACACGACTTTCAGCTGTGTCACTCCCAGGTGTTCCTTGCCTTGGCCCACATGCAATCATTCATTTTGGACATCTGTTGTCCCAGGGGTTCCTCAGGACAACTTCACTGCAGGGAAGATCTGCTTGCTTTGTGAGTGTCTTCTGTGTTTCAAAACATAAAGACTTAATCATAGCCAACTGCCACATAACTTGCACCAAGCACAGCTCTCCCCCTTGAGTTGGGGAAAACCTCAGCTAGATCACGGTCATTTAAAGTCTGATCAAGTCTGGAATGCCAGTAGCATTCCTAGTATTGTAATAGTAACACTTAGCACTACAGTGTGTTTATTGGTGTCTAATCAGCAGAATCAAAGAAATGAGATGTATAAATTGGCATACATTTGCTATTGGTTAATAAAAGGTACAGAAGTTCCATGGTTAGGCTGACTATTAGACTGTTTGTGGTGAATTTAAATACACTGGAAGACTCTCCACATGATCAACACGTGAAGAAAGGGTGGCCACTTTTAGAAGCCTTGATGAATGCCAAGATGAAACTTTTTGTGTATTACTTTCAGTATTCTCAGTTTGCCCTGGGGTACTCATCTCTGTTGCTGGACAGAGGTGCCTCCTTGCCTGTCTTTAAACTCTTTCAACATATTTCTGCCGAAATATGAATATGAGCAAAGTGGCCACTAGTATTTCCCTCATTTGTATGAACAGTTTGAAAGCCAAACAAAAAATGTTACCTATTAAATGAACGAGGAACTCAGTAGTTTTGGATTACACAATCATTATTAGCAGAAAAAATACCTATTTGAATTTATCTTTAGAGGTCAGGATAGACAACCCAAATATTTTTGGTAGATGGAAAAAGTTCCATCTTTCTGATGTTACAGGACTTATTATTAAACATATTTATCTATAGGTGACTTTTATTCCGTATTGTAATTTCATATTTTCCAGATGCCAACTGTACACTTCAGAGCCACTGATCATAATTCCTCCAGATATTTTGTTTTCTTTATCTTTCTGTACTCATTGTAAGCCCCTGCCTGTGACATTTTAGGAATGAATTTTATCAGTTATGCTAAAGATCTCACAGATATTTTGGTTTATATTTTCTATGTTCTTAACCTCCTTTAGGGTCTGGCTCCATGACTTGGTCTTAGGTAACCATACCTGTCACACTGACTTAAAATATATTGCTCTGAAATTAGCCATTCCTGATTTTTTTTGGATGGAAATGGTTAACATACTGCATGCACAGGAATAAGTGCTTGCCACATTAAGTTCAGCCTGTCCAAAGTGCTGTTGAAAATCCAAAGCCAAGAAAACTTATCTCCTTTCCAGCTATTGTTTAGAACTTGCTGTTGACAGTCCTTTCCAGATTTGAAAAAAATACCCACTTTTCTTGGTTTCATTCCACTGACCATACAATTAACCTGCTTGGAGAGTGTCTTTTTTTTGATTAATAGCTTCTTATTTTATCACTGCGATGCATAATTGTATTTAGTTTCACAGTGTTGGTGGGATTTCCCTTGAAAATATTCTGAATTTTTGAAGTCTTTCCAGAGGGAGGAAGGACTTGTCTTTTTTACATGCATTACATTATAGATATTTTCCTTGTGCCCTTTATTTTGGTATAAACTTTTGTGGGCCTGCCAGACTCCTTCAGTTCTGAAGCAGCATTTCAGTTTTCACCATCATTTTCTCTTACCCTTCTAAAAGGAGTTGGGTTTTTTTTTTTTACAGTAGAGGTAAGCATCCACTCCCAAACCCATTTTTAAACTGATCTGTTAGCAAATTGTTCATGTATATGTGAGATCTGTGCGTAAATCTAATGCATCCTGTGCTTTTTACAGCCTACCAAGGTTTGGCTCATTACAATTTTAGAAACTTCAGTCTAAGCTGCATTTCAGATGCAATCAGTTATATCCTTGGCTAGCAACAGTGGCTCATAATCAATTAATTCTAAATTTGCACAGTTATTTAAAGGAGTAGATATGTTTCCAGTGTTAATAATTCTGCCCAACATTTTAGATAAAACCGTATTTTAAAACATAGTATGGATGGGAATATTTAATTAAAAACCATAACAACAATGTTATTTTTTTCCTTTTCGACAATTGTTTTAGCACTTGCTGTTGACAATCCTTTCCAGATTTGAAAATATACACACTTTTTTTGTTTAGTTCTACTGACCATACAATTAGCCTGCTTGGGTAGTGTCTGGTGTTGATTAATAACTTCTTATTTTATCACATGGATGAATAATTTTATCTGTATAATTTTAATATAGACCAAATATAATTAACTATCTTTTATAATAATAGTGATCTTTCTTATGTGCCAGAATTTAAAAGAGTATTTAGAATTTCAAGACTTTTTACAGCCCTTAAAAACTCATATTAAACCTGTTCACACACAATGAAAAAGTCAGAAACTGATAACGATAATAGACCAAACTCCTACTTTAAGAAGCAGTAGAAAAACTCCCTTTTATGTTTTAAGTATTTATTTCAAAATGGGTTTAAGAACCTTATACATTGTCACTAGCCTAAATTAAGAAAGAAGTCCTTGAGCAATTGATTTATTTCACAATAAAACAGCTGTAGAAATAGACTCACATATTATTACCAAAAATTGGTGAAATAAAATTATTTAACATTGATGTACAATTAAGAAGCAGGCAGTATTAATTTGGGCAAATGCACAGGGGACATCCACGGAAATTGTGCATACCAATTATAGAAAACCTACAGTTTATATATAATATTTTATGTAAGGAACATCTAAATAAGTTTCGGTTATGAAGAACGATGGTTTTTTCCACACAATGACTGCTGCAGAAGGAAGTTCAGCACCTCTTGGCTATTACCATATAAAATCTGCATCTTTGAAAACTAGTTTTGAAGTAATTCTGGGAGAGGGTATTATCAGTAATGGGCCCACAATAATGGCAGCCAACCTATGGTAAGAACCTTTTCTTTTCCTTTCTGGGAAAAAGAATCAACACTAGTGGTCAAACATACTTCTGCCAGCTCAATGTACAGGTATAAAATATCTCCCCTGAAAATGTAACATCAGTGATAACCTTGTAAACAGTTGTTCAGGCCACTTTGAAATAAACACTTGTAAAAAAGTGTTTTGTCATCTAAAAGCATTGTAAAATTTCCTCTTGTTTCAGAACCAGTTATTTGTATTATTTTAAAAATAGCTAATTCATTATTAACAAATTTAAAAGACAATTTTCAGTTACAGAGTCAAATCTGAGCCTGCTACTGGGTAGATGAGGTTGATAATATTGCCAGGGGCTAGGTCATGGAGTCTAAGTGATGGGAACCAGTAGTGAAATTAGTCAGGAGACAGGCACATAGTCAAAAAAATTGTTATGTAAACAACCAACTTCTCCCACCCAAATTGTAAACCCTGTCTCAATCACTTGTGCATGGAGATCTCATGCCGGTGCATTGTTGAGGTGAAATTGGAATATCTGCCTAACACTCAGGGCAATCTCTATTCTGATAGTATCATGTATGAAGCATCATGACAGGCACCTCTCATACACTATTAGGTGTGTCAAGCGTATGTCTATTACACTAGATTAAAATGCATACCCTATATTACTAATAAAGATACCAATTAGCAGCATATATATGGGTATTATAGTGTAGGGCTAACTAAATAAATATGCAGGCTAGGTGCACAGCTGGAATTTAAGAAATAAAAGGACTGATGATAGCAGGGAAGTGTAAAACCTGTAAGTTCTAAAGAAGTCAGAAAAAGATCGGCATTTCTAAACCCCAAAGTACAAATTCCTGGAAATAATTTTCTCTAAGTTGAGTGAGACCAGAAATTGTTTCCAAGCCAGAGAGAGATTAAAGCTGGCTAAAAACATTTAAGTTAAAAGCAAGAGATGTTGGAAGGAAAGTTGAGGAGGAGAGTTGAGGAGTTGAGTTGAGAAGGTAGACAATAAAGTAACAGCAGAAGAGATTTTTAGGAGTAACATTTGAGGAAAGCTGATGAGGGAAATTAAGAGATAAGCCTTACAGACCAAGTCTATTGCAGGGAGGCTTGTGGATTTTGGGAGAATTTGATGGTGGTAGATAAAAATGTGGAAAGTCAACAATAAGCCCCAAGGACCTCTCCCAGCAGTGCTCTACTGCTCCAGGCTCATCCACATACAACCTGAAAGGAGCCAATCAGTGTTAATGAGGGAGTGTCACTATTCATACCATGCCTAGAAAGAGAATAAAATGTTGGACCAAAGTAGGTCATTTAGACTTGCCATCAATTAGAATTGAGGAACTGTGACCTCAAACCTTACTAGTCAAATCTGAAGTGAAACCGAAAGTTTAAACCACAGGAAAGGAGATTCACGCAGAGGAGATACCCGTGATTTCTATTGATACAACATTTTCCAACTGACTGCCTTGTCCCAGTCAAACCTCTTTTTTATGAAGAACTTTCTTGAGATTTCAAATGTGTCTTTTCTGAATAACAGTAGCAGCTCCAGATCTCTGCTGAGTGTGCTAATGAAGGTGGCCCTGCTGCTCCTGCCTGCCTTGCCAACCCTGCAGCTGGCTCTTCCAAAGCAGAAAAGGAGCTGCTTGGAGACCAAAGTGGGACCTCTCATTGTTAGAATGCTTTGCCATTCTCTGAACATTTCCTATGTTTATTGTATTTAACTTACTCTGGCTGTGATTACTGAGCACATAGAGAAATGAAGCGAGATTAATATTTTCTTCATAGTGGTAGGAATATTATGGAGTAATTTTCTCTTTTGTGTCGGGGAGTGTGAGTTTTACTCAAGGAGTTTTTTCTTCAACCAAGGCAGTGACAGCCACAAAATCTAAATGAGCCTTCTTCAACCTTTCTTTTTTCACATCTTTGAAATAAGTGTTTCTTTTGGCTTTGAGTAACATCACTGTTCTAAGATGAAGAAGGAATTGATTCCCACTTCAAACCAGTTCCTACCTTCTGCTTCTCCTGCCCTGCCACCATGGAGACTTTTTCTCTAAAGATCCCAAAGACTATTCTGAAAATAGGGTTTCATCTTGAGACAAAAATATGGGTCTGTATAAGGAGAAAGTAGCAAGTGAAGATTGGTGGATATTTTTCTTTTCCTTTTTAGTGCCTAGTATCCAATATATTTTTTGTGCCCTATGTTTCCTCCCCTGACTCATTTTTGGAAATTAGCTCCTAGCCCAATATTTATGGTTAGATACAGCTGCCTATATAGATGATAACAGTGCCCTGTGTGCAGCTATCCAGTATGAGGGCTTTCTTCCCACTGCTTCTGAAGATAGTTGAAATTCCCATAAAAACACTCTTTGACATTCAACGCTGAAGAAATTTATAGTGTCCTATGTCAAGACAGAATACAGCAGACAAGCAGCCTACTCAAGCCATAAGTGAGCTTGCATGCAATAGAGTATATGCACTAGAACTGCTTAATTGCAAATTTTAATACATTACATGAGAGGACAAAGAAATACTTTTTGTATACAAAATTTTTGGTATTGCTACATTTAACTGAGTCTGTACTTTAGCCCCTCTGCCTATATGTCCAAGAGGCATTCACAGAGACTCATAGAAGAGTTTGGGTTGGGAGAGACCTTCCAAGGCCTTCTACTCTTGATCCCCTGCAATGCACAGGGACATATTTAACTTGATCCATTTTGTCAGAGCTGTGTTGAACCTGGCCTTTATGCTTACAGGGATGGGGCATCCAGCACCTCACTGAGAAAGAAGTTCCAGTGTTTCACCACTAGATTTGAAAAAAAAAAATATTAGGGCATATCCAGCCTGGATCTACCCTCTTTTGGTTTAAAAACATGGCCTAACCTCTTTTCCTGTCACTGCTAAAATGTTTGTCCCCATCTTTTTTATAAGCCTATTTTGGGTACTGCTAGGCTGCTGTAAGATCTCTCTGAAGCCTTCTCTTCTCCAGCTGCATAATCCCAGCTCTCTCAGCCTGTCTTCATAGGAGAGATGCTCCAACCCCGATTGTTTTTGTAGCCCTTCTCTTGGCCTGCTCCAAAAGGTTCACATCTGTCCTGTGCTGAGGGCCCCAGAGCTGGATGCAGCACTGCAGGTGGGGTCTCACCAGAGAAGAGTAGAGGGGCAGGAGCCTCTCTCTCACCCCCTTGGCCATGCTGCCTCGGATGCAGCCCCGGACACAGCTGGCCTCCTGTGCAAGTGCGTGTTGCCACCTCATATCCAGCTATTCATCCACCAGCACCCCAGAGTCTTTGTTCGCAGGGCTGCTCTCAATCTCTTCAACCCCAGCCTGTATTGATACTTTATTACTGATTTTCTTTTTACTCTTCTTTACTTAGTAACTCCCAATTTTTGGGGGAGGAATGGAAGAGTAGAGGAGATGGCAGCAAAAAAGGCCATTTGTCCTGTGGGAGCTTGTTAATGACTCATAGAAATGTGTGCTCTTATTGGGAAAAAGTGCTTTACCTGTAGTTAATCCTACGGAAATGTGGGGTGAAGTCCCAAGACTGCAATACTTATTTTACATAAAACATCGGGTTGCTCCTTAAATAGCAGTCCCAGAAGCGCAAGGCACTTTATTATCCATTAAGTTACTTAGCATCCACTATATTTTTTTTAAAGTTATTTTCCCAAGAGGAATTCCTAATATATGGTATTCCAGCACAGAGGAAAAAGAGCAAAGTATCTACAGCAAACAATCTTCTGCTAAATTTAATCCTTATAATTTAGGAAGTGTCATAATCAGCAGTAGGAGTGCTGACAGATCCATACACCTCTCTAAATCTAAGACCTGTTCTGGACCTCTTTATGGGCAATACAGCAGAGCTTCTTTATTGTCGGGGTTTTTGTTATGAGAAGGGGAAATACTTATTTCTGTGTTTTCCCAAAACACTTCTATAGCAAGTATTTGTCTGTGTTGGTTTAGAGTGGGCACCTCTAGAGGTAGGCATATATATCAGAGGGGCAGGTGGGCAGTGGAGAACAGGAGAAGGCAGACCAGGGACACCGTTACATCTTTTAGGCAGTGCAGAATCTCTATGGAGAATCCTGCTAGAAACCTAACACAAATGAAGGGATCTAGTACTAGATTGTGCTCCTCAAAAACGAATGGGCATCTTTCCAGTTACTCCTGAAAAAAACGTGGGTGGACAAGCGGTTATTCACATTCCCTCAGATGTCTACCAGAAGTTGTGACTTTCTGTAGATGTCATATCTGGCTGAAATGAGTCCTCTGCTCTGACTTGCCAGGCTCCCTGTGTGGGCTGTCTGATAGACACGCACGTCTGGCTGCTCAAAAATGGAGAAATTCAGTTTCAGATATCTTCTAAGGCAGAGGTGAGCTCAAAATTCTTACATTTTCTATGATGAGGCAAACAGTCTAACAGGATGAACAAAATATATTGGGCAATAAATTCTGGAAAGTAAGAGAATTAATTATTGATTGTAATGGAGACATAGAGAGGGGAGCCTGAGCTTTACAAAATGAGTTGAGCAAAGGGGAAAATAAAAGCTTCTTCCAAAAGGAGAGGGTGAAACTTTTGAAAACTGCTCGCTCAGGAACAGGTTATGAACTTGAAGTTAATACCATCACTAACAGCATCTGGAGAAATAAGTTGTTTTCATTACTGTTAATTTTAATTAGTACTATTTTAATTTTAATTAAATTATCACTTCCCTAACTCAGTTGGCTTTCAGTTGTCAAAAGGGGACTCTGCTGCTACACAAAGGTATTAGTAAAAGTTTATGGAAGCCAAAGGATGCTGTTCTGCTTGATAATCTCCTTTTAATCTTTCCTGTGCCCCTTTCCTGTCAAACTGGCTGGTGCACAAAGGTCAGTGCCTCTGTCTCCCTTTGAACTGTTACGAAGTCTATCAAGAGATGTCTTAAAAATCCCTTCAAAGATGATGGAGAATTGACTAGGTAGTTATTTCCGTTCTCTGGAAAAATAAGACAGACGTTAAAAGAAGCAAGTCTCTGAATTAAGGGAATGACCTTTTGGGAGTAGGAATGATCTAAATGTTGATCTACTTATTCACAACTCAGAGGTTTGTATACCCTTTTCAAAGATCATGCCTGTAAAACTGGTGTCAAGACAGAAAAGTAGGGATGTTGCTGTGCTGTTAATGCTCAATCAGCAGATTTCAGTCAATGCTAATTTTAAATCTCCTTTTGAAGCTTTGTGGAATGCAGCATTATCAGATCACTAATCCACGACAAGAATGTTACTGTTTGCCCCAATAGGAATAATCATATTAAAAAACAACAACAAAATTAAGATAAAACAAAGCACTTCAGCAACTTTCCTGAACACTCTCAATGAAGTGAGGCTGCCATGCCTACCATGACAGGGAGGCTTTTGCCCTCCTTGTTTTATTAATGGTTAGAGCTTGAAATGACTCAGTTCAACACAGTCCATTTCCCTTCAGGTTCATTTCTTCATGATGCTACAGGAAGAATAACTTCCAGCTTCCAGCCACCCACAGAAGCTGCAGTGTAGTGCCTTTGGTTTATTGCTTTGTGTACACAGTGGCTGCTGATTATATATTATTCACCAACATACTAACTACAAAGGCAGATAGTTGCTGTGTTTGATAGGTTAATTTTAAAGGGGTTTTGTTAGCAAACAATCTTAGAAATAAAGCAGAAAAATGCCCAAATTTGGTTTCAGCCTCTCCCACTTTCCCAGGGAGGATCTACTTGCCTCTTCAACAAGAATTCAAATGAATTGAAAATTCCTTTAGAACTGACAGCCCAAGTGTAAGAATGATAAACGGCTTTGGCCTTGATGATTTTTATTAAGCACTAAATGTCACATTTAACCTGCATTACTGAAAGCAATTACCCATGTATCAACAGTCAAGCAGTGCAGAGCTAGACGCCTGAAGCAGTAGCATTATGCTCCATCTGGGAATAAGGATTTTCAATTAGAAGGCAAATAGCTGGAGAGGGGATCAAGTCCTCCAGTGGCTCCCAAAGGAGGTCTATGAGAAGCAAAGTCTTCATATCCAAGTAATCGCAGGCAATGTCAACAGAGCATTCCAAACCATCTGCTGCCAGAGTAGCGTTTACTTTATCAAATCTCAATATTTACAGAACACTGATCAGCTCATGGGACCAGGATGGCTCACTGCCAGGGTGTTCTGGGAAATTCATTTTAAGGTGTGTTTCAGTAGGCTAATTAATTTACAAGCACCTGTTTCATCACTGGGAGCTGTTAGCACACCAGATGAGCAGCAGCAGGGGAAAGGGACTTTTTATCCTAGCTAAATTGATTTCAATTGATGTTCATTTACTGATGGCACAGTTGTAGTTTAATGTGAGCATGGCCTAAAGTCTTTTTGTTTATTAACATGTATGCCAGTTTAGATAGTTTATTATTTACAAATATACTTTGACTTCAGGAGACCTGTGAGATTTTTATTTAAATATAGCATGCACCTTTTTGCAAGAAATAGTGTGTGTGTGTGTATATATGTACAAAATGTATGCATCCTATTCCATTTTGTTTATTTGTGGGATTTTTTTCCAATTCTATGTTGTTTAAAAGAAAAAAAAAACCCAACGAACAGCTTTTTCTGTCAAAGAAGGACCTAACTCTGTTGGTGCATTATTCAGAAAGTCTCAGTGAAAGAAACATCATGTTGTAAAGCTCTTTGGATCTAGCACTGGTAATCATGCTACCTAACTTCGAACTGCTCTGATGCACTAGACATTGAGGTTCCTAACTACTGTCTCAGATTCCTCCATCAACAAAGGAACTAGAATAACTTATTACACTATGCCTTGACATCAGGGAGTCAATTTAGAATTAATTAATTTGTGTTTGAATGTCATTTTGCAAACGGAAAGTTCAGGATAGCCTAGTTAAGATGTGACAAGTGGCACAGAGGAGTGATTTGTAAAGCTAAATTAATCGTTTTTGTTTCATAAGTATGTTGTTTGGAATTACAGCTTTTTTCCTGTCTAGCTGCAGTTTCCACAATCTCTGTGTACTACCCCAGTAACAGCCAAGAGGTGTATTATGTAGAAGAAGAGCCTTTTTCCAAGTTAGTTGGACTTTTGGACAGAGTGTTTTCACAGAACACTACTCAGATCATAGCGAAGACACAGAATGAGTTGCAAACTTCATTTTGTTAAAATTTTAGAGTGATAGGTTTGAGAAAATAAATCAGAGAATAACTTGAGAAGAATTTGAATTTAAACATCTGGATAAGATTTATGAGACTTGGAAAGTCCTGGAACTTTTAAACTGCCTCTTTGTCTTTCAGCAGATCTTTATCATTCAGGTCTCACTCTGTAAAATCACAATAATATTAGCTGCCCCACCAGCCTTGTTTAGTGTCTTTACACTAGGCATGGGGACTGTGTTTGGCGTGTGCTATTACAACAGTTTGCAACTTACTGCTCTAGTAAGTTGCAAACTGTTGTAGCAGTTGCACAGTAAAAGTAGTTGGTTCCTCTTGACACTGCAGTAATAAAAAGAGGGAATTATGATAATTTTTATGATAATGTCAAGGTAACCCAACCCAGTTCATATTGTCTTCCTCTTGTACTCATATAGTACAATTACTATCCTTTTGAATTACTGGTCTAGATCTTCTTTACATTGTGGGTGTATGGTGCCTGTATGAGATGGAAAAACCAGGAGAAAACATGAATAGCTCAGGTGGAAGCTCATCTTAAATAGATTTAGACTAGAAATAAATAATGTAATTTTTTTTTCATTTTTATAATTACCTAGTCATAAAATATTTACAGGGGGCTAATGGATTGTAAGTATTTAGATCAAAACTATTCATATCTCACATGCCTTTGCTTGGGTTCCTGATGAAGCCCTGATGAGGAAATTTGGTGGTCTACTATGTGCTGAAGATAGAACAAGTGTATTTGTTTTCAGTTTGCTTTAAACTTCAGGTCCATGCTTCCCTGGTAAATTTTGGGCTACTTCAATGAACAACAAAAATTATTTTTTAAAAAATTATTCTTGTATTATTTTATGTAATGGCCTATAGACATGAAGAAGCTTGAATCAGGTTCTGTTATGGAAGTTTTGAAGGTCTATGAATGGGAAAACCATTTGAAACTACTTTTCTAGTGAATTAATGGTGGGGTTTTGCTTTAAAATTAACTGAACAATTTTATATTTCATCCTTTGGAAAGTAGGAGAAAGAGCCTGGGTCTCCTTTCTCTCCTTCTAGTTAGAAGGTGCTCCAAGGAGTGCCTTGAGGCAGCAGTGAGTCCATGGCATTCCATAGGACAGGCTTGTCCTTGGCCCAGGAGCAGGCACATTCCTCTGTGTCAGGAATCTCACTGAGGATCTTACAGCATAGTCATGCACATTTGTTTGCCATTGGCTAATTGCCCAGACTACCACAGACATTTAGAGTATGCACCCAAAGGATGAAAATATTGCTGTCTACAAACATGCAACACTGCTGTAGTATTCTTTTTTTTTTTTTTTTTAGGACTACATAACTGTTATATGGTGAAGAAAGTTTTCTTTCGGTGTAAAATGTTTTCATTTGTTTTAAATTTACTCCTTCCATGGTCCTGAGCTGACATATTCCATGTCTCTGGATTCAGTTTGGCAGAAAAGAGCTTACTTGTTATCCATTAGCTCGAGAGATTTTTCTAAGAGACATGTTTAAGCATGGAGGTCTTATAAGTTAGCTTGTTTACATATTGTTGGTGGAGCAAAATAATGGATTGGAAATACTTGCAGGAAGACGAAAACCTTTTTATGAGCATCCACAGATTTCAACCTTATGATTATGCCACACCCATGATCTTATCCAGTTTCTCAAGTAAAAAGAATGCTTTGGGATTTATTTGTCCTTTTCTTACTTTTGTGAGCAGAGAAGGGAATTTGCTAAGTTGCTTTTGTGGTTTTCATGACATGGTTTGGTGGTTTGGGTTCCATTTGGGGTGGTTTTTTTTGAAACACGTGCCATTGTTGTTCTCATCTCAGGCTGTTTGGCTGCAGTAATAATGGGGCCTGAGGAGTACCCTTCATGTGGAAAATGAAGAAAATTTAATAGTGCCATAACACTCAGAGGGGTCCTACGTTTGCTGAAGAGCTGAGCTAAGGATAGCTGAACATGATCATAAATTTGTCGCTTGTAGTGTATTAACCAAGTGCTTGGATTTGGGCAAAACAGAAAATGTCACATTTCAAGGAGGTACTGTAGTCTAATTCAATTGCTTTGAACATTGTCCACATTTTATTTCTGAATATCAGAGGATATGTTCATCAAAAGATTTCAACATTCCAAGGAAGAGACTGTGACTCTTTAAAAATGAGAAAGCTGTAGTTTTTCAAGACAGCTGGGATTTGCTTCGACTTCTTAAATCAGAAAAAATACCTTAGAAGAAGAAATGGCTAATGGGACACATTATCAACATATTAAAAGACTGATCTGCAGTCCTAAATATATAGCAGTGGTCATTATAAAGTCAATTGTTTATACTTAAAAACAGCCTTTTTTTCCCAAATCCTTCCCAGATCAGTGAGAAAGAATTATTTATTCTGCAATAATATTTTTCTCCATATTTTAATCAGTGCAGTGATGGATATTTTGCATTTGAAAGAAATTTCAACAGAGATGCATTTCAGGCAAATTGAGATAGAGCAAATTGTGACTTCTTAGGATCATTTTGGTATATCTTAGGTCTTCAGAACAAGATGAAATTATTTTCATGTACAAAGAGAGTAGCACCAATCATTTAACATGCACATAAATATCAAAAGAGTAAAATCCTGGACTCTCTGAAGTCAATAGCAAAATGTTACACAGAATCTGAAATTTTACTCTGTAAGTTTTGAGAAAACATGTCAAATTTTCTCCTTCAGTATTTATCTCGAAATAATGTTTTAAATAAATAATAATAATAATAGTGTGGTCAGCCAGCCTGGGGTTGCCAGCCAGCAATTCACAGTGTCAGAGAGAGAAGGTGGCACTTACAGTTACAAGTAGTGACAACTTCATAGCAGAAAATAAACTGGAAATACTATTAATTTCCCCAAAACCTGATGGTACCCTACCACTACAATCATGGATTTGTGCCAGGTATTTTTTGGCAAGCATGTTAGCCTGATGATTCCCCTGCACTGTTGTGGTGTTTTATTGCTATTTGTTTGCACACAGTGGGACGCATCTTTATTTGCTAATGAAACTCAAGAAATTTTTCAAATATTTAGGTTTAGCACAGCCAATTAAAAACTATATGAACAAAGTTCTGTATTTGTTCAGTTTTGCTGTTTGTTGTAGTGGAGGTTAATTCCTTGCAATGCAGAAAATATATACTCACCCCTTAAATCCTGGACTTTATGTGGCCATAGACTTGTTCAAAGAGAAGACACTAAACAGCCTTAATTACCACATATGGAAGTCTGGCTTCATTCTCCCCTGAGACCTAGAGGTGAAAGAATGTGTATTTAACTTTTAGCAGAGTCTGTAATCTGTTCACTCCCCATTGTTTGCTCCTGCGTTCTGCTTCAGCACCCTTTCACAGCCTGGCTTCCACAGTGCTCTCTCAAGGGTGATTCAGCTTACTGTAATTTTATTGCTGGTAGTTCTGATTTATTTAATGGGATTTGTTTTACTTGCAATACTACTTTAAGCTCTGATCTGTTGTAGGATAAAAATGTTATTATGACAGTGTTAGCTTCTCTGTAAATTGCAGTGCCTTGAGGATTGCGTTTTGAGACTACATGTAAACACTTTACAGAGCTAATAACATAGATACCATATGTAAAGCTTGAAAAATATTTAAATAGGGCACATTTGAAGGAATAAAACAATCAAAAGGCTTTTTGGGGGATAATGCAGATTACACTGAATTGTTTAGACTCAATGTACAGCTCTTAAAACATAACCCATGTACCATCATCCATTTTCCCTTTTCTTCCTGCTTACCTACAATTTCTTTGAACTATTCTAATATGTTTCCAGCAGAATTCCTTTACAGTAATTGACGAGATCTCTGAGATAATGTCTTTGGAACAATAATCTTTCATTTAATGCAACAATCATTAGTCATTTTTGTTAACAGGCTTGCCTAGAAGAAAAACAAAAATTCTACGAAAATGAAAACAAACAAGCCAGCTAGCTGTTTAGACAGAAATGTACCACCTTCTCTGCTGGCAGCAATGGTGCCTCAATGTTTTTGTCAACTCCAAATGGGGAGGGTTTAATCCATTTGCGAGGAAAACAGCTACAAGGTTGCAGTTGGTAGTTTGAGTTACAGCAAAACTGAAGTAATTGGGGGTTACTACTAATATAATATGTTCGGTATAAAACTTTGGAAACTGAACCACAAGCCCAACCTTTGATCACTCAGTGGTCTTGGAGGTCTTTTGTAACCTTAATGATTACGTGATTCTCTGATCCCAATGCAAAGGTAATTTTCCTGAGGAATTAATTCTGAAGTTAACGGTGTTACTCGTTTGAGTAAATGACTCTCCCGCCAGGTGCCAGCCCCGGCAGGTCCTGGTACTGCAGCTCTGAGAAAAGGCACCTGGAGATCACGGGCAAATTGCTTGCACATTGTTTTGGTGACCCTATCTGAGCACTCTCACTTAAATCCACCTCCTCACATCTACGTCTATATTTTCTTTGTTCCTAAGTCTATTTCTTGCTGTCTAGGAATCTGAAGACTTGGAACTAGAGCCTGAATCATCAGAAAATGGCACACACTGTGTTACTGTCCTTCTCCAGCATGAGGCTGAATGGCTCTGTGGTTTCCTATATAGAAAGTGTCTTTTGTGAGATTGCCTCTTTGTTTAAACAAAAAGAGAGAGAGGGAGAGAATGAAATATACTATGGAATACTCAAGCAGATGCTTGGCATTATATTAACACATGTATTATGGCGTATCATGTAATGGTACACTGTGGGGAATAGTAATGAATAGTTTGGAGCACAATAATGTGCATTGTTGATGTTTGTTAAAATAAAGATATTCAATTTATAATAAAAGGGATTAAAAGCTTAATTCATGACTATGTTAATATTTGTCTGTAAGTACACAGATAAATGGTAACGTACCTTATCACATTAAACACCTGCACGTACAAGTTCCCCTGCTGAGATCTCCATGGGATTGTATGTTTTACAGAGCTTAAACTTTCATTTCCCAAAATAATGATATCATTCATTTACAGATATAGATAGGCTCTTCTTACTCAAACTCTATCCTGAAATGAGAATTGTTACTTCAACTGCAAAAATATGGGATTAATTACCACAGTGATTGCCTGCTGCATCATCTGATGGTATTTGTATATAGAATTTATATATTTTGCAACAATCTGATTGCCTGACAGAAGTGAATTAAGACTTTCTAAAATACACTGCTGTTAAAGGTAAATGATACCTCCAAAATAGATGTGATGAGCCAGGCAGTGGTAGCAAATAGATCTCATCTCGACACAGATCTCACAATGTCTTCCCCATATTTCCCACATGCCATCAACAGAAGAGAACGTGTGTTTGTGAAGAAAGTGCGTAATTAAGGAGGGTGATTGATGTCTGAACTATTTAATTGTTTAGCTCTGCAGTGCAAGTGTTTACAGGCATGCTCGATGCCTGTGCATTCTCAGTGTATATACCCAGAAACCTCCAAAGAACAAAATGTCAGCAGAAGCACCCGCCATATTCCTCTTCATGGGAAACATAATCCAAAATAAAATGGTGATAGTTCAGGCTCTCTTTGCTTGCCAGCTTTGCCAAAAGAAGGAACAGAAAAGGAAAACTGCTGTGAAAAGCAAACTAGAAGGGAGATGGAGCTGTTCTGGGCAAAGTCACCAAACTGGGCACTTGGAAGGATTTATCTGCATGAAGACAGTTTAAGAAAATCCTGTACACACCAAACATGAACATCTTTCTAGAGAGGGAAAAGTAATTTTGGAAATCAAAAGAGGTAGCCAGAGATCAAACAGGGCTTGATATTTCCATCTAAATGCGGTGCTAAAGTATGAGAAAGAACTCATTTCAAAATGATATAGCCTGAATTTTTTTAAAGATTTCCTCTTATTCTTTAGATGAAACCAGTACATCAAGTAAGTACTAAACACATTCATAGCTGCTTATGAAGTAAGCATTTTATTTAAAGGTTTAGTATGAAAGACATTTTCCAGGCTGTATCATCTAGTCAGAATATCCTGGCTAACACATGTCCAGCAAAATTGTGTAAAACTCTTGATGTTGCTATCTTGTCCTCTCTTCAAGCAGGTCTCACAGACAGCATGTGACTTCTAATCCTCTCTTCAGTGTCTTCTGTCAGTTCTACAGAACCATATCCTCCATGCCTTTCTTTATCCCCCACATACTCTTGTTTCAATTTGTCCTACCAGGCACACTGTTTAACACACTTTCTATTGACTAACAGTTAAATAACGAAGTACAGTTTATTAATTGACTGTCCCTTTTAGTACATCCTTTGCTTTTGATTCTGCAAGTATATTCTCAAAGAAAAGGAAGAATCTGTGTTTTAAGACTTTTTTTTAGTGTGCATTTAAGTGTTGGATGCTAAAGCACAATGGAGAGATTGTGATCCTCTTGGCTATGTCATATGCAGTTGTTTAGCATATGGCCAAAGTCAGAAGTTTAGTTCATGTTGTGCTGTGAAAATTAACCCTCTCCAAGTGTGCCTTGTGCATGTGTGTCCATGGCTTGTGTGAAGGAATGACCATGTTATGAAATAGGAGAACCAGGGAGTTTATCATTTGAGTGTCACCTTTACCTCCTGAAGTAGCTGTTTATTTGAGGAACACTTTGGATATATTTGCAAATATATGTGTTAGAAGGCATTTTGCATAGCCAAGGGTGTGTGAGACACTCACCTTGGGCTGGACCCGGTAGAAGGCTGTGACTCTTTGGGACAACAGCAAGTGGCTGGGAAAAACAAATTTGAGGGTTTAGAGTTGTATAGTCACCTCTGTTCCAGCAACTGCCTCTTACTCTTGGTATCCACCCATTAAAAAGAGAAATTAAAGAGTAATTTAATTTAATTAAACCTACATTCCTCTGAGTAGTGCAATACCAAAGGTTTTTTTTCTACAGTTTTTGGTCTCCTGCCTTGCTCCTGGTGGCCATGGTGATGGTCCTCCACGTTGTCCCTCTCTCCTGACTCAGTGGTACATTAGTAAGGAGACTACCACTCCTGACACCCTGATTTGGAACTTGTGGGGATTTTCTGTGTGTCAGATTTGAAAGTTCTTTGCCATTTTCCAGAGGCTTAGAAGGAACTGGAGAAGACAAGGAGGCACAACAGCAGTACCTCCACACAAGTAGGAAAGACAAAACCTACTGGTTAACCTGGTCCTGCAGATCCCCCTGCCATGGCTAGTTACAATGCTCAACTTCTTTATTTTTAGCTGTCTCACGAAACTCAACATTTTCATGTACTGTAAAAAGAAATCTCATTAATCTTCCATTTTGTATCTTAGATACATTTCAGCAAAACATTTGAGCAAAGCAAGCTTTGTTTTTTCCCATTCCCTCCCCAGTTCATGCTCTTCTGAGCATTCTTTCTTCTGGTTATGCCCACTAACTAGAACCTTCTCCCATTCTCGGTGGGATGATGCGTTTGAGATCTCATGTAAACCAGAAACTTGTTAGCAATAACTAAGAAGCAAGAAACTTGAGCTCTGAGTCTTGCTATTGCAGTTTTTTTCAGAGATTGGAAGCCATTTGTAGATACAGACTTTAAAAAGTGTCCACCACCTGAGAATTAATATACAACAAGAAGACTGATACCTGTTATTTTATCAGCACCTCTTTAGATCAAGTGACATGACTCTCACATATCCCTGCTTAGGGCAGCTGACAAGGGCCCACTGTGAGCTGGGAACTTGGGATGAGCCGTGCTCTGAGCACCATTAGCAGAGCTCCATGTCTCAGAGAGGGTGGGCTGAGAGGCAGGACAGCACAAACTGGCAGGGTGCTGAGACACTGGATTACCCTCACAAAAAGAGGCGAATTTGGGCTTTCCCTAGCCTCTGCAGGGGCTTGGCTGCTGTACCACCTCCAAGGGATTCTCACCACCAGCAAAGCTGTATAGAAATGTGTCGTGTCACACAGTTTTTTTGGGATGATGAAACAACATCACTCAGAGACAACACTGTGACAAGACAAAGATTTTCCCTAAACTGTGACCCAGAAAGTTTTGAATGTTGTGAAGAGGCTCTTTGATCTGGTTGCTCCTTCATGCATGCTCCAAGCATGCAGATACACTAATAATACAATTTTTTAAAAAATTAACTAGGGAAACATTACAGAAAACACTTGGTTTGAAAAACATCAGTATTTATCCCTGTTTCTTGTGTATTTGAGAGATAAGACTAATAAAATACCTTTTTTACATACTCAACACCCCCACAAATCTACAGATATGTTAAATAAAAAATTATTTTCTCAATAGTTATATTTGCACACAACTTTATTTCTTTTTCAGAAATAGAACTGTATACATTTATTTTAATTTTCAGTTATTTTCAATTTCTCTTTGTCCTTTAAATATTTGTCTTTCCAAATTTTAATTCAAGATCTTCCATTAGAGTGTCTTTTATTTATGTCTGATAAATAGGGGGAATGATGCTGGAGACATTTTCAAATCATATTCTATTAATATATATATATGTTTCTGAGTGTTAAAAAACTGTTAAAAACCTTCTTATTTACTGTTGTATTTTAGATCTTTCTCTGAATGTATATTTTTTAAAATACCTACTGTTGTTTGGAGGAAGATCCTGTTTCTTTCACCCTCCCCCCCCCACCCCCTTAATTCTGCAGAATGACTTTCTTTTTAAACACTGGGACTTTTGTTATGTTAATCAGTCAGGGAACATTTCCAATTCAATTTTACCTGAGCGCTGGTCAGCTAGAGTTTCCTTTGTTTGATGTCCCTTGAGTCTTCCCTTGTCTTTTAAACTGTAATTTAGTTGGAGCTGCTGTCAATTTACTCCGTCCATTACATTTGCAGTGATATTCCAGACATTGTCTTCTATTCAGTCCTAGAGAAGTTTCTTGACCTAAACAAAGTGTGCAGGGTAAAATCCTATAGAAATTGGAAGTACCAGCACAGAACTCCTGTTTGCCTATGTGCAATACATGCATACAAATAAAATTGTAGCTACCTACCAAGATTATTGCAATTTTTTTAAAATCTAACTGATGCTTACACTCAAGACAGCTACCAAATGGTAATTAATTAGGATTTTCAATGAAGTGGACGTGTCCTATACAGCTAGGCAGCCAGCTTTCCCTCTGCTCTGCCATGCCTCTGTAATAAGGGGATTTTAAACCCTGCTACCTTGTAACTCCACAGAACAGACCTTAACATTAAGAGGTGAGAGTTTTTTATAATAATTACCAGCTGTCATGGAGTTCAACAAATAGAGCAATTTTCTTGCCCTTAGTCCACATCACCAAGGTGTGCCAGGTGGGAAATTGTTGCTTTGAGCAGAGGATTTCAGTGGGACAAGAGGAGAAAAAGCCCCAGAAAAAGGGTGTTAGAGCTAATTGAGGTACTACACTGAACTACCTCGACTGAGGGTGATGCCAATGTCTGGGGCAGCAGAAAGGGAAAGTATTGCCTACATGAGCTTCCATGTGAGCCTCTGGCATTTTATGTAAGACTGGAGAGATCAAAGGTCAAACACTGGAATACTATACCCTTTCCTGCAGTTAAATGACAGAGAATAAAACTTCCAGCCCATGGAAGAAGAGAGAGTAGGGATTTTGTGAGACTCAAGAGAGAAGGAAGCAGGTGGAAGTATGTCATGCACGTCCCTCTGTGGCTCTACAGGTTTTACAAAGAAGCTGAATTGTCTTTTTCACAAAACTTCTCAGCCTGGCCAAGGTAGCTCTTAGAGAACCCTATTTTGCTGGCATTGTGCTCCCACGCCTCGGATGGGTGGCAGGTGCTGTGTTGGCAGCTGGATAGTCTGGGGAAGTTTCCCAAGAGCCCTGAGGTCTGGGATATACGCTGAGTCAGGGGCCAAACCCCATTCCTCTGGCAGAGCGCTCTGGGAGTTCTGCGATGGCATCATCAAGGTGTTTCTGTCATTCCGAATCCAAGGCTACAGGTTCACATTCATCAGGAACAGGAGTCTCTCACTTCAAACAACAGCAGTCTGGCCTGATCTTGTATTGCCTGGTCACATGTAATTTCTCTTGCATTGAAATTGGTTCTAAAGGTACAGTACACTTGGCTTCTTGGAGCCAAGGGAGGTTGCATTTATCTGCATTAACTGAAGAACGAAGAGAGGTCAGTTTCAGAAATGGCTCAGTATTTTTGGATATTCTGCTTGGAATCTCTGCTTTTCCCATTTGGATTTATATGTACATCTGTAGGCAGCTTTTCCCCTTGAGGATAGGCTTTGGGAATGTATTTAGGACAGCCAAATAATTAAGCTGTCAATTTATTCCTTTGCCACTGGTGTGAAGCTTAAAAATAGGAAGTGATCAATTGTTAATGACAGAGAGGATGGAAGAGCAAGAGCTGCCTACCTTCTGCCCACAGGCTTGACAAGGTGAATGTTCTGACAGTGTGCAGACACTTGTACTGCCCTAACCTTCATCAGCCTTGCTTGTTGCAATTAACATGGGTCTTCCCCAGTATTTACCTTCCATCACTCACTCAGCACAAACAATTCTCAGATTGTTCTTCATTGTAAATTGCATTTGGTACCTGAAATTTGAAAAGAATTTGAAAGAGCTCATTTATGGGTTTCTTTTTCTGACCTGTTGGATTGGTTTTGGTTATTCTTTTAATAATGATGGGAAATGATCTGTGTGCTTGGTTTAATTGCATTCAGTCTCAGGAACAGATACACTTGTGTTCTGTACATGCTGTATATTTGAACCATATGTCTGGGTTTGCATTTCTTTCTGTGTACAATCAAAGAAACTTGCTTTAAAAGCCACTGCACAATAGGAGAGCAGTTTCTGTAGACTGATTCTCTAGGTAGGACAGGTAACACTGCAGTGCAGAAGCTGAGCAGTGGGTCTCAGGGACACCCTTCAGCCAGGGTGAACTGGGAGGTTCCCTGCATCCACATACTTTCTGCAGGGGATCTGAGAGCTCAAGTAACTCATCCACGCTTCCATGTGACTGGAGTCTAACTAGGAGGGCCAAATGCATAACCAGGCCTAACCTTGGTTGATGGGAATTTTGTGATTGCCTTTGGCTAAGCCAGGGTTTAGCAGTTATGTTTACAGGAAGCTCACACCCAGTGGTGTCTGATGTTTGCTGTCTAAGGCCAGCATTGGTTACTGCCTGTGCTTAGCGTATCCTTGAGAATTGATTATTTGCTGGTTGCTGCATAAACAATAGACACAGGTCACTCACAGGGAACAGTTACTTATGTGTGGAGAGTAACTCCACACCAAAGAGATTATTTATTTCTATTCCACCATTTATCTGGGCTACAAAGTGCAGTAATTATTTTATTCCCTTATAGCATAGTTTGCAATGTAAATACATGTTGGATGTATGTGGGGTTTTAACAATACAATTTTAATGTATTTTGTCTGGTACTTTTTCTGCTGCTTACACAAATATCAAGAAAGGTGGTTTTTTTTAATCTTTCAAACCTGACAGTACTACCAGCATTTATGTATCAAAGAAAAGAAAAAATACCTGATTATGGCAAAAATAATTACTATTAAACCAGTTTATCTTCAATAACATGGGCTTTTTATGGCAAGCTGAACTAAGTACTATCAATGCTGCTTATGTACCAAATTCTAAATAAGGGGAAAGGATGTGTCACACAGGCCTCAAACATTGTCAAATGTGTAGTATGCCTGAAAAAAAACTTGTCTGAAGCATGGTTAATGTTTATTGGGTGGCCTGTTTAAAAACATCAGTAGAAGGAAGTCACAGTTTAGGTTAGTACAGAAGGAAAATAAGTTAGACTTTCTGAGGGGAAAAAAGTCATCTCTGCTGAAACTTAGGATTTAGTGCACCTTGCTGATTTTGGCAGAATGACTGTTTTTTCCTTTTTTCAAAACAATTCAAGTTGTATTTCAGAATAAAGACTGTTTAAACAGCAGTAGAGATGAGTTCTGCCTCCATTGTTGTGCTTGCTAAATTTCATCTGAACTGACGACAAAGGCTGTATCAGCAACGACACCTGCCCAGCTCTCTTTGTAATTAAATCTGTGACTTCTGCCATGCCTCTGTACCAGCCTTGCCTGGGACCCACAGGGCTCATATGTTGGGAAGAGTCAGCTATGGCAGCACAAGAGAAGTAGAGGGCAGGCTGTGATACAGATACTCCTGGTAAATGCCTCACTTGCCAGGCACTGAAGGCTGCTCAAGGAGTCTAATGGCTGACTTTGCCCTTGTGTTCCTCTTGACCTCTTCTACAGCTGCTTCTTCATCCTGCCAACAGCTCTTGCCTTATCATTTGTAGAATTATCACATCATAATTAGTGTTATTTCTCTCATTCTAACCTTGCTGAGGTGATATTTTCCCAAAATTGCTCTTCCTAGTATTCGTTCAAGCTTTCATCTCAGTATTCCTGTCATAGCCAGCAATGAAGCAAAGCTGGATTTAACTGCAGTGATGTGTCTAGTGCATTCCAGCATCCTGGCTCCTTAAGCATATAAAGGTACTCTGGATAGTGTATGACTATGTTGAACAGTCAGCCCTCTGACTGTGTGCCAGACTTGTATTTGGTGGAGAACAGAGTGTTAGAGAGGGGGAAATCTGTGTTTATCAAGCCGCGGATCACAGCATAAAAGAGCACTGAGATACATTTTGGGCCTATAAACTCTTGCATCCCTCAATTCATATTTAAGGAGAGTCATCAAGGGTCATTTCAGGACACCCTTGGATGTGTTATTTCAGTTGTTTTGGTGTCAAATGCTTGGTCTTCAAAAAATGAAAATATTCTGGGAATTATCTGTTTCTTATCATGGGTGAATGGGTCTTCTTAGTCTCACTGTGACTGAATCAAAGGGAGAGTCCTTCCTGTATGATCTTTTTGTCACTTGGCAAGGGTTTGGAGAAGCTGGTACGGTTCAGAAAATAAAGAACTTCCTGTTTAACAGAACAACCAAAACATACAAGCTAGTGGAATCTCTTCCTAGTGCACATCTAAAGATATTCTCTATCAGAAAATAGCAATTATTTAACATATCAAGTACAATGACGTCATAGATAAAAATGTTCCTCGTGCTGCCCAATAGAACATGCTGAAACACCTGTTTCATATCATGAAACCATTTACAATTGCTACCAAAGAAGTGAGAGCTGAAATGTCATCATCAAATCTACTTCTGCCACTCATGTCTTTGTCGGAAAAAATCCCTAGGGAGGAGAAATAAAACATATTAAAAACACATTCGCTCATTTTCCGGTATTTTAAATCTTTGAGCTGTAGAAACAAGCAAATATTGATATCATGCATAGTCATAGAGATGATAGTTACTTCCATGATTCTACTCTGACAAATAGTCATTAAATACCCTTTCTTTTCCTCTGAAAGATGATAACATGGTAATATTTTCAAAAATCTCACATTGTTCTGTTACCTGTCTTGGGCTCTACTCCTTGTAAAAGAAGCACATCTTGTGTTTTTTAAATAGTTTCTATATCAGTAAGTAGCTTTGAAGCAGCTCTTTTGTGCTTTAGGGTACTTAAATGGCCCCTACATATCCACCTTTGCCTTTAACTAGATTGGGCTTGTGCCTCAGGCTTTCATGCTGCAGCCTGGACAAGGAAAACCATGTACTCAGAAAATCCATGCTTTGCTGTTCTGTATTTCATCAAATTTTGGTTTGAGAGAAAATACCACTGGAAACTCATTATTAGAAAAAAACCAGTAACATAAGTGGCTATGAGGCACCCGTATGCAGCAATGAAGCAGGGCCAGACTTGCAGCCCAGTGGAGCTGTCTGGTACCTCTGCCTGCATTAAAAGAGTAAGGTATGGTCTGAGATACTTTGTACCAGGTACAATGGTACAACTGCAGTGAATGTGCAGAAGTTATTTTTCTTAGGGCACGCCATCTTATCCCCAGTTCAGAAAGAACTAATTCCACATTGTCTGCAGTATTTCAAAGACATTACCTTTAATGTTAAATACGTTAAAGTATTTCAAAGACATTTGGTTATCCAAAGCTGTCCATGGGAGTAGTCTTTTGCTCCTTGAGAAGGCAATTCCTCCAGCCATGGTCTCTCCATCTTGCTCTCAATACATTTAAAGTGGGCAGAAGGATGATGCTTAATCCCAGGCCACATTTTCATGAGCTGGGAATATGGTACTTCTCTCCCAAATGGTAACAAAACATCTCACCACTTCTGCTGCTGACTGGCAAACTTACCGCTTTTGATGGATTTTGTTCCTATTACTTTTATGAAGAAGGGACTGTACAGAATATGACATTTCTGTTTCTGTATGTTAAAGGAGTGCTGAAATACTGTAACACTCAAACCACATGTTGCACCTTAACAGGTATCAGTTGGCTAAATAACAGATTGGACTAAGAAGGTGATGCACAACTATAAAAGGGGTGAATTTGACATGACTGGAAAGGTGAGTCAACAAAAAGTTTCCAAGTGGATGATGGATTCACAATTGCAGGCTAAACCCCCTGCTCTAGCAAATGCTAGGAAAGCTTGGTGAGAGACTTGGAAGAGAACTCCAGAGTGGTGTCCATGACTGGGTCTTTTAATCTTAAATGACACCAGAAACAGAGGACAAATGGGTAAATCTAAAATTAAGACCCCCCCCATGTGGCAGAAAGGCTAGTGATAAAATGTACAAAGATGAGGTTTGAGAGGATTTTTGCGTGATAGTTTTGGAGTTATTTCGATGAGGCTTTGTGCAGTATTTGCTGTTTACACCATTTGAACAGGACTGTTTGCTGATAACCCCAATTTACCCCCTAAATTCTCTGCTGAATCCTAAAACTCGTTTTTTATTCTGCTGCTTAAGTGAGAAACAATTATTACACCAATAGCAATGGTCATATATGCAACTGCTATTTTCTTTCTCAGGCAGGCGGTTACCAATTTTTCCCTTCAAGCCAGTCCTTCTATGGTGAAGCAGAGGGGGAAATGTGATGATTCTTACGACCATCATGGAAAGCACATTAAGAAGTAAATTTTCTCCTGCCATCATCTTTCTGTAGTGCTCCACTGTGCCTTGGCTATCTTGTGGCAGGGCATGGTCCCGTTATTGCCAGAGGAGGCAGCATGGGGACAGGTACAGACAGTCACATGCCAGGAGTCATGAGCCAATTTCTGGTGCAAAGATGGGCAGTCGTTTTAGCAGCATTGATGGGAAGCATGGCTATGCTGCATCTCAGCTGGTGTGTGATCTTATGCTGCTGGCACAGAGGAGTTGTGTTTTATTTCGGCTCAGGAGCATGTGTTTGAGACCATCAGTCTTTTGACTCTGTGTAATGCACTGTGCTTCCCATTGCACAGCAGCCTCTTGGTATGAGGATTCCTTCTGGATTAAACTGGAAGGTGCATTCTGGGAATCACCTAATGCACTCCAAGCACTAATAGGCATGTTGTGTCTGGGAACAGAACAGACTCAGTCTGAAATAAAACCACCTGAAGAATGCAGACTTCAGGTCCCCAGCACCAGCTGCTTCCCCTAATAAATCTTCACCCTGCTTGCTCAATAATCACAGCTTATAAGATCAGCAGGGGAAGGAGCAACACATGGATTTTTTCTGTAAAGGTGTCACAGCATATTTAGCAAAGTGCAATCTTGGCTGCACCAACACATTACAGTTCAGCTGCCTATTGTGTTTTCTGTCGCTGTGCTTGGTACACAGTGGATGAGCATTTTATGGTTATATGCATGTGTGTAAGTTCGTATGTATATATAAACATACACAAACCTACTGTTTGCATGTTTTGTAACATAATGTACCAAATTTTTAATCACAACATCCCTTTGTCATAATGCAAAACAAATTGGAGGTCAGAGTTGTTACAATAAAACATCCATCCTGGAGCTTTTTAGAGGAACCTGTTTAAAAAGGTTAAAGTAAGCAATTATTACAACCCTAATTTACAACTACTTGGCAATAAGAGTTGCTTTTCAATGAACCATTTATTCATGATCTGCTGCTTCACACTGCAGGATTCTTCTTGACTAGGTTAGAAAATGTAATTAATAAATGATGGGATTATTTATGGTTCACGGTGCCAGATTAGAAAATACAATGATATACAGAATTAACTAAAAATTATTCTTACAGGCAGCATCTTGGTTTTTAATCCATGGATTGGATTGTCACATTACTTGATATGCTGTGGTGAACTCCTGATGGTATTCATGGGACATTATTTTTGTCTTCCTAGCTGCTCTGTGTGACAATAAAAATGGACATGCTCCTTTGAGAACAGACTTAATGAACACTGGCATGCTAATCTTTTTCTAGTTGAGGTAGGGTGGCATTTGTGGTTTTGCTTAGTTTGACTGTGTTAGCAACTATCTCAAAGCCCCAGTAGAACCTGGAAAATGTTTCTATTTCATAAACATAAAATGATCCTCTTCAAGATTTTATTCTAGTAATGCTAGTTAAGGAAACACACCTGCTAAATACAGACAGGCTTTCTCAATTTCGAGTTGCAAAATTATCCTAAAATAGAATGATGTCAGCTCTAATGTCTCTAATGGGCAAAGGGCTGTGTGTGACTGAAGTTGAAATTTTGCTACAAGCTTCAAAACCTGTAAGGTCCAGGTCTAAGAGGAAAAGCACGCCAACTGATATTTAATTTAATTATTGTTATTAATTATTACAGTTCACAAGGAGAAAAATATTTTATTCACTGATTTATACACAGTCCAATAAAAAACCAGCAAAAAAATCTGAATGCGAGGTGCAGTGGCTGTCTGCCATAATTTCTACTGGTAATGTACTGGAGCTAATCAGTGAAATTCTAGAGTTTAGCTCTAAGTTGAAGTGTAGTGAGGATCGATTCAATTTTCATTTATTCTCAGCTCAGATTCCTTTTAAAATGCTTTCCTGTAGCAATTAGGATTGCCAACAGTGATTCTAGAATATATGTGCATGTAGTTGATACTTCTGTAAGTGTCCTACTAAGAGAGTTAAAAAATGCCTTTAGGTCTTGATGATGATTTGAATCCCATGGCTTTAGAATTTCAAATGTCAACACAGGATATGTGAATAATGGATGAAACCCAGGAGATTTACAGAATCACAAAAGGGTTGAGGTTGGAGTGCATCTCTGGAGGTCATTAAGTGGAAGCCCCCTGCTCAAGCAAGGTCAGCTACAGCAGGTTGCCCAGGACCACTTCCAGAAAGGTTTTGTAAATCTTCAAGATTGATATTCCTCAGCTTCTCTGGACAACCTCTTCCAGGACAAATGAATAGAGATTAAATCATCATAACAACATTTAGTTTTAAATATAGGTAAATTTATGCTTTCCTATGTGTGTGTTTGCATACAGATGCATATATTAAAATACTGGAATTTGAATTTTTGTTCTTAGGCTGAGATCAATTTATTACAGCATTGCTGGTTTATAGTTCTAAACACTAATTTGAGGTCAGGTACTGTTTTTTCTGTTAAAAGCAATGGTGCCTCCATTTACTCCTAAGCATCCTCCAATTTTGTTTTAGATTTAAAGTAAAATTCAAAATGCAAAATGGGTGCTTGAATTTATGCACAAATATACAATAGAAAATGTCAAAAAATATAAAGGTTTCAAAAATGAAGGTGAAATAACAAATCTGGATGAAATGGGGAAAAAATATTGTGTTTTTTCTTTAAACTTCAAAAAATTTTAAAAACTGAAACACGGGTTACTTTGTCCAGTTTCCTCAAGAGGTTACTCCTCTTTACCTGCTCTCTTTTCTATATAGCAAACATATAGATGAAAGGGTAAAAATGCTCTACCTTTTGCAAATATTGCTCTCGGAGTCTGCAGGCAATTTGAACTTAGTCATGCCATGTTCCTCTTTGTCCCAAGGTTTTTCTTTTTTTGTAATCTAGAAAGATACACACTTCTACTTTTGTGATATGGGGTGTTCCATGGAGAACCAGATATTTTTCAGCCTTCTCCAATGTCTGCAAGGAGTTTCTTTCCTTGCTAAATTGTAGTCTTCTCAGTATTCACTCAAAATTTCTCATGTACTGCTATTTCAGCTTCTTTGCTGTTTTTGTAATGCTTTAAGCATTCATAGCTTAGGCAAAAATTTCCATTTTCTTTCTTGTTTGTACCTGTTTTTCTTTCAATCTTCTTTTTGCATTGACCCTGTTTATGAGAAACAGAAAATCAATCCAAAAGCCTTTGAATTAGCTCTTCTGGATACATACATAATTATAATTTTCCCTTCTATAAAGAAGTAGAAAAACTATTGTTCTTCTAAGCCTGTCTTCCCAGACTTCAAAAAGCAATGATGAACATATGAAAGAGGAAAGTTGGGATTATTTTTTCACTGCATGAATTTGGGGTAGGAGAAGCCCCTGTATTCCAAAATCCAGAGAAAGCATGTAAAGGAAAGTGTATCCTCTACTTTTCCAAAGAAAAATAAGATGAAGAGTATCATTCTTTGGGTATCTTCTATTTCTTCCTACATTTCATAAAGAGGAAGGTGAAGATCCCACATAAAGTGTGAAAATGTTTTGTTACATTTTGCATAGTTATTGTCAAATGATTCTTTTGGAGCTTTTTTTCAATCAGCTGATATCTGGTCTGTGAAAAACAGGAATATTTTCCTTTTTGCTTAAAAGTATGATACAATTCAAACATTTTTTCCTTTTTTTTTGCCGTTTCTTTGTGGTTGGAAGTGGTCAAAAACCTTAGACTCCCAACAATATCTGCCTCAATATTGTGCTCTCTTCATATGTGTCCTTTTCCTCCAAGTTTCCACATCATTCTCCTTCATTCAGGCATAAAGTAAAACTCCTCTATGGGCAGTTACAGGATACCTTTACCTTTGGTATCTTTACTTTGCTTCCAGCATTTACAACTTTTCTCTTTATGATCCTATTTCCATCAGGATATTTTTTTTTTTTACTCCATTTTCTTGTTTCTAATTTAGTTTGCCTCATTTCAGCTTGCCTAGTCCCCTGCATGGCTGCCTGGGGAAGAGGTAGTCTAATGTTATTTTTAGTGGTGGATGAATAGTCTTCTATTTTTAATCAGATAGTTTTCACATTCCATATCAGGAGTGGGCTAATGCACCCTCTCATAAATACATGAATTCCTCCTCCCTCATCCCTGTACACACACACACCTGCATAAGTGTCAATTTAGGCAAGTCATGTGGCCTGAAATTTCAAAAGATTTTAGACGGTTTAAACCAGCCTATTCTTTGGAAATTGCAGGGCATTTGTCCTTTGGTACATCAGTGCAGTGATCAAAATCACTAGTCGCCCCTGAAAATTAGGCCAAAAGATGCCATTTTTGAAGGATAAGGGAGAATGGAAGTGCTTTGATCCAGCCTGGGCTCTGAGAGATGCTGAGCCTGTTGGGCTCCAGTTGTTATTTCCACAGTTGCGTGAGGGTTTAATACAATAAAGGACAGCTTGGGCCAAAGCAGATGAAGGAGTGCAAGCACCCTGCCTCTTATACAGGTGGGGGTGGGAACAATAAACTTCTTCACATGCCCAAACAGCTGCTGGGGTACCCTGGAAGCTACAGCATGTGCACTGGATACATAACTTTCCCTCCCTCCCATGGCTGCACTGCAGACAGAAGAAGCATTGCTCACAAAGTGATGCAAACTTGAGGCTTTCATGAGACAGCTTATTATATGATTTTTGATCTTCCTGGAAGATTAAGCCATTATTTTTCCAGTCCTCAGTAACCCAGCTCCTTTCTGCTTTCCTTGCCTTGACATTATGCAGTTCAGCTTCTTTTGAGCTTGAGTATAGTCATTTCTCAAGCTATTGTATCAGCTGCGAGTCTTTTATTCATCCTAGGAGTATGTGGCACCTCATCTGCAGAGGACTCTGTCTCTAGAGATGCTCTGTACACCCCTGTTGCTGCTCATATGCACAATCCCTGCCTGAGAGCAGCCTGCCTCTCTTAGCCCCGTGGCACGGGAGGTAAGAGGACTTCGCTTCACAACCTGCGTGACTGACAGAGGATCAGCAGAATGAATTGGCTGTGCTCCTGTGAGCAATCTGACTATCCCAAATAGACTTGCAGTACCATGACATCAAATATTGTCTCTGTCTCTTCCTCTCCTTCTCACTTAATCATCCGTGGAATGAGGACACACAATAGTGTATTTGTGTATCCTTTGGGATCAGCAGCCAAGTCACCTGTGAATTATACAGGTCAACAGAAATGGAGGTTAAGGTTTGATCTACACACATTCTTCCTGTGTCACCAGAGATTACAGACAAAACAAACAGGGATACACCATTGACATTTAGTAAATGTTATTAGAAATGCTTTATTGTAGGAGAATGAGAAGAGGAGGGATTATATCTCTGAATGCAAAGCTTTTTTATTCTGATCCCAAGTCATCGGACAGGCCATTTTAATTGACATAAAGCAATTTGTCTCAGTATAAACATGCCGCAGGATAAAACTGTCAAGTCCTGGTGTTTTGCAAGCATAGGAAATGTTTAGTATCAATGAAAAAAAAAGGATATTTTCTCCTTAAAAATGCTCCTAAAACTTTTGAGTGGACTTCCAGAGTGCGCAAACATGGACACTGATTTTTTTTCTGGTTTTCCCTGAAATTCACCCCTTCCATTGCATTTTCTTTTATTCTTCTGAGTAGACTATTATTTTGCAACCTGTGTTACCAAGTTTCAGGCAGCAGGATTCCTGCCTTTAGAACTCTATTTACAACTGCAGTATGTCTGTGCATCCATTTCCCGCCAGTCCTTTCCTTAGCTGCTGGCTGTGGTATATTTTTCGGATTATTTTCCTTTTTTTCTAGGAGATTCTTTCACTTGATGGTAAGTTTTCTGCAAGTTATCATCATAGGTCGGAACTGAGGAAACACAGGATTATAGCTTAGCTCAATGTTTTCTGATTTTGTTCAGCACATAAAATAAAGCAGAAAGTGTAATTCTGGGAAGAAAATGAATTAGAAACATTAATACGTCAAAATGACCCAAACATTTTGTCCAACTGCGACATTTAGGCTAATAAATGAGATTATTCCTCCCTACAATCCCTGCCATTTAAAGTGCTATAGATGAGTGAGAATTAGAAACAAATAAGAAGTGCCAAAAATATTTTGAAGTAAAGAAGACATACTATCTATTACTGCAACCTGCTGAGACAGATAATTAGATTGTATACTGGCAAGATATAAAGAAGCTTTGAAAAAAGTGGTGGTCAGCATACAGGCAGTAAAGGCAGAGAAAAAATGAATGTGATCATCCAACACAACCACTCAGGCTGGAGAAAAGTCAGAATGGAAAATTACTACTGGATATTTGAAACTGGGGAGGGGAACACTTGGTGTTAACAAATACAGAAAAATATCAGTAACAGAAGAAAGTAAATTAGAGAAATTAAATTATGTAGCTCTGCCATGCGCATCCTAATCAAAACAGAGAATACATTGGATCTGGTTCTCACAACATCAAATTCTACTTTGTTAAGGAAATGAGTGAGTCAGGCTGGCATATTTGGATTTTTCTATTTTAATTTCTGTAACATGCTACGGAAATTATCCATTATATCCTGCAATAAGCTATTACAAATTTTCACTTCATATTACTGTGTATGATTTCACTGTTTATGGTGTGCTGTATTTATTTTCAATGTTGTTGAGCATTTTCAACGGTGAAGAAAGTAGACTCTGTGTAAGCCTCTTAGCTTGAATCTACGCTTCCAAACATGCTGGAGTCCACTTTCTTTATTAATGGAAATAAATAAAACAATTCTTAATTCACTTCTGACATAGAAAGACAGTGTTCCAATACAGAAACTGTTTACTGAAAGGCTCTGGGGAAAGTTGGTTGAAACCATTACAGAGGGAGGTTGTAAACTTACCTTTTAGCAAAAATATCTTTCATTTAATTTTCTACACAAGCACAAGGAAGAAGCAGTCTAACTACTTTGGAATTAATTCTCCTACCTCTACACACATTATTTCAAAATAATTTTTAGACTCTCTTAATACAAACATATTGAGAGATTTGTCATAAATACTTCACTGATTATTATTACTATGAACAATCTGTTCATTGCATTACTGGTATTTGAAATGGAAAGACCAATTAGACCTGTTAACCCATCTTTTTGTCAGTAAGTTGATTGGGAATTACTGAAGCGTAACAATTCTAAGTGGCTTTTCATGTGAATGCCAAGCTAAAATGGATATTCAGAGATGCATTAAGCATTTTTACCTGGCTCTGCATTCTTCATTTAAAGATCTACATGTTAATTTGGAGAAGTGCAACACAAACATGGTGAGCCGTGGCTTCTGTGCATACTCTTGCCAATATTTGTAAACATGTAAGTGTTGAATACTAAAACTGTAGGGCAAAGGTTGTAAGGACTAGAGTAGAGTTAATATGGATTATTTGGGCATATTACTTTAAGAGTCATACATCTGGCAGGTATTGTAAGACTGACTCAAGGATTTGACTTTAACAATTACAGGTGAAAATTTTTATTATGTTTTTTTCGAATGCATTTAATAGACGGAAATTTTTAAAAGCTCAAGACAACATTTTTTTTATGCTAAGCTTTATTTCAGAAAATGGCTTACCTGACCTCATAGGGGCTCTGAAAATGGCAGTCATTGAAAGATAACCACATGAATTACCCATGGGAATGGTATTTGAGGTGGACAGCAAACAAGATACATAAAAAAAAGTATGTTTCTTTTACTTTATGATGTAATCTAGTCAATATGTATCCAATACTGTCACAAAATTCTTTGGCAAATAAAACTACAGAGATGGCTGAAGAATTTATAACAAAATTCTTCGGAATTTGGTGTTCTTTGGAGATCAAGTCACTCCTTTGAGATTTCTGGAATAAGGTCAGGTGTCGGAAAAGATTGTTATCACAGAGCCCTGATACCTCCCCTGCCTGAGATTCCTACATGTGAGGCTGGGAGACAAATTGCAAGGTCTGTCCCACTGCTGGTGGCATCAATTTACTTTTCATTAAGATCCACTAAAATGCATAATCTTATTCTGAATCAAAATAAAGCCACATTTCCCTAACAAATTCTGTCAGTCAATTGGAATTATGTATTTTAAAAAGGAAATTATGCTGAAACACAAGTTCCCTTTCATAGCCTATCTCAGTAACTTGGGAAAGGTACCATGATGGTTCTGAATATCGGATACACTGGCAGTACCTGAAGCCCAGTTCAGCAGCACATTTACTTCCCACTTTAAGAAAGTTCAGACACAATTTGTCACAGTCACTAGTGTAGTTTTCTTCTCTCCCCGGGGCGTAAAGTGCAGAGGTGATCTGCCAAAGAGATCTTTCCCTCTATGTGGGAAGAGCCAGTACCCTTGCTTCAGTAGAGATAAACAGAAAGAACAAAATGTATTAAGATGAGGGACTGACCCAGGAATTACAGATGTAAATTGATGTATGTATATAACAAAGAACTACCATAACAGAAACACCATTTTCTGAGGGGGCAGAATTTGTCTGACCAAGACAGTCTTATCAAAATCTGTGATTCAGCTAAATTTCTGAGATACATTTGATACAAATTTGTGAAGCAGATGCTTGCAAGATATCCTTAAGGTCTGCTCATGAACTGAGAAGATGTTTTAGGAGAGTTGTCTTGGTGAAATTTTAGCCAGTTATTTTGCAATCATACAGGGAAAGAAAGCAAATTCAGCCTTAATACCAACAGTAATAGACCTATTTGGGCATTTTATAACTTGTCTCTTCCTAAGCTATTCAGGTTAGAATTTAGAACATGAGCCCATCTCCAAACTTTAGGAGAGGGGAAAAAACCCCAAATGCAACTAATAAGGCCAGCTAAAATATGCTGTAAGTTAAAACTTTGCATTTCACCCAGAAATGAATTCCAGTATTACACTAAGTGTGTAAAATATTTATTTGGATTCAGGCCAACATTTCCATGTCTTTTGTGTAAATAAGACATCTCTATGGAAATTTTGAAGTCAGACAGCTCTATACAAAATGGCAGCAGCATTAATTAAGCATATACTTTTCTAACCCCTCAGGATTTTATGCCTATTAATCACATGTCAGAATGGTTCCTATTTTGCTGGGGATTCGTCAGAGCTGTCCTGTTCCCCACTTTTACTTTGGCTGTAAAGTCAAATATTTAAAAGGTGTTAGTGGAGCTGGAGAGGAGCACAAGAAGTCACTGAATAGGATGGTAATTTATTACCCTTTATCAGGCCTGGTTTTCTGTCTCATCAGGTAAAAGCACGCTGAGTTTATGTAATTCCTGGCATGTTCAAGATGTAGATGCTGAACTGATTACTTGCTGTGACTCACCCGACTCTGGCGTTACTTGCAAGTTTGCAAGTGTAGGTGTGGAAGTTAACGTATATTTAAAATAGATGTAGAGCTGAAATACTGACCCTGACTGGATACAAGGTTGTTTTGTCTAGTCACATCATTTGCAGGACACTTTAATTACTGTTGTTTCCCAGGATGGATTTTTTTTCCCGGTAATATTTGTGACGTTTATCTCTCTGAATAAATATAAAACCACTGTATTGTAATGAATTTTCTACTATTTTGAAACATTTTATAAATATGAATTTAAAAAATTTTTCTTTATTATTTTGCCTCTTGAAAATCCTGGATCTCTTAATTTACTAGTTGTCTGTGGTTCTTAGTCCCTTCAGCAGCAAGTATATTATTTGAACTCAGATTTTGTATGCAATAGGTTAGCATAAAAGCACTATGCTATGTTCAGCCATCTTGGCATTGTCATTTGAGGTTTTTTAATTAAAAGTCTGCCTTGGAGTATGTCAAGTGCTCCTGTATTTTTGCCATTCTTCTTATCTCTATGGCAACAAAAATATTTCAACATTTACATGGGCATCATATTCTTTGCTAATGTACTATCTGAACTGTTTGTATGCTGAGAAGGGGAGCAGCAGAGATTGGCTTCTGCGGGCTGGGATGCAGGAGTTGTCAAGACAACCAAGAGGCCTAAGGATGTCCTTACTAGTAGCATTAAATTGAAGCTTTAAATTAATTCACCCTCATGTGTTTTTGTAGCTTATGCTGTTAATTGAAATAATAGGAGTGACCTTCCCTGTACATTCAGAGCACCTGTCCTATTAAAATTGCATGTGCTGTTTACTTAAGTACACTCATCTATCAGACAAATCTAGCGTGAAATAGGGGAAAATGGAAGACACTTATATTGTACTGCTATGTATTGACTCGTAGTAATAGGAGAAGCAAGCTTTTCTTGTATCTAGCTTGAGAGAGTTGTAATGAACATTTTACTCTGAAACTTCATTTATTTCTCCTTTCCACTCAAGGGCCTTAAGTCTTCATAACTCTAGACACTACAATTTAAATTTATGATACATTGCCGAATGTAATTGAAATGAATAGTTAATTTTTTTTTTTCACTGTAATAAATTTGAAGAAGCCAAGAATCATGTTTTCATGTATGCAAGAGACTGCTTTTTCCTTCACAGCAGAAAAAATCCCAAAACAGTAGGAAACCATTAGTTTTTGTTCAAATCATAACCTTGCACTGACTTAATTTGTGGAGCTACTTTTAATTCGTTGCTTTTTGTTTTTTTTTTTTTTTTAAGAATTCTATAGAGGAACCAGTCAAAGTTTCTTTGCCCAATCTTTTAGAATCTAACAGCCAAATGCATAGCCCCATAAGAGCCAAAATATTAGATAATGATATGTACATTTGGTTTCCTTATTAAAAGGAAAAAAAATCTGCAATCTGCTCTTTAGATGAAATTCATTAGTTTAATTTTGATGGTCAAATACGTCAAATATTCAATTGTTTTTGTACAAGGCAATGGTAGACAAGGATGCACAAGTTCTTGAAGGACTTAAAGGGTTTAATCCTCCTCTGCAACTGGTTTTAAACACAAGTGTCTACGCTGCATCCTGGAATACTTTTCATCTCCTAAAGAGGGAAATGCACTCTTATTTGCCATTGCTTTTATGCTGTTAGGGAGATAATAAAGCTATAGAAAATTTGGGAATATATTTCCCAGTGCTGTATTCATTGATGCACAAAACCATGTAATTATACTGATGTACACCAGCTGAGAGTCAAACCAGTAAACTAATGAACCCTTGAAGCACGTTTTCTGGAAAAAAAAAACCAAACTATTGGTTTTTCTTCAAAGTCTAGGAAACAGAGAGGAATGCTTTATGTATTACTGCAGGATTGCCAGGAGTGCTGATGGTGATTTGATCTCCCTGTATTTGAGAAAACAGTGAGGTGAAGTTTCTTGCAGACTCCTGCTAAACACGAATACCACAGCATGAACTGGAACTGCTATAAATTCACTTTTGTCTTGGTGAAGGACAGATTATTGGGAGAGGGCAGGAGGCCAACAGGCACCCTTTCTAGTTCCTTATTAATCTCCTCAAGGCTGGTACCATCTCTGTGGCATGTGACAGGAATGCATCAGTCTCCATATCAATACTGTGGCTGCAGCCAGTTTACTGTATGCATGTTAATGTTTGCTCCCAGTGGTGTTTGAAACACCTGTGAGTGCTCAGCATATCTGAAAATCAGACCATTTAATTCCAGGCACTTTAAATATAGATTAAGGGTCTTAAATTTAGGTATGAATGTTTGAATGTTTTGGACAAAACCCCTCCATCAGCCCACAATCAACAGTGCTATATAGAAATGATATTGAAGAATAAGATACAATCAGGTCAGATTTTTTTTTTTAAGAAACAAACCCATAACATCAGCATTCAGTTCACCTTAAAATATAGTCCTTAGAGGGTAGCTGCATACAATATGTTCTATTAAATTTAAACTGGCAAATGCATTTGTAATGATAATGGGTCTATAACTAAAAGAAAAACATTACTCTTTGTACTGCATGCAGATTAAAAAGACATGTTTGTTCTGATCACAGTTTCTGTCTATGCACTAAGTTACTGTTGGTAACACCAAATCCATCTTACTTTGCCAAGATGTACAGTTGAAAGCATAGGGCTGTGGACCAGAACTGCTTGTCACTGTTTCTCTGTCTTCAGCACCCCTGGATACTTCACTGACATCCAGGATGTCCTTTCACAGTCTCTTTTTTGGCGTATACCTGGAGCTGGAAGGCTGCTGCCTTGTTGCTGTGTCATATAGCTGTGATGAACAGTAATGACGCCAACATAAAGGGGATAACTTGGTCAAATGAAAGTCATCCATCTAATTTCTGGACAACCTAGAAAAGGATCAGTGCTTCACTTCACCAGTCTTGAACATACAATGTAGCTTTTCCTCTATTTTGGAATTTGAAGGGATCTTAAATTAGGATACAGATGAGGTTGAAATTTGATGGAAAGAAGAGGTTATGCCACAGTACAAATGGGACCATTATCACTTTCCTTCTCTAGAAGAAAAAGGCAGAGGAATAGAGGCAGGGCAATATCTATAGCGTCTCTAGGGTTGGCATCAGACTGGTAAGAGTCCCAGAGTTTGTAAGAGACCACGATGGATTCCAACCCACATCCTTCCCCATCTCTCATTCAGGAGCTACAGACTGATGTCAGGAAAGTCTCACTAGAGGTGGTCCCTAACCACAGCATTCTTAAAGGTAAAAATGTCTCCTGATTTCCATGGGAAATTATCTCAGTGTGTCTTTTGGGGGCACTAGACTTTGCAGCCATTTCAGCAGTACAGTTGAGGCTGACAGGGACCAAAAGTCAAGCACAGCAGAGAAAATTGTCTGTCACAGTAGGTCAAGCATTTCAGGTGGCATTTGAATGAAAGGATCTGCAATGTCGTGTGGAAGTTCCTTGCAGCAAGGAGAAAAGTGTGCTGGTTTGAATTAAATTCTTCCAGGGCTCTGGGCATCTGGATTTGTTTTTGCAATTTGGACCTATGTCCATATTTCCTGCAACTGGAACTAGCCTGTGCAACAGTCAGCATAAGCGTATCAGTATGGAATATAAATCTACATATAGAGGTCTAAACCAGCACAACTTTACTGAATCTCCATCATCTGTTAAAATAATACACAATGCTATTTTCATCACTTAGCCTCATGTATAATATGTCTTTAAAAAGCTCTGTAATACCTCCAGTAATTGGCTCTTGAAATGCCAGCACAGATAAACAGCATACAGACCTTTACATATTTCCTGAGTATTTATATATAAATCTTGTAGCCAGTACATAATATCTCCCTTTTTTTCCTATCTTCCCTTCCCATCGTTTTGCTCCATCTTTTTAGAGCCTGGATATGTGTAACAGAATTCCTTTATAAAGGGAGCTTGCCAATGTTTTCTCTGTCTTCAGCACCGTGGGGTATTTCATTGACACTCAGGATCTCCTTCGATATTCTCTCTCTGTCTCTCTTGACATTTTTGCAAGGAGGGAGAAAGAGGCTGGGGGAAGGTGCATATAATGCTTCCACTGCTGAGCAGTATGAATTATATCTGCTGGAGTAATAGTGTGAAGTGGCAGGGATCCGTTTTGATGAATCTCATGCTGATTTGTAGCCCCAATTCTAGCTGTAGGTAACACTGAACACCTGTTTGGAGTACTAGAGAGATGGGATAAAGCTCTGTACAGTAAATATGCTGTGTACTGTAGCTGCTTGTTTATTGTCATACAGTAATTAATTTGCAATTATATTTTGAAACATACCAGGAGAGAAGTGCACTATAATTCCTACCACCCAGAAAGAGGCTCAGCAGTGACACTTGTTAAACTGAGCTGGCTGATTCTTTCTTTTCTCATCACTGATTGCTTTTTTCTTTTGTCTCAGCACAAAACAGAAAGTTACAAAAGACATTTCTGTAAAGATTTGTGCCTGGATAGTAATGGCTCTGTGCTACTTTAGAGCAGCATGTCTTGAAAACAAACACACACCTACACATGAAAGAGGGGGTGTGAATATCTATCTGATTTTGTGTCTGTTATCCCTTGTTGTACCACATCATTCACAGTGTTCCACCACAGAAGGAGTTTGTGAGCCCCATTCTTAACTTCCTACCTGTGAAATCCTTGTCTTTTCATCCATATATCTCCTTTGCTTCTGCTTAGACCATTCAGAATCATCTGCTAAGAGATTTCTCTTTATTATTCATCATTCTTTGTGTCTATCTCTCTGGTGATAGCTCCTATGAAAACCATGCCCCTACACTCAGTCTTAAAAATTCTCATAAGCCCATCACTGGTTTTAAATTGCTCCTGTGTTTTATTGCATCCCTCTGCAATAAGCTCTTTATGAACTATTCCCTTCAGAAATTTCTCTGTAATTTCTTTCAATATGTCTTACATAGCTGGAAGTCTGGCTTTTCAAAAGTAGACCCCCAAATTTGGTTTCTGCTAGCACACTTGAAGAGAGTGTCAGAAGCTCCTGTTTGCCTTCAATGCCATAGTATTATTGCAAGAAAACAGATGTTGCTGTATTAGATACTGCAGCAAGTGTTTTCAATGCAATTTTACAATCTGATGTTTAGCTACTTTGATACAGTTTTTAGAAATAGCTTTCAATTGAATTCACAGCAATTTGTTTGTTTCTTCCCTGCCTTTCCCTAAAAGCGATGTATCTATTCTCAGGTCCATGCTTGATACTAACATTTCTTTCCTCCCTTGTTTTTCTAGTAGTCCTGTTATCTATTTTCTTACTACCATTTCTTTCCTCCCTTGTTTTTCTAATAGTCCTGTTATCTATTTTCTTTCATTGTTTTACTAATATTTCCAGTTTTGAATAGTTGACCCTGAGATATTTTAAAGATATATGTATAGAGTTAAATTAAAAATCTAAATTTGAAAGTAGATCCTTAGTATTTCACTAAAACTTAAAGCTTGAATGCATGATCTCATGATCCTGTTTCTCTTGTAACTGTCCCATGGTTGCACAAAAATAAGTGTTCTCCACTGTGCACATTGAGGTTTGCTTTGTGCACTGTGCACATTGAGGTAATAACCCCAAGCACCATGAGAATGGTAGAGACTGACTTCTTTTATACAAATTTATGATCACCTGTATATATGTGGAGTGTAGAATTATAGTATAAACAACAACCCCTTGACAATAAAATAAGAAATAAATCAATATGCCTCAGAGAGAGAGCGCTAACTTAATTTGCAATTATGTCAAGTAAGGAAGAAAAAGAGAAAAAATACTGGCTTCCTCTGAAAATCTTCCCAAGTACAATATTTCTTTGACATTTCATATATACTGAAAAGTTACACCTGAGGAATTCATTTCCATTGCTTTCACTTGGTGTCCTATGGTGACTGATATAAATATTTTATTAGGCAAACCTGCAGGTTTCAGAAGATTATATGTCTTATCAAGTTGACCCTTATAATTATGTTGTCTTCTGTAACTGTGGGATCTCTTTTAATTTTGTAGTCTTTTTGTAAATATTGAACCATAAAAAAACATACAACCACAAGCAAAACCTGACTGTGAATAAGAAAAGGTGTAAACAGGCCTCTTCTTGCTCAGGAAGATTTCCATTCTGCTTGTTGCTACAGAGACAATGCCTTAATTATATGTTAGTAGCTGGACACAGAGCAGCATATCCTCAGCTTGTGAAAAATCTGTTTTCCCAGATGTTTTTCTTTGCTTCTCTTTCAAAGTAATCACTGTGGATGCTTTTCGATCTTTCTTTTATCCCCATCTTCTTCTTTCCTGGAAAATGAGACTTAGTGCGGGATAGTTTCAGTTGCTCCATTTTATGCACAAAGCAGTCAGTGAGGGTTTGCAGTCCTGTCAAATTGAGATGAAGATTGTATGTACAGAGGAAAATGTTTTTGTCTGATGCAGCAATATTTTATACTTTTTTTCCCCTGGAAATTAGTTCTCATTTACATACTTCTGTGGCCTTCTGTTGCAGTTATTAAAATGTTGCTTCTCTGTCTCTGTTTTCTGCAATTATTTACTTAGGAAAGACTTTGTTCTTTTCCTGGGCAGCAGCAGAAACCACACACAAGTTCTATGAAAGGGTTGGGAGGCTCTGTGTAGGTATTTACGTGCCTTTCTATCATCAGTTTGATGCCCCAGTGCATTCTAGTCTATCAGTTCCTAAAGAAGGAGATGAGCTGAATATTGGTCCAGCTACTTAATGCAGATGGGGGTTTTGGCTAACATTCATCCCATTTAAATTTAGCATGCAGCTGACTTACCTAATTTAAGGCAATGTTCCTTCTTACGCAGTGGAGAAAAATGTACCGCTCCAGAAAGTGATTCAGGTTTTAAATTAACTGAATCATTCCCTTGAACCATCTTTCTCCATCACAGGGACAACCCTAATTAAGACACCTTAATTCAATGCCAGCATTCATTTGGGACAAATGTTAGCAGTGGGTGTTGTTTTGTGGCTGCCATGTTGTGGCAGGATTTGTTACAGGTAATCAAAGAGGCATCAGATTATTTCCAGAGTTCTGCCTCTTCTGCTTCTGCAGGCTGTTTCCTCTTTGTTTGGAGTTCTCTGCCAAGGTATGATCTACAATTCCAGAAATAGCCACTAGGATAGAGGACATCTATTTCTAAGTAATTTCTTACTGTTTAAAAATATAAAACCAGGGGAAAGTCTAATTGTGTGGCATAGACGATAGTCCCAGAGCTTAAAATATGATCTACAAAGTTACAGCTTTTTATTAAGACTTAAGAATTTTGAAAGGATGTATTGCAAGAATTGTTATTGACGAGCCAAGAATGGGCGAAAGCAAGAAGTCTTGGATAGAAGGTAATGAAGTAGGGGCTTAAAAGAAGATGATACTTCTTTTATACCTCTAAGTCTCTAGAGAGAAGAATTGAGGTGCCTTTTGGATTTCTGCTGGAATGATTTGCAGATCGAAAATGATTGTGTGGCAGCAGAAGTGTCTCCAGTTTCTCAGTAGACCTGGAAACACTTGCACAAATGTAGGATGGCCATGCACTGACAGAGTCCTGCTGGCTTGTGTAAAAGAAAAGAAGGTCATCAGGAGCAGCCAGCATGGATTCATCACAAGGAAACAATGCCTTACCAATGTGATAGCCTTCTATGACGATGTGGCAGGATGGGTTGATGAGGGAAGGGCAGTGGAAGTTGCCTACCTTGACTTCTGCAAGGCTTTTGGCACTGTCTCCCATAATATCCTTATAGGTAAGACAGGAGATGTGGGATGTGAGGACAGTGAGGTGGATCAAGAACCACAGAGCTCAGAAGGTCATGATCAGTGGAGTAGAATGTAGCTGGAGGCCTGTAGTCTGTGACATTCCCCTGGGATCTATAATGGTCCAGTCTTACACAACTTGCATATCAGTGAGCTGGACGAAGGGATAGAATGTACCCTCAGCAAGTTTGCTGACAATATGAGATGGGCAGTGGCTGATACTCCTGATGGCTGCACTGCCACTCAGCAGGACCTTGACTGTCTGGGAATCAGGCAGAGACAAACCTAATGGGGTTCAACAAGAGCAAGTGTAGGATCCTGCACCTGGGGAGGAATAACCCCAAGCACCATCACAGGCTGGGAGCTGACCTCCTACAAGGCAGCTCTGCAGAGAAGGAGTATCAGGGAGTATCAGGGAATGACTAATTGGCATGAGCTGGCAGTGCCCTTGCAACCAGGAGGGCCAATGGTGTCTTGGAGGACATTGGGAGGAGTGTGGCCAGGTCGAGAGAGTTGATCCTCCTCTTCCATGTGGCCCTGCTGAGGCCATATCTGGAGTGTTGTGTTCAATTCTGGTCTCCTCAGTACAAGAAAGACAAGGAGCTACTGGAGAGAGTCCAGCAGGGGGCCACAAAGATGATGAGGGGTCTGGAGCACCTCTCTTATAAGGAGAGAATGTAGGAGCTGGGCCTGTTCAGTGCAGAGAAGAGAAAATTCAGAAAATATACATTAATGTGTATAAATGTCTCAAAAGCAGGTGTCAAGAAGAAAGTACCAGGCTCTTTTCAGTGGCGCCCAGTAACAGGACAAGGAGAAATCATTCAGGAAAAGGGGAGCTGGAACTAAGGGGAGAGCTAGCAATTGAGCAGTGAGGGAAACCAAGATTCTGGTTTTGAGCTGTCTCCTAAGTCTTCTTTTATTTAATTGCAAGCATCTCTAAGGAGCTGGGCACAAGCAGAAATTTCTTGTTTACTCCCTCCCAGCAGTTTTCTATTTTGATAATGTGCAATTTCATATGATTCCCTCTTCACAGCCCCTCTGCAATGAAATGTCCTTGCTGGAGACTAGAGTTTCTAAGTGTTAATGTTTCTGAAAGTGAAGCAGTGTCAGGAGAGCCAAAAGCATCCTGAGAAGCCAAGAGATTCCTCCACATCTCTATGGAGTGGCCAAGAGTCAGAAGTTACTGACGTTATTGCCAGTAACAGTATCTCTGTGTTTTTAGGACCAAACAAGAGCTGTTCACTTCAATACAGGGTTTATGAGCTACTATGATTTAATTTCTACAGAGCTTTGATTGCTAACAACAAGGTGTGAAGTGATAAAACAGTGTTTCTTATATTTATATTGGTCCAAAAAGTGTAGGTCTGTATTTGAAACTGATTCAAAACCAATGAATACTGAAGAGGTGCGTTTCAATAAAAATTTTGAAAAAAGTTCTTGGAGAGAGAGATCCGCTTGCCTGCGTGCACAATGCAGTGAGAGGTGTGGGATCAGAGGGTGTGCCTTACAGACAAGAGGAATCCCTGGGAGATGCAGGGAGTAAGGCAAAGTCATCGAACCATATAGTACCAGTCTGGAAGGGAATCTCAATGATCACCTGGTCCAAACTTTCTCAGCAAAAGCACGGTCTAGACAAACGGCCCAGAACCCCATCCAGACAAATCCAGTGTTAAAGAATCCAACTCTTCACTGAGATTATTTCAATGGCTGATCATTGTCAGTGTGGAAAATTTTCCTCTTGTGTCTGGTTCAAATCTCCCCTGGTGTAACTTGTACCCATTACCCCATGTCATTTCCATGTGACTTCTTGTAAAAAGGGAGCTTCTGCTTTTTTTATTTATTCTTTTTTTTTCCTTTGGTAAGCCACCAATGCTAAAACACAGTGATAGGGTCTCCTCTAAGTCTTCTTTTCTCAAGACAACAAAACCAGTTTTCTCAGCCTTTCCTCACATGGGAGGCTTTTCAATCCTATGATCATCTCTGTGGCCCTTCTCTGGACCCTCTCCAACCTGTCCACATCTCTTTTGTATAGCAGGGGCCAAAACTGAACTCAGTATTGCAAGTGTGACCTAACAAGTGGTGAGTACAGTGGGATAATGGCTCCTTTATCTCTGCTGGTGAAGCCCCTATTGATCCAATCCAGCATCCTGTTGGCTCTCTTTGCTGCAGAATCACACTCTTTCACTAACATGGAGCTTCTTGTCCACCAGAAAATCCAGGCTTCTTTTCACAAATGTCTTCCCTGCTGGGTAGATCCAGCCTGTGCTGCAATCCTTGATTAAGTTTTCACAAGTGCAAGACCTTACACCTGTCTTTGTTGAATTTCCTAAGGTTCTTGTTAACCCACTCTTCCAGCCTATGCAGGTCTTTCTTCAGGGTGGCTCTCCCTTCTGAAGTGTTCACTTCCCCACTCAATTTAATATCATCAGCAAACTTTGTCAGGGTACACTTGACCCCATCATCCAGATCACTTATGAAGATACTAAGCAGTGTAGGACCCATTGTTGATCCCTGGAGGACCTCACTTGTGACAGGCTGTCAGTTTGGGAGCTATTTGCCACCACCCTTTGGGTGCAGCCCGTCAGCCAGTGCCCCACCTCGCGTGGACCACTTGTCCACACCACGACACATCTGCTTCTCTAGGAGGTGGCAAACCACGTCAAGAACTTTGAATAAATCCAGGTAGAAAATGGCCAAAGCTCACCCCTCATCAACTGATGACTTTGTCGTAGAAGATGATCAGGTTTGTCAAGCACGATTTGCACTTGGTGAGTCAAAACAAGGAATAAAGATTCAGATTGCAGCTGCTACTGCAAGGGTTCAATTTGTCCCTGTCATGGTTTAGGAGTGATATCCCGCAATTTAGTGTCACCACTGAAACACTCCAAACCACACACGAATGCTCACTGCCCCCTCCCTCTCTGTTTCCCCCTGTGGTGGGATGGAAAGGGGAATTGGAGGCACAAAAGGCAAAGATCACAGGCTGAGATAGGAACAATTTACTGGAAAGAGCAATAAGACTTTTAAAAATGAACAATAACAGCAACAATACTAATAATAGACTGTGCAAGAAACAATTTGTGCACAAGTGCTCATCCCCAAAAGACTGAACTGCTCCCTCTGTCACAGTACCTGACCTGGGATGGACCCCTTCCCTCATCCTTGGGAAATGACCTGAGGTTATATAGCATAACCTCTGAGTCCTAGCCATGCCCCCTGGGTACTGCAAAAAATTAACAGTGTTCTGGCCAGAACCAGGACAGTCACTGTCTCTGCAATCCTAAAACTGCTACAGTGTGAGTGAAAGAGCTGCTTCAAGGTCCTTTTTCAAAGACTGTGACACTTAAATTCGTAAGCATCCTCATTGCATAGCTCATTGCACAGGCTAGGAAGACTTGGCTAATAAGCACTATAACTTGTGTTGATGGAAAATGGTTTAGAACCACAAGTGTGGTAAATCTTGACAGTATTAATTGAAATCTGCTGTGTTTTTCCCAAGTATTGTAAAGCTCTCTTACTTTCTAAAAGACACCATGAAGTTGCATGCATAAGAACTGACAAGTGATAGCAGTGGCTGTGATTACAGTGGGCTTTGTAGTTACTTAAGGTTACAGAAAAGTGTGCTTTTTTCACTTGGATAGTAATTTTTTGTAATATCCTGTAGCACACAATGGAGAAAAACCTCACCAAAATTTATAATCTTACAGAGCAAACTAAATCTGCACTGTCAAAAAAAAAACAAACAATCAAATACCTAAGTAAATTCTCTGTTTTCACTGTCCTCATTTTGTGTACTGAAGGAGCTGGGGACCATGTAGTCTGTATCCTAATGCTGCCCATGTTGCAGTGAAAGGAGGCCTACTTTAGATAAACACTGAATCCAATTTCAGTCAGCCCTATATCTCTCAGCTGCAATTTATTTTTCTTTAAATATGCAGAAGCTCTGAGCTTTTCATTTCTTAAGAGATGGACAACTGGAGCACTACGACACATTTATATAATGCTTAATTTCAGAAGCGAGGAAATTAGACAAATGGATATATTGAGCCCAGAATTTAGATCAGGGTTCAGCTTCTCAGCTTAATGTGGTATATTAGCCTTTTAAATGGTGTTCCTTTTTTGATGCAGTCTCTATCACCATTACACTCCCTTCCCATTGATGTTCTTCATTGTATATCTGTTACAACTTCTCACTGAGTTGTGGGGTAGGGTGAAGCTAAGTAGATTGTTGTTGGTGATAATAAAATATATCCATTTTGACTTTTTCCTGTGTGTCTGGGAAGAGGTAGGTTGTTAGCTTAGATTCCTTTCCTCATGGGAAAACTCCCAAAAAGTACATGTTAGATGCAGCAATTCATACTGTGGTGATCTCAAGAAGGAATGGGAAAACTACAGCTCCATGATACCAGCCCTCCACCAAGGTGTGGTAAGAAGTACTGGAGAGTATTCTGCGACATTAAACAGGATTTTATGGTTACATAGAGCTAAAACTTGTGCATACTGCAGCATATGAGGGTTTTTTGCAATTTCTCCATCAGCTCCTAAAGATGGCAGTTTTCTCACAGATTTTTTTTTGTGTGTGTGTACAGAAGAAATATTTCATTTTGGTATTTGCCAAACTGGAATTTTATGAGGTTGAAAAATATTAGAAGTTAAATGCTTTTCTTGAAGTTCAATACTATACTTCCTTCAGGCTGAGGTGCTTTGTTTTCCTTTCTTTAATTAAGCAGACATTTTTATTCACATTTCCAATTTGAATAAAACAAGTTGAAAACAGATATTCTAGGGTTCAGGCTGCGAACTAAATACTGAGTGACTACTATGCCATCAGTCTTTATTTATGCTGGTTATTTTCTGACTGTACACGAATGGCTTTCCCTCAGGTCTACTGAGTCTCTACAATGAGTCTAGAACAGCTCTTAGTTCCAAAGCACATCAGTTTTACCACAAAAGTCTCAGGAAAGACAATAAGCAGGTAGTTAAATTCCAACAGAGAAGCAAACACCCTCAGAGGAGAACAGACATCCACATCAGCGATTTTAGGTCTGTAATTAAGGTGGAATTTGGAACCATTGCTTTTGGGACTTAAGTTGCTTTAGGGGCTAAAATTAGCCGTGAGGGTGGTGAGAGCAGCCACAGTGATTGCTTGAAGTGAAGCTGAGTATCTCGGGTGAGAAGGCAGGTCCATGCTGAAAGACGAATCAAGGCTTACATGTGCTGCTGACCCAGTACACACAGCTGAGTCTGCTGCAGCATCAGAGCTTTGTGGTCAGGAAGATATAAAGCACCCTTTGCTAAAGGTCTTTGTCCTTGCAGTATATGAAATCTAGATACAGTTGCAGTAAAATCTTTTCTTTTTGCAGTCTTTTATGAATTGAAAAATTCAAAATTGTTGAGTTTATAAAAGTTCATTTGATATACAACAAAAGCTATCTACTCCAAGAAATTTTTATTTCTTCATCAGCTATCCTTTTCTGAAAGTTTCTCCTATTAACTGATGTTTGCAGTGTGCTTTGAAGATGAAAGCATTAAGTGCTTCATGTTATTACTACTACTACAGAGCATGTTGTAGGTATATGGAATGGAAAGTAGTTATTTCACATACACTGAAACAACTTGGTGCATGTTTATCCCTGGTGTGCATTGAATGAGGGCAGTAGAAATTTATCAGAGTTGAAACTGCTGCTTTATGGTTTTATCTATAACACAATTTATATAAAATCAAGTTTAGAATCTGTTTCTGAAAAAAATGTATCTCAAAAACACTGAAACAATCTGGGAGTCAGTTTTCAATGTTACCCATATCCCTCCAAGTGCTTTCATCATTCAAAAGCCTACCATTAAAAAACACCTCCTTTATCTTCTATTTATTGCATCAGAGGAAGTGTTTGAATGTCATCTCCCACAGAAAGGCACTACAACACTGACTTTCAAAGATCACGAGTCATTTTTAAAAGTGGGGCTTGGACGTGTAAGTTACTCAACTGCTCTTCCAGATTGTGTCCTTTCCAGTAATATGAAATAGTTGTGCACTTTTGGATATTGTAATGAAAGCTTCATGCATCACTACCCAGGGGTTTACTTGAAGAGTGAATAAAATGATGAAAAAAGAGAGTAAAGAAAGTAGTAGGCAAGGCTTGAGGAGCAGAGCTGGAAATCACCTGGTTCAACCCCCCAGGCAGAACAGGGCAGACAGAATAGTGTGTTCCTTTTTAACCAAAAATTATATTCTAAAACTCTAGGAAGGTTAATTGTGCAAAACCAGATGGATTTCTTTCCCCTAATTCCAGAGGCCCCTCCCACCCTCCCAGGGCTTAAGAAATGAAGCAAGTAAAATATCCAGCTTGTTGTGCAAAACCTTTGGGAGCGCTCTGTCCTGAAGGAGGATTCTGTGATACAGGATCCTACCTGTACTTCAGTAATACATTAGAAGTTTGACTTTTCTAGTGAAACCAAAATTCCACATGAGTGAGGCAGACACAATATTCAGAATGAGCTCCTTCTGAGATTTTAGAAAGGGTAGAGGACTAATTTAGGACTCAATAACACTGGCAATTCCAGTTACTTAAAATCCAAAGATAAGGGAAGCTACATCCTTCTCCCTTTGTCAAATCTTGCTCAATAAAGCCTTCAAAGCACAATAATAACTAGCAGAAAAAAAAGTAGTTCTGGAATGATTAAGTTGCATTTTTCTTAGCTAAAAGTGCTTACAAGTGGGTACTAGCCTCACCCATAATGTGCTGCATAGAGGAATTTGTGTTTGTTCCACAGATCTGAACCCTTCTCACGTTTACAGCAAAGCTATCAAGAAGTTTCCCAGCTGTTTAGGCAAAATAATGTTTTTCCACCTTGAGGATGGTAACTCCACCCTTCCCTTAGCAGAAACAACCATCCCTAAGACTGCAGCATGGGTCACCCAGTGCTGTTGGCATTAAGGAGATAAACAACCCTCCTGATTGTAGGCAGGTTTGGGGTGGTGGGGAGGAGGGTTAATGTGCTACAGGGTGATTTCTGTGAGAAGCTGACAGAAGCTTTGCCCAGGTCCCACAGAGCCAATGTCAGCCAGCTCCAAGATGGAATTCATGCTGGCCAAGGCCAAGCCAATGAGATGTAGTAGTGGAGCCTCTGGGATAACATATTTAAGAAGGAAAAAAAGTTATGGCACAGTTGTAATAGTGCTCAGAGAAGAGCAGAGTGAGAGCACATGAGAAGAAGAGCCCTGCAGACACCAAGTTCAGTGGAGAAGGAGGGGCAGGAGGTGCTCCAGGTGCTGGAGCTGAGGTTCCCCTGCAGTCCACAGTGCAGACCATGGTGAGACAGCTCTGCTCCTGCAGCCTATGGAGGACCATGGGAATGAGGAGATCCACCTGCAGCCCACGGAGGAGACCCATTTCAGAGGAGATGGATTGTTGGAACCCAGAGCACAGAGACTGTTTCTCTGTCTGTTCTGACAAGCCCTGATTCTTCTGAGAGCACTGCCTTTAACCTCCATCCATAGAGGGGACTTCCTAGGCTTTAGGATGATGTGGAATCTGTGAGTGTGTAGAGTAGATTGTAGTGTAGTTATCACTAGGTGAAGAATTTAGACTTTTAGGGTTTTTAGGATAGGGGTAGATGGAAGACAAAATAGAAGATTTTAGGCATTGTCCTGCCTTCTTCTTCTTCTTTGTCTACTCCATTTTCTGTAGTGTTGGCAGCACAGGGTGATTGGCTGGGGAAAGTCACAATGCAGGTGTTGCATGTTAGAGTTAGTTAGTTACTAGTAGAAAAGTAGAAATAAAGTACGTTTTTAGAGTTAATTGGACAAGATAGATCTTAAAGGCCTTGAAACTGTATAGCTTATGACCTTTTTTGCTGTGTTCTTCATCACACTAAGCCTGGTGCAGGCAGTGTAGAGAATTTTTGATACGATAAGAAATAAATAGCAACCTGAAGACTGAAAAAGATCCCATTCATCTCTTAATTCTAACACAGAACTTTTATTAAGAGTTTCCTCACTTAGGGGGCCCTCAAAGAAGCTTGCCACAGTGGATGTCCAAAAGAAAGCTGTGACCCCATAGGAAGGTCCTGGCAGGGACCTGTGGACCCGTTGAGAGAGAAGCCCACATTGGAGCAGGTTTCCCAGTGGAATTTGTGACCCTGTGGAGAACCCATGCTGGACCAGGGCTTTTTCACATTAAAGCAGTTTGTAGCCCATAGGAAGGACTCATGCTGAAGAAGTTAATGGAGAACTGTGTCCCTTGGGATGGAGCCTACACTGGAGCAAGGGAATGACTCTTGTCCCTGGGCAGAGGCAGGAACAACATGCAATGAACTGATCACAAACCCCATTCCCCATCTTCCTGCATCATTGGGGGGGAGGAGGTAGACCCCAAGAAGAAAACAGGGGTGGGGGAAAGTGTTTTTCAGATTTGTTTTATTTATTATTATCATCCTGCTGTGATTTTGAATGGCAATAAATTCATTAATTTCCCCAAGCTGAGTTTGTTTTGCCAGCGACAGTAGTCAATGAGTGATTTCTCCCTGTCCTTATCTCAACTCATAAACCTTTCATTATATTTCCTCTCTTCTGTCCAGTTGCAGAGTGGGTGATAGAGCAGCTTTGGTGGGTACCTGGCATCCTGCCAGGATCAACACCCCACACCAGTGTTAACATAGTCCTGAAGTTACTCTCTGGTACTATGCCAGTGAATATGAAAATAATGATGTGCATTTAAAACAAGTCCTTTAAAATATTTAGGATCAAAATATAATTAGAATCTTAGACACAAATGAAATTGAGACATCAAAACAAGTTTCCGGAGAGTTTGCATAGGCAGTGAATTGGGGGCAGAATTTTAGAAAATTTGGAGGTGACAGCTATAGGGAGGGACGTAATCTAATTATGAAAAGAATTGTCCAGTTTAAACCAGTAGTTTTACAGTTACTGAATTAATGATAATTAAATCACAGGGTTTCTTCCTTAGACTTTAAAGATTGGCAGCGCAGTTCTTGTAATCCTCTTCTGATCTTCTCAGGGCATCAGGACTGTGGTTTATTGACATGTAATTAGATCAGGATGTCACTACATCAATGTCAGTGTAAACATCACTAAGTAAGTAGCTGATCCTTACAAGATCAGCAACCTAATCTCCTCTGGGATGCCAACAGTCTTTGTTAACACTTAGGCTTAGGATTGTATCTGTTCTTTTAATGCCAGGCTCCCAACAAGCCTGGGAGCTTTGACACCCCAACTCAACGAGCATCTGAAGTTCAACTAGTCATACTGATCTCCTGGCAATTGCAATACCTTGTCTGCTAATAGATTTTATTGGTTACACAACAAACAAATAATGAAATCTCACTGTTTGCGGGACAGGAAAATCTTAAAAAATTATATGTTAAAAGATTAATCATAAATCATATTTTAAATTGCCAGCAGTAGAATCAAAGGAAATTGTTTCATGCAATGGAGGTTTGAAATAAATATTACACTTCTAAAACCTTTTTTAAATGGAGAAAGACATCCATGAATTTATTTTGAAGAAACAGAAAAGCTGTCTTAATTTGGATCAGTTTGGTTTATCTGTTTTGTCCACAAATTGTAAACATAGTTCTATAGTCATAAGATTGTCAGCCTTTCTTAAACTGAGAATATTATAACATTTTTCAGTGGACTCATGTACATTTTTCATTTTTCAATGGACTCATGCAGTTAATGTCTATGGAAATAGTCTGGGTTTTCTTACATAGCTTTCAATGCTTCAGGAATAAGCGTAGACCATTGGGTTTCATCAGCACAGTTTGAAAAGCACAGGTTCTGTTCCATATTTGAGCAAAATTTCCATTGGCTCTAATCAAAATTAAGATGTCAAGTTTTTGCTATAGGTTTTTCTAAAAGATTGAAATGTAGCTGTGAAACAAAGGAAAAAAAGGTGTTGATGTCTAAAACCCTGCCTACACTGATTTGTTAGCCGCTGTGAGTACATTTTCAGGTTTATGGAAGTATTTGGGGGGGGTGGGGAGAATGTATTTCGTGAAACATTTTGATTGTGTAACATTCACCACCCTAAATATGTGTAGGTGTTTAGACACAATTATGCAAAATGAGGAAGAATTTAAGCATCTAAATAACAGTGATTACAAATATCAATGTGCTGATATCCATTTTAGACAGTCTATAGAAATATAAATTCATTTTAGGTGCTTACCAAGAAAGTTAACAAATGGATGCTTTTGAAGACTTAGGAATATTTAAGGCTATAAATAACCCAAAAGCTATCAGCAGAATTCAGAGCCTAAATAAGTTTTAGCACTTGCATCTGGATTTATTTGTTATCCGAGTATCTGGTAGTTCGTGAGCAAGGAATATCAGTGGGCCCTATTACATCATTTCTCTAAGCTAGTGCACACCTTTAAAGCAGAGGGGAAAAAAACAAACTACCAAAAAAAAAAAAAAAAAAAAAAAGGCCTTGCAAGCTTTTGTATGGGGATGTATGTCCCTGTGGGGAACTGCAGCACTGAGAATCACAAGTCTACTGCTATTATGCCTGCAAGGTTGAAGCTGGACAGCTGCTCTTTGTGTCCTTTGTGCTCAAGGGCTTGGACTTTTCATGGATCAGTTTGCTCTGACCTGCATACATATCAGAAAAACTTGGAGAAAGGAAGAAACCTAGAATATATCCAGAGGACGTGCATGGTAGAACACTCATTGATGAAGCCAATCAAAATTCATGCATGTGACTATTTCAAAACTCTTTTCCCTGGGAACTGGCAGATTTAACAGAATAAAAAAATATTTCCCACTTTCGAAACTACACATCTGAATTAAAATGGATATTAATTTTTTTAAGCTAAAAAGGCTGTTAGCATTTCAGAGCTGCTGTCACTGGAAATTGGGTGAGGGCAACCCTGAATACAAGGTTAGAAGCAATTGCCTTTTCCTGCCCTTGGTCTCAGTCAGATTGAACGTTTCTTACAAGCAGAGATTTAGGGAAGTTGTGAATGGTCTTGCTGCAAGGTGAAATGTTTGTATTTGGTAACACCTATGAGGATATACTGGAATGTACAAAGTTTGGGCCTCCTCCTAAAAGAGGAATTACAGGGTAATTTATTCATGCTGGCTTTCTGCACCTGAATAATTGCCATATAAACAGACCAGTAATCATGTTAAAACACAGAATGATAGGCAAGAGAAACTCTTTTTAAACATGCAAAGAACAGGCCTTTCAAGAATGACTTGATTTTTATCCAACTTTAGAAATTATTTATTGACATGAGACAAATGCACTGTTTAACATCTGAGTGCACATTAAAAAACCTTTTTCCTTTTGCAGGTAACGCATTTAACAGGATCTTTCAGAAAGAGCTTATTGTATTGAAGGTTAGGCAGAGTTTTGGGTCATTTTGTGGAACAAAGTAAAGGTTTTCATGGTTTCCACAGTTGTTAATCCTATAAACATTACTTCATAAAACAAAAATGGTGTTCATTAAAAAATATCCACTTTTTCTGCTTTTGAAATGAGCACAGTACCGCAAGCGTATCAGTCCCTTTTCTATTTGCCTAAGTAAACCAGCTTACGTGAATAAGGCAAACTGAACAAGACCTCTTCCAAAAACACTCCACCAGTCAAAGCTGGAAAGGTCAAATTGTTTGAAAATGACTAATGATTAGTTTATAATTCCTTTATACACAGGTTCCATAACAATGGAATTAATCTTTAGAGGAAAAACATTAGAAAGTAGTTTACTCCCAAGGGAGACACGCTGGGGTTTTGTACTAATAGTTATGATGAGCACTCATCAGGACAGACAGCAAAACCCCAGGATGTCTCATTGTTTAATCAGTCCGGGTAATATCAAGTTGATTAATCAGCTGCGCTTCCTTCTGCGAGAAGCTGCTCGTGTTTGCAGCAGTGGCAGCGTCCCGCTCTGCCATCACTGAGTGCAGCGAGCTCTGGGGAGCTCCAGCCTCTGACACTGGGCAGAAAGAGCAATGTTTCACTGATCTTTCTCTAATTTTCCTTCTTATTGAGGTTTGGGGGAGCTTTTCCGTGCATTTTGGGGGTTGGAGTGTGTTTCTTTTGAGCAGGAAAATGCTTTGAAATGAAATTCTAGAAGCATTTTTTCTATGTGTTGTGATTAATTCTAGTCTCTTGAATATGGCTTCAGTGATTTCATTAAAGACAGACCTTCCCCTTGAGTATCTTGAGGAGAGGATTTCACTGTTTAAGTGGAATCTGTCTTAGTTTCTCTAATAAATATTTTTTTTGAGCACTACTAGAGGGGTGAGGGAAAATGAAGAAGGACGTGACAGGCTTCTGCATTTCCCATCCACAGCACACCCCAATCCTGCTGAGCAAACATAGGGCTGTTTTGGTGCATGCTAAACCAGGGGCTGTGCTCCTTTCACTCCTGGGTGATAATCACAGCAGATTCCCATCTCCATGGTTTTCCTCCTTTCTGTGGGTAAACCTTGTTAGCACTCTGAAGCACACGTTTGCACATAAGCAAATGATGCAGTGTACTTAGATTTATGTGCTTTTGCATTATGGTGTATTTAAAGACAGGCATATATGATTGAGAGGTAGATGCATAGGCTGCCATTTGGATAAATCATTGCATGTGTGAAATCCTGTTCCCGAACTGCACTCTAAGGGCCACACTCAGTGCAAAGGAAAGGTATTCTACTAAATGTATTTTTAAGCATTACAGGAGTTGTGCTTCAGTCATAAGAAAAGTGGTACATATGAGTATCCTTTGAGGTCCATACAGTTCAGGAATGCATAGAGATGGAGATGAAACATGATGGGCTGTGACAAATTCCTACATGGTACAACTACCTGCAAGTCAAAATGCTGAGCTTCATACAAAGCTGTAAAAAAAGACAATTCTAGCTTTAATTTGCAGTAAGCTAAATTCAATAACTTACAAGAAGACATGCTGTGCTTACATACAGTTGGAGTGTTGCAGTAGATCAAAACAATGCTTCTTTAAAGTGAAAACTAGTTAAAATTATTTTATCAATTTTGATTTATACTATTTGTTCTGAAAGCCTGAAAATGCTCGTTTATCCATTTTGCAAACAAGAAAGAGAATTATGAAATGGCAATAATGACCAGTGAGATTTTATAAAGCCATTTACTATTACTACCCAATAATGCACTCTAATGTCTAAAGTGTCCTTTCATGACAGCTTTGAAGCAGATCACTGGTGCTTGCTAGCATTTAAGTGCTTCCTCTTTATAATAAGTTATTGTACATTTTACATGGGTGTACTGTAGGACATCATGATTTCTTTTTGCTCTGTATGAGGTGAAGGGTTTAAGGAAAGAGCAAAAAAGGCAATATAAGTAGTGCCATATATAATATTTGTTTTTGGAGTTCTCTGAAAGGGTGAATTAAAGAAATATGTAGACTATAAATGGAATTTTGTGTAGTCTAGAGAAAAAGAATCTTATATTGTTGGATATCATAGTCTTCTGTCCTCTCAATTTGCCTGTCTCTATGTGTGTCTTCTTTTGTCTAATTGCACAATAATCATAAAGTGATAATGTTTGCCACTTGCAATCCTTATAAAACTGTGACTAAAAGAACAAATGCACGTGCATTAGTATGTGCTATTATCCCATTAGGGATGGAAAGAGAAACATATGTTTGAATTTCAAAGACCTTCAACTTCAGTACACTAAATTGGAATCAGTCATTTAATGGACAGAGATGGAAGAAGAAAAGATATCTCTTTTTTTATGTCTTCTCATATTTTTTTTTTCATTTAAAACTTACCGAAATAGAATACTGTGAGAAAAGTCAAGAGTTTAAGAACATCTGCAGTTGTAACTTGAAAGTATCAGTTGCTGCAGAGGTGGAATTTCCACGGGCTACAGGTTGTGGCTCCTTGTTAAATTTCTGAGAAATTTATCTAGTTTAGCTAGCTACCTCACGTCCTGACATCCATGAAAACCATTTAATTTTTTTAAGAAAGAAAAAATAATTCATTTACTTAGTGGACTTGTTTCAGTTCATTAAGATATACTGAAGCCACAGTGGTCAGAACTTATGGGTAGATGGAGAAATTTCACCTTTCCCAGGGTTACTTTGGACCAATTTTCTCTCTTTTTTAGCTCTTTTTAATCAACTGATGCTGTAGTCAGATATTTGGTTGCTACCTTCTGTCAGGTTTTCATAGATCAGCTTTAAGTGTGTAGTCATTTCTGGTCAAAAAGGCAAAAAAGATAACATCAGATGCCAGTCTAACATTTTCCAGTTTAACCTGCCGGAGGGCATCTAATCTGAATATTTTACTTCAGGTACATCCCTAGAATAATCCTACACTTTACTTTCTATTGAGAAACAAATATTAGGCCCTGTTGTTGTAAGCACACTGTATGAACTGGTGGGGAACAACTGCATATTATTCAGATATTCTTAAAAATCCACTTTTAGAATAACTTATTTTTCACTCATAATGAAGGGATGTCCTACACAGAAAGCTTGCCCTGTGGAGTGGCAGTATGTAAAGTATGGTGAATGCAAAAAAAGGAGTGATGATGCAGAGAGCTGTTATTTTTTTTATGTCTCATAAGCAATATGCACATCCCCTGCAAAGGGAAAATTCATAAAGAAAAAATGCTACTGATTGAGCTGTACAAATCATGAATAGCTGATTAATAACAAGTTCTCTCTGTGCTTTAGAGAGCTTTGCTATAAACATTTTACTTTCCCTCTGTATAGAAAGATATCACCTTAAAGGTATGGCACAAAGGCCATTCAGGTTGATGGATGCCTCTACACTGGCTTCAGTAGGCTTTCAGTCAGGCCACACTGCAAGACTTGTGGTGCTTCAAGGGGCCAACATTTTTTCAGAAATGCATTTCCATTAAAAACTTCAGTTTTGAAGAGTCATTAGTTGTCTGGTTTAACTCGGATGGAGCAAGCCAAGACTTGCTACCCGTGGTCTTAACATAGATGCATTTCTAAAGAGTATTTTTAGGTAGGTTTCTGGGAACTGAGTAGACACACAGCAATGCAAAAGGGAGGCAGGTAATGTACATTTGAAAGCCAGCAAATAGGTATGTCTTCCCTTTGTCTTAATATTTTATCATAAGCTCTATGTTTATGGAGCCCTCTTAGGACATTGATCTTACATAAGGCTAGTTCTGGTGTTTTCAAACTTTTAAACTGCAGCTTTCTATTCCTGGTCTGAAGTCAGATTTTTGAGATTTATTGATTAAATTTTGAAGACTATCTTGCTGCCTGTACTGTCTGAGCTATGTGAAAGAAAACATAGTTTAGGAATACTGATATGTACTGGAAAGACTAACCAGGGACATTCAATCAGCATGGAGGCAAAAATGGAAAAAGCTGCAAATCCCTGCATATTTTTTACACCTATTAAAAGACAACTCTTCTATTACAGTGTACAGATACGTTTGTACTTTCACTTCCTAATAGGGCAAAGCCAGGATAAGGTAAATCAGAAATTTTGCACTTCTGAGGAGCACTACTTTTGTACAGACTAGAGTCAGAGTCCAGAAGGAGAATTCTGGGAATATGAAATAGTTTTAGGAAAAGTTTTATGTTAGCCTGAGGAAACCTGTCTCTTTACTTCCGTGGACTGGGCTTGGTACTCAAGAGTGGGTGGGTGTGTCATTGGAAAGTGCCAGGTTTGCTCACTATCACACTAGAAATTGTCCTACAAATCAACTTACTAAAACAAGTTATGAAAAAAATACTAGTTTTCGTTTTGTGATTTGACATATTTTGTCTGATTAAGGGAAATATGAGTTACATTTTAGACTCTTCTTTGCATTCAGGACTATGTTCTTGCCTATTTTTTTTAACTAAGCTGAGATAGTCAGGTAATCACTTCTGTTCTGAGCATCAAGAGAGAAAACAACACTAAACATCATAAGATGCAGAATGATATCTTGAAAGTGGGCAACCTTGTAAATTACATGGATTCTTGCAGCTGCAGAGCCAAGAGCTGGACTTTGATGACCGTTGTGGGTCCTTTCCAACCCAGAATACTCTGTGATTATGTGATCATACATCTGTCATTGAAGGACATATATTACACAATTTTCTATAAAAGCCATTACCTTTCCTAAATTTTTCTGTTGCTGCTGTTGTCAGTTTTTGCTTTTTAGCTATCTTCCTTCTGTACTATCTAGCCTTTGAAGGACAGGGTGGAGAGCTGCCTTCCTGTAAGTAATACATGCCTGAATTGATCCCATAATTCACTTAGGGAAGCTATGTACCTGAAATGCGAAACTGGGATAATTCTTCCACTTTGCTGGAGAGGACTAAGTAATGTGTGGTGGGAGGGAGAAAACTCTTCTTTCCTTTACTTCATGTTTTTGGTCATGTCATGTTTTGGAACATGTTTTGGGATAGTCCTCTGGCACTGAGGACAGCAGCTGCAGAGCTACCCCTGTTTGTGGCGTTAAGTCCGTATCAGGGTGGTCACGTGCAAACCAGTGCCTGTAACTGGTGTTGGGCTCAAGAGGGTACTGGGACCTCAGATTACCGAACCTAGGCATGGCTGGAAGCAGACCAGATGGAAAGCACGGGCCAATGTCATGCCAGAAACCTGTCACATTACCGAGCAGTGCAGAGAGTTGAGCTCCACTGCCCATTCACCAGTATGGGGGCAGGCTGTACGTCAGCCTAATCAGGCTAATTGCTCCTGTCTTGTGAGCCACATCTCCTCACTGCCTCCCTCAGACCACCTAGCAGACATGCAGAAGAGAAAAGTTGTGAGAGAAGTGGCATGCACCCTTCTCTGCCTCTGCGGGCAGTATGCTGCACGTCATGTCCCAGGCCTAATGAGGATGCTGGCTGCTTCAGCTCTCTTAGCCTGGATACTAGGTTTGCTTTTAAAGTATCTACTTTATTTTATTATTTGTGCATATACTTAATACACGTGCATTGATTTGAGGAACGGATTTAACGATAGGGAAGGGAAAGGGAAGCATTCCTTTTAGAAAGAGGTACATTTCATGGGCTGAGTGTGTCAGGCCAGAGAAGTGTGCACCTACTGTGGGGTCTGTGGTTCTCTGGGCATGCTCCTGCCTGACTACAGTGTCTTTAAAAAATGCAAGTGCTTTGGGTTTAGGATGGTACATAAACTGGAAAAAGGAATTCATGCAAGACATTTTCAAGGAAGCAGAAAGGCAAGGTAAGTGTCTCATATAGTGCATGTCAGAGAAGGAAGCCAGTTCCCCTTAAACTTCTCAAGCATTTCTGTGTGCACATTTTGCACACCCTGAAAAGGGGATCCTTGTTTGGATGGCAAGAGGAATCCATACAGCACAGGATAGTCAGTGAGTCAGCACCCAGGGAAGAAGACCCATAGTGTTTTGGATGATTCTTAATCATATCTTGATTTGAGTATTTTGATTCCTGATTCTTGAGAATTCCTGCAAACATCAGCCCCTTTTGGGACCATTCTAATGGAAAATAAAGCGAAGGACTGGTAGATATTGTAACTGGATGGAGAAATAATTTTCTTTATAAGAAGTAGTGATTGATATTAGCAGACATGGCACTAATCTGTGTGTGTGTTTATGTTTCTGTGTGGATGCACAAATGCATACACCTGGGTGTATCAGTATATGTACATATATAAGTGTATGTAAATGTCAGTGCATATATAAACAGGTGAATAGAGAGAGAAATTAGTATACATGAGTACATAAACTATCTGTGTGTGTGCTTGGATGATTCAAGAGAACAGAAATTACATGATACAGTTTAGGTATTCAGCTATGCAGCTCAACTGCATAAACATCCAAAGAGGACCTGGTAAAAATATCCTATAACATCCGATAACCATAAAATGCTAATTAACAATCTAATCTACATTAATTAAAGCTGAAAAATAGCACACTGGTATTTTTCATCTCAAATTTTGTAAAAGTTCTGTAAAGTTGCAAATTTGCAGTGAAGCCTGTTTATGTGTTGTACCAATTCATATTGGAAATAAAAATATAGGTTCAGGACAACCAGCTTTAGGACAAGCAGATCTCGAAATGAATGATTATGTGTTAAAAATCATAATCAGTCATGATTTAGCAAAAACTAGAGAAACATAATTAAAGATGAAAAAATATTAAAGACCTCTCTGAATTTACTGAAGTATTTGTGAACTATTGGCCTTTGACGTATCGCCATCCTTACTTTATAAATTTTCCTCAACTATAAGATAATCTTTTTATCAACATGTTTCGTAAGATCACCAGGATTTGTGATGATAAATAGCCTGCATTTCCAATCCAGCCTGATAATAATTGCAAAGAAAATCTCAAGCCTGAATGCTGATTTTGCATCTGATGTCATAAATTATACAATATATCTGAGAATAATTTTGATACTTCATCTCTACACTAACTTCAGAACTCTCCATATTAGTGGCATTTTTTAGAATATTCCCTCTGAAAAATTTACATCTATTCCAAGCAAATGTACCACATTTGTTATATTATGCACAGTATTCCCCTTCAGCTCTCTAAATCATATCTTTATCTAAGTCATATCTTTAGTAGAAATGCCTTTCTGCATGATGCACAAAACTGCATCAATTTGTATATGCTTGGTATATGCAACGGCGATGAAGCCATATTCTTAGTTAGCTTGAATAATTTTACTGTTTTCTGGATCTTGGACTTTCAGAGTCAAAGTGTTTTATTTTCCCCATATGGCAAAATAATGAAGGGTATAATAACTAGGCTAGATTCTGTTAAACTACAGAAAAAATACCTTCTTTTTTGCATTTTGAAGCAAAAATCTTAAGAAGCCCATTTTGTGAATAGAATTGTTACACTTGCATCTCTAGTTGTTTTTAAGAATTGTGGCAGGAATGAACTTCAAGCCTAATCATGACTGTGCATTTCAGTGCTTCCCACTTTATTTCCTTTTACATTTTCCTTTTGCATTTTATTTCCTTTTACATTTTCTGGATTTTCAGTAATAATTTTCATTAGTATATGTATCTGACCCAAATAGTCTTTGCTTTTTTGTGGGATGGTGGAGACAGAAAAATATATAGTAACTTTCCGAGTTTCCTTACTTAACGCCCAGGTTGAATTCAATATAAGTTAGCAGTTAGCATTATCAGAAGCAATCAGCTGAGGTAGTGCTTCTACTCTGCCCCAGAGGAAAAAAAAAAGGTGGAAAAATAAACAGAGAAACCCTCCTCTATTTTGTCAATAACAAGCCATACTTGGCCTTCTTGAAAAAGAAGCTATGGTTCCAAATAGCTGGAAATTGAAGGGCCATTTCAGTAAAGGCTGGTGTAAGTAGACAACTTCATTTTGTAGATCTGTCACTCAGATCACTTCCATCGGGAGTAAACTGATTCTTAGGAAGCCCCCACTAAGACAGCAGTGCTTGTGGCTTAGGGAGCTGCGGTTGTTTAGCCTGAAGAAAAGGAGGCTCAGGGAACACCTTATCACTCTCTACAGTTGCCTGAAAGGATGCTCTAGGAATGTGACAGTCAGCCTTTTCTCCCAAATAACAAGTGATATAGGATGAGAAGAAACAGCCTCAAGTTGTGCCAGAGGAGGTTTAGATTGAATAATGGGAAAAGCTTCTTCCCCAAAGGTCTTCCAAGTATTGGAACAGGCTGTCAAGGGAAGTGGTGAGTCACCATCCCTGGAGGTATTTACAAAGTGTGTCTTTGTCTATTACAAAATGTGGCACTTACGGGCATGGTTTATCGGTGAACTTGACAGAGGTAGGTTAATCGCTGGACTCAATAATCTTACAAGTCTTTTCCAACCTAAACAATTCTATTATTTTCACTACGAACAATACAGAAAGGCTTGCCCCTTAGTCTTGAGGCTGGGGTGCCACAGCGTGCCGTGTTGTTCTGGAAAAGGTCAGTCACTCATGTCTAGGTTACTCCCGGTCAGAGTTAGGCTCAGAAACTAATGCTAGTGTGTTTGGCACAGACTTCATGACTGCCCGTGGAGAGTATGGCTCGCCTTCAGGAGAAGACTCAGATTACTGTCAGGCTGAAGGCTTTCTTCTTCACCAGCTATAGAAGGAAATGAGTTAGGCAAGCTCCTAACTCAGCTCTTCAGTGCTAGATCTAAAGTTAGGCTGGTTTTTTCAGAAAGCAGATAAAGCTTTTGCACTTTAGCTGGTTAATTAATTTTGCAGCTGCTGTAACCCAGCGTGTGCTCCTTGATGCTCCTAATATTGCTCTGAAATCATATTGGAGAAAAGAAGCTCAAACACCTTTCCGCCTCTCCTCAAGCCCTGAGCAGAGCAGTTTGGGTCACTGAAATTTGTTTGCCTGGTTTTGCATTGAGACTATGACCGCTAAGTTGTACAGCAACACCAGAAAGTAAAACATGTTAACTTGGCATAGTGCCAGTGATATAACATCATGAAAAAATTAAAGGTATTATATTGAACTGATTCTCACATCTTCAAGTAAAAAAATCATGTAGTTATGCTGACTGAAGTCCATTTTATTCTCTGCCTATGAAGACTAGCAGTTACATTCTTTCCTTTCTTTACTGAAATAACCTCTGATCCTGAATTGACTAAATTCAAAAGTGTCTATACAAACATCATAAACAGCAAGGTAAAGAATCAGTTTTTACCCACCTGTCAAAAATGTCTTATTAAATTCCCTCAGAAAAATAAAAATAAAAGGTCAGTGAATATGTCTTAAGCAAAGAAAAAGTGTGAAATAAATCAAGGAGGGAAAAAAAGGTTTATGTGATGCAAGGATTTAAACGTCATTCCTGGCAGGATCTAAGGACATATTTGAAAAAGCATACTAAGAACACATCTCCATAGCACAAAAACCAACTATATATGAAGACTTCTGTATTTCATTACACAGCAATTGCAGTTAGCACATAACTATGACAGAGCTGCTAAGCTACAAGAATGATTGTGAAATTCCAGGGACTTTGAACCTTAGAGTAGTTATTTTTATTCTACCATATAAATGTCCATCCTCTGTAAATAGTTTTATTTAAAATACTTAGTTTTGCATTAAAAATCTATGGTTATTTTTAGCAAAATGTTTAATTTTAAGATGTCCTAGTCTCTGCCAAATAATAATGAATATCCCATGGGTATGTTTTTTTTCTTCGTATTCTATGTTTAGTAGAAGTTACCTACAGTGTCTTTTCCTCATTATTTTGGAGACTAAAATGTGTATAAGTAATGACTGGATCCTAAAAGGAAAAAAGGAAGCTTGTTTAAATAGTGCTCCTTAACCTATTCACTGAGCACAGAATTGGGCCCTTATTTTAACATTACCCTTCTGGGGCTATAGGGTACAAACACAGCAAGCATACCAGATCTCATTTTGCAGGCTGAGAAACGCAATGGATTTCTTATCTGAAAGAAATACAAGTGAAATATTTACGTTATTTTCTGTAGTTATTTTTCTCTTTTTCTGATAAAGGACAAAGCTCACATCAGGTACAACATCTTTTACAGAAAAAAAAAATACTGTTGTATCTCTAAAATTAAATCTCCAAATAAATTGGCTGAATCTCTGCTTGTAGCAACCCATATATAGCTGAATGGCAGGTTGGTAACAGCCCTGATCAGACTGGCCAAAATTCTGCTGGCCCATTTCAATCTGATTTCCAGTCCTCTCTGTTCTGCTGAGAGCGTATTTATTACTTGAATGTACAGCTCCCACACAACTCTCTACTAAGTCTTTCTCCATTGTTCTCAAGGGTCACAACTATTAATAATTACTCCTGAAGAAGAAGTTTCCCATGTGATGAGTTAAATCTAAAAACAAAACCCAAAGAGTAATACAATCCCCTCAGGACAGTATTATCCAGTTTTAAATTGCTCCCACTAGAAGATTTTGAATTTTACACATAGCCAGAATTGCTTTTGTAATAAAAATTAAATGTTCTATAAGTGACAGTATCAAGAGGATATCAACAGCACTGACATAAGTCTAGTCAATTCTGAGAGAGAAGCCAGCATTCCTTGAGCTCCTTATTCTTCCTTTTTCTTTTCATGCAGCTTCCGGAGTCACCACCAGTTCCCAGCTTGGCTTTATTTTTCAGCACCCATTGTTTGATAGATTCTGTTTTAATTCCATTCAGCTTCTTTAAATGTTTGTTCTTCTGGAATAGGAATTCACCTCTGCTGATGTGCCTCTGCACATTAAGCACATTAATTCCTTTTAATCTGGCGTATTCTCAAAGTCTGTACTCACTCAGTTCTGTATGCGTTCAAAAGGAGATCTCCTTTTTTCCCTTTTGACATTTATGACCTGTTCTATTTTTCAGTCAATATTTGATCTATCAATGGGGTGTTTATTTGCTAATTACAAAGTAAGTATTGCTATAAAGATGACATTCTTTCCTAGGAAAGGTATTGTTGCCCGGAGGACATGGTGTACAGCTATTCCACACTTTATTATTTCTATCTAGTATGCAAAATGAAGAAATTTTGCATTACTGCAGGAGAAAGCAAATGGGAGTGATACATTGTAGGTGAGAAACATGGATTGTAAACAACTATAAAGCACCTCCTCTTGCCTCGAGGAGGCTGTATTTTTTCAGTGTATGCGGTGTGTACTATCAAAACTGTAGATTTTGATGCAACTCTGGCAAGTCTAATGGTATCCATTCTCTTGCATTAAAATGAAGATAAAACCTGTGGGGGCTAAAATCAATACCATGGAAATCTTGTGCCAGTCCCTCCTGTTGTTGTTTTTAAACAAAGAAATGTAAAAATGAGAGAAAATGCTTATATAGTAAAAAGGCATAAAAATAAGCACAGAAGGAATTAATCAGGTGTATTTATCTACAAAGTCCTTCCTCTTTAGTCAGGGAAACATGAACAAAAATATTCATTAATCTCAGGGTAAAAATTTAGGTTTTTAAAAATCCCTTAGGTGCGTGGGGTGGGAAATACATTTAAGGCTAGAAGGTGGTAGAAAGTAGTGTAAAGCACTCTCCTGGACAAAGCAGGTGGCACAGCATTTCCATGATGTTTTAAAGATTGTATCTATTGCAACAGGCAAGTTGGCTTCTAGTTATATACAGAAGCTTCTTCAGATGTAGAACTGGAGAATGTAGGTTTTGTGTTTGCTCCAGCTAAAGTTACAGTTCCTGCTCCTTTATCTGCGGCCAGGAGCGCTGATCGTACAGGTTTGTGCAGTCAAAGGCACATTTGCTCAGAACCGTGCAGGGCACTTTGCTTGGTCCCTTTCTTTAATTTCTTTACTTTGCCTTGTCGAGAGGGTTGGAGCAGATTTTTGGTTCACATAAAAGTGTACAGTGTTAACTAGGTGACATATGGGTGGATGAAACATTACTGATTGTCCACTGCAGCCAGGGAGGCCGAGTTTCCATAGAGATAAGAAGGAAAAGTGCTCCATGCAACCTAATTGGTATGCATCTCCAGATCAGGTTCATTGTGCTTTTGCTAATGACAGGGTTGTCTCAGTAATAAGGATGGTGCACTGGAGAAATTTGCTGCCTTGGTATATTTTTCCCTGGCAGAAAACTACTTAGAGACTGTAGTCAGTAAGAAGAGTGACTGGCAGGCTGAAGGGGCTGCTTAGCAGCATATGGGGGAAGGCTGGCGCTCTGTGCCACATGCATATGGCTGCCATTAAACTCCAGCTTTGCGCTTTGTGTATTTCTGGTCCCATGCCAGTAAGCCCACCTGCTGCAAGAATACTTGTAAAGCACAACTCAAAAGTGATTGAAAAGCTACTAGAATAAACTGTAATAACACAGTGCTTCACAGATGGGACATAATTGCAAGCTAAAGTGTACAGCCTCTGCAGTAATGAAAACACGAGCCATTAAATTAAAATCATAAGGGAAAAAACTATAAAAGTCTGTTGATTTTTTTTTTTAGTTTTATTGCAAAACTTCAATTTTCTTGCCCTCATTAATCAAATACCATAAAACTACAGTGCTGCTTTGTCTGAGTGAAGATTCAGGCAATTAAAATGATGAATGTAGATTAAAATGATGTAACTTTTGTAATTTACTTACTTGGATGACTTAAGCTTTGGGCAGTGCTAGGAGTGGAAAGCTGACATGAATATGTCAATTTGCAGATTAAGATATGGTTGGGACTTTACACTTAGAATTCACTTGTAAAAAGTTAGCTTTCAGGAGAAAAGTGACAGTATAGATTTTGCTTCCTCAATGTGAGATTTTCACCCTTTCAGTAACACCAATTTGATTTTTCTTAATAAAAAAAAAATTCAAAAAACCAGACTTTAAAACTGTGTAAACACACAAAACTACTTGAGAAATATCAAAGCAGTTTTAATTAGTGGTAGTGTGGTAATAATGAAATCACTAATCTGACATGTAATTAGTTGTACGGTGTGTATGAGTGTTATGTGAAGCTGAATGGGCTCAGCAGGGCCCTAATACATTCTGGCCTCTCAAGGCGTTCTCTAGTGGAAAGAGGCCTGACAGAGCCATCTTTGTTCTGTTCCCTTTCTGTGGGTGGGCGATGCAAGGAGAAAGAAACATTTGTTTCACAGTAGTCACCGAAGTAAACAGGCTCTAAAAGCCTTTTTCATTTTTAATTATGCATTGCTCCAGCACCCATCATAGCAAAGTCCAAAGGACAGCTTTTAAGCATGCCTGATTATGCCTGACTGGTTAAAAATATATATAAATGTCTGATTAAGGGAATATTTATAAACCTAAAAATTTTGTTCATCCTCACAAGAGTGTCCTTTCTCCCCTTAAAATGACAAGCACTTTCCTAAAGGTACCATTTATACTCAATTTATGCAGTAGTTTCATTTGATCAAGACTGGCAAACACTAGAGGTGCTAATGAGCTGCCTGTAAATATTTGATCCCATCTCCTTTCACCACTGAAACTGGGCTCAAAAAAACCCCACACCAAAAAACAAAACATAAACCAAAACGAAAAAAAACACCACCCCAACCCTCTGAAAAGATAGCATCCATTCATTAGCTGTATCAGAGCTCATAGCAATATCAGATGACTGGCATTTCTTAATATACTGCCATTCAAAAGAAAATTATTTTTCTAAAAGACTTGCCAAGAGTAAGGTATATTGCCAAGATGTCTCCAGGTTGTGGATTACTAACAGGCTTCATAGAAGTGTAGAAAAATATAGCTGTAACCCAAATAATCTGGACAATTATTCAGGTAAGTACCACAGGGACAACTAAAAGAAAATGGTCAGCTTTATTTACTTTTGCAGAGTTGATTTTTTTTTCCTGTCAGGCTAGGCAACCAGACATCTTGTCTCTGTATGAGATCTGTTTGTTCTTGAGTAAACAGAACATAGCATGTTTTGCTCACACTTGGTAAATTTAAAGTTTGCTTGAGTGATTAGAATCCAATTATTGCCAAGCAGCAATATCCAGGTGCAGACAAATAAACACTGAAGACTAAGTGCTTATAATCAGTTGCTGCTTATTATTACTGCAAGTCAGGCTCTAATGTTAGTGTTTATTACACATTACAGGTATCTTCTCTGAATCAGATAATTTAATCATTACTCTCCTACTGGTGCTCTAATTATTTTTTTTTTTATTTTTAGTAACAAATATTCTTATTAACAAATATTCTTATTAACTTTTTATTATGGTTATAAGACCATTGAAGTCCTTTCTTTTCTCTTAGGACTGAACCTCTGATGTGGTGTCTGTACATCATGACAGAGAGATATACCAGGTAGTGAGAACTTTGGAAAACTTGTCCATCTGTGCTGTCTCAGAGTTTGTTTATTTATTTATTTACTGCAAGCATAAGATGAGACCATCAGGGACATTTGAATGGGGGATTTTCTACGTAGATGTTGCTTTTATCTTTCTTAATGAAGCTCATCTCCAGTAAAATTGATTAATATGCAACTATGTAATTTTACCTCTGCAACCTCCATCCATCTTTTAAGCATTGGCCCCAGTATTGTGGGCTGAGAATCAATAGGAATATCTACATATAAAATACCTATATTTTCAAAAATGGGGTTGTGCTCCCACCTTTTAATGCTCGTCATTATTCATGCCAAGCTGTACTTGTTTATAAGAGGGAGCAGCAGTGACAGCTTCTGGATTGCAAACAGGCCAGGGGTTTGTGCTTTTCAGCCCCAGAATTAATGCCAGGAAAGTGTAATGACACCATAATGGAGCATCAATAGTGCTGGCCATGGGTAGCTGCCACACTGCAACTGAAAAAAGCTCCAAAATTGGAATGATTGTGTGGTTCATTGAAGATGTGAAGGTGTTAATTATATTTTTCACCTGACAAAAGTAACCTCCTTTTATAGGCTTTAATTGTTGAGCTGTTGAAAACTTGCTCATGTGTTTTGAAGGCAGTGAAACACAGGTAGACTCAACACTTTTCAGATGTTTTCAAACGCAGTCACTTTAGCACCTCTTTAGGAAGCTGAGTCCCACATCTTTGCTACAAATGTTCTCTATCTGGACAGAGAAAGGCATTCACTACCAGGGGTTACACACCCATTTCTGTTGAGATCATGCCAATCCTGGCAGGGCATGCTGTTCAGTACGACTAAGGCTAACAGAATTTGGCACTTTGGAAGGTCTACTATCTGAAGAAAAGAACACTGTTGGTAGAAAGCAACAGCTTCCTTACAGTGAACAGCGAAAAAATATGTAGAAAACAGCAAATTCTACTCTAAATAATGTGATATAATGCCCTTAAGACATTGTTCAGCTTTTGTAGAAAGAACCTGAAGGATAATGCTTGGTGATCATAGGATGTTCAAGATGCTCTGTCTATCCTGAATGCAGTGGGAACTGAGAACATCCAATCGCAGTTTATGGGGTAGCAATCAACAGTTACTGCACCAAACTCATAACTTCTAATTTCTGAGAACTCCGTTAAGCAGGGAGCATATCCAAGGCACAAGACCTATTGTTATTCATCCTCTATCCCCATACTGACAAGCAGCTTGGCTTGAGGAGATAATGACATGACTGTACACTAAAAATTATTACTCCCAGTCAGCAAGGAAAAGCCATGTTTCAGCTCCTTATCTTTTATGTAAGCTGACAGAGATGGACAAAAATAATTTTTCCATCCTATGAAAATTTCAAAAACTCAAAAAAAAAATTTCCATTCCATTCTGATCTTAAAGAAGTTGATATTCCAGTTTTGAAAGCCCATCCAGACATTATTTTGAATTCAGTGAATTAAAAAGTTTGGCTGCAATAATTTCATATGTTTTGACCTTCACCTTTTGGTTATCTTTTAACATGTGTATATTCCACCCGTGATACAATTGTGTGACATAGTACTCTATGTATGCTAGATATAAAATTGCATGCACCACTAGATATTTTGCATGATGATATTTCAAGCGAGAAAGTAATTTTCTCCTTGGAAAACGTCAAAATTTTGACAATTTCAAAGTATTTTTCAAACTTTTATTGAGCTGGGAAATGCGTCTGAATTTATGTTTTGACACAGAGGTTTGACTTGGAGAATTCTCAATGACCTCTGAAGCATGTGGGAGGGACTTACTGGTGCAAGTGTGTACAGTTTAAAACTGCTAATCTGGAAGAGGAAAGAGCACACAAGGATGAATTTACTTGGCACTTGCTGCTGAGCAAGATTATAGGAGAGCTCAGCATAATATTGAGAGATTAAACTCAAACTTTATTTAAGCCCCTGAGAGTTTTATGTCTCAAATCCACTGGATCATGATTTTCTCATTAGTCCTGGCATTGTTGCCACAAACCTTGATAAACTATAAAGAAAGAAGATGCATAACTTAAAAGAGCTTGGACCCCAGAAGATCTTAAAATATGGAACTACAATGAACGTAATTTAATAATAAGAAATAAGACAATGAGATTTGGTTAATATAAGTCTTACTTGAGGACCATTTGTAGTGTGGGAGGCCACATGGTGGAAGGCAACCTTTTATCCCGTGTGAGTCCACTGATCCCACAGGTTCAAATGCATCTTTCACTCAGCTGTTGCAGCCCAGTCAGATATGTCACACTCTGTCCCTGGGTGCACACCACCCATCTCTGAGTCTCATTAGGGAGCTTTAGGTAGCTCCCCTCTAGAAAGGTTAGGCAATCTGGTACTAAAGGCTGAGGAGGTGCCTTGCTGTAGCACATGGTTCATGTGTTCTTTGATCCAGAGTATAGCAGTATCTCTTTGTAATGCTCATTTAAATGTTTGTTAATTATTGAACTAATTTAGCACATTTGTGTTTATCAGTTCCATCCTGTAGTTTGTGCCCAGTCATTGCTGACTGTAGATCCATAAACACTAGCCTGCTTCTAGATCATGAAATCCAGGCTGACTCTTGAGGGCTGAATTGAGTCAGTGTCAGCACCCATTCCTGTTCAGTTTTATCTCTGCACATACCTCCATGGGTCTCAGTAAATAAACTTTTAGGGCTGAGCTTGAAAGATACAGATCTGGTATGGATGCTCATTGCCATAAGCAAGGACCACTCTGAAAGCAGAGGAAGGAGTTTGTTAAGATTGCATAGAGAATATATTTTGTCAAAATTCTCTGAATTACAGAAATTTGCTTCAAAGCATTCAAATTGTGTCTTTTAACATATTTGCAAGTTTTCATTAATTTGGAGAATTTTTATGATTGGAGATAGCTATATTTTCTATTTGTGGTTTTTTTTCTGTTTGTGCTTTGCAAAAACAGTATTCATGGGAAAAATAAATAAGGAAGTAAAAATATGCTTTTTGCTTTTGACAAATGTGGGAGCTGCAAATTACTGGTGGAAAATGAATATTTCCATCTTTGTGTGATCTTGGTGAAAAGCCAATATCTTCCACACAGCTGCAGAGGTGCAGGGCCAAATTAATTTGTGGTGCAATTCAATATATGTCTATGAAATGACATCAGTATGAGTTTAGTCCCCATGCAAAAAAACCCCAATATATAACATTCTTATAGTGATAAGTGGTTGATTAAGTGTGGTAGGAATAGAAGCTGATGTAATACATATTGCATTTGAATTGAAAGGATACCAAAGCCCATAAAGAAGCCAATAAGCTTGTTTTACTTACAGCTCTTTAATTACTGTTAGTCCTTGTTTAATGGTGCATACTTGCTCCATTTATAGTTAAGCCTGCTCCAGAAATAGTTAAGTCTCCATTTCCTTTTTTGTTACATAGGTAAAAAACCTCATATAATGAAGAGTTTGCCTGAAGGCTTGTCACTGCTGTGTTTTAGACTGTAAAGGGTCTACCTACTCATTCTCTGGTCTGTTGCCACCTTATTATTAATCAGAGACACACCTGGAGTTACACAGAAGTGACTGCTGGTACACCCCACCTGGGATATAAAGCCTTGTTTCCCTTCTGAAAGAACAGACAGGGGAGGAGACTTGCACATACCTATGTTGTGTCCCACCCTATAATAGAGCTCTTTACAAACTGGTTAAGCATTGTCACATTTACCTTTAATTCTGTTCTGATTTAAGATTGCGTGGTTCTTTACCATCTCTAGAGGGTAGAAATGGCTAAAATACATTCACTTTTGCTTTCTATGGTACAGAAGTACAGCATGATGATACTGAGGGATGTGATGCTGTTGTTGAGTCTGGAGAAGAGGATGCTCAGGGGAGAACTTATTGCTGTCTACAACTGCCTAACAGGAGGTTGTAGACGGGTGGATATTGGCCTCTTCTCCCAAGTAACTGCTTATAGATAAAGAGGAAATGGCCTCAGCTTGTACCTGGGGAGATTTAGATTGGATAGTTGGAAAGATTTCTTCATGGAAATGAAGATGCTTCAATTGCCCTCTGAACATGAGGTACATCTATTGGCCTACTAGGCATATGTGAATTTGCATACCACAGTGTTCCTAGGAACATTTTGAGGTGGAGCTAATAGTAAGTGCTTCATTTGGACAAAGCTCAAGTTTTTCCGTGGTCAGATTTTGCCTGGCTGTATTATATTATCACATCTAAGAAAGTGGCATATTATGGTGTGCATCTTTCTTGTGTGGATAGACCCCAGCAAATACACATGCCTCATACTCACAACAAACTAGCATGGTCCATGCAGAATCCCAGTGTTTGTTTTATATCAGTCTATTAGAAATTACCTATTTTTACTGTATCTTGTGAAGTTTACAAGGGCAACCAACTCTCCTTTCTCACATACAGTTCTCAGGATTACTCTCTTTTCCTTTAAGTTTTCTTCCATACAATATGGAATAACTAAAACAAAGACTTCCACTTCATATATACCCTTCCAAAAATACCACATATACTGAACTCCAAATTTTGTTCTTTTTGAGAGTTCCAGTGTTTCCAATTAGAACAGAGTTTATTACTTTAATAGCTTTTTTCATATTAGAATACCAGTAAGACATAGAAAATTAGTTTTACAGTTTTTCTTTTTCAGCATACTTGGAGACCGTGGATCCATTTTAGGCAGCACTAATTAAATTCCATCATTAACTCACAAAGGCTTTTTAGACCTTTACTTTGTCCCTTGGAAGTGAGTTTACATGTAGAAAATTCATTTCACAAGAAATAATTTTTAAAGCACACCAAAAGGTATTAATAATTATGGTTATTTTATATTGGACCTTAGTGACACGGCACAGATGGCTTTGATGTTTAATCAGTAGCTGTGCTTCCCAGATTATTTTCATTAGTGATTAACCTTGACTTATTATGTAACAGAAGAACATAAGGCAGATTCTGAGATGGTTTGCCTTGCTATAGCAGTGTTTGCTGTGAAATTTTGCCTCATTTTCAAAGAAAAGTACATCCAATGCTGATTACTTCTTATGAATGATCACACATGGACTTTCATTTACTATCCCAGTTCATAAATAAAAATGTGACCTTTGTGTATCCAAATTAGATGCTGCTGAGCTGTCAATCAGTGCTTATGTGAAGTGTTTAACAGGAATATACTTTTATTTTAGAATTATAAAGCGTCTTTTTTTTTTTGTTTTTTTAGAGGGAGCACAGAGATTCATCATTTTTTGAAAAAAAAAAACAATAGGAATGCTAAACTGTGCATGATAACAAGGCCTAGTGTGGACTGATGTCTTCATAGAAAATCCTTTTGCACTGGTTTTTAGAGAGTACCTCCCAAAAAAAAAAAAATTCAAAAGTAAGATATCTGAGGTACTGCATTGCTCCCTAATTACAACAAAAGATGCCTGTCAATGGACTTCTTTCTCTGCCACTCTGGGACTACCTGTGAGAATGAGTCAGGACAAAAATACTTAGAGAATGAAAAGCAGATGTCAGAGAAAAAAATGATAAGACACATTTTCCAGACTAATATTAAATGTCATGCAGGAAAGTATCGTGTGCCTCACAGTGCAAAATGTTTAACTCAGAATTCAAAGCTTTAGCCCTGAAACTTAATTTCTTGTGTTTTGTGGACTGTTAATTCTCAACAATATTGCTGTGTTCAGGATGGACTCCTGTGTCACCAGGTAGAACTGTCTGATTTCAGTATCAGAAGATGTCTAAAAGCTGAGTGTACTGCTTCCCTTCCCCGTCCAGTAACAGAATGATGCCATGAAAGAAATTGCTAGCTGTCTCTACACCCATAAGTAAAAACAGAGAGAGACCTAGAGTAGGCTATATAGCAACTATATTTCTCAAAAAACACTACAGTAACTCAAACTACTGAACTTTTAGGCCACCACTTAGTCTAAAGTCACTGTTCTCAGTAACGTGGCTGAGGACCAGCATAAGTATCATTTATTGTCGTTCATGAGATGTCAGTAGCACCAATTAAACTCGAGTCCAAGACATGGTACAGAAACATCACATCCGTGCTTATTCCTTACAGACAAGGTACACCATAACCTTTCTCTTTCTTTGGCAACTGAATAAAAGTATCCCAGCCCACAAGCAGCAGAAGAGGTTCAATTGAAGTATCTTTTCTTCCTTGTTTTCATAAAGGTGCAATGGGTTGCTTTGCTGTCCTATTTACTCATGCTAACAGAAAATTAATTTTGGCAGAGTATTCAAAACCTAAATAGAGGTGACAGATACTGGAAAAACACAGATCAAGACAAAAGCAGTGGGCATCTACATCTTCATGAGCCCCTTGTGAACTTTATTTTGTACCTCGCTTAACAAATACATCTGGCACTTCTTCATTGCTCAGTAAGAGCTAAAACTGTTACTGAGATCAAAACTAGCAAGTTACAGAGGAATTCAGGGATAGCTCTCACAATAACTTGCTTACTTTAGTATCTCTCCCACTGATCACAGTATCTTCCTTGAATCTCCTAAATTGCTTCCCCACTTAGCAGGATCTTTTGGACTTTCAGAGGCTGCTCGACATCCTGACACTTTTTATACCAAAAAATTTCTGACCTTTCATCTGCAATTTTGCTGTCTGTGTCTGAACTGATGTTTGGCCCTACTGTCTTACATAACTGACTTCAGGGTTTGAATGTTTCATTTCAATGTATTTGGAAAGAAACAGAGCACCTTGGAAAGAATTTCAACCAATCGAGGAACTGCCTGCTTGACAACGAAGGTCAATTGTAAACACATCTTAGGGTTCAGTTTTCACCCAGCTGAATTCTGGTCCATAGTTTAAGGTCCCTTTCTGATTTTTACAGTTCTCCATGAAATTGATCCTACCTCTTTCAGCATTTGTTCTTCTCTCTGTCTCATGAAGAGACAACCATCATGACAGACTGGTCCATTAAAATCAAAAGAACTGTAAAGGAAAGTAAAAAAAATGAGAGCTTGAATCATAAAAAATCATAGGCTTGAACATCTGGAGAATAAAATACAAAACTCTAAATTTTCTGGTTGGCTTTCATTCACTTTGCCATAAATACATATAGTCAATGTCTTTTGGTTTTTCCTTTTTTTTTTTTCCTTCTTTATATTCTTTATCTTTTGTGTGTGAGTTCATCATATCCCAAGATGCGACTAGAGGAGCTTCAAACAGAATACTGAGAAGGCTAGTAAATGTTCTAGCTTTAGAAGAAGTTTAGATTAGATGTGAGTAAATACTTCAATCTAGGCTTATATACTGTCTCTCTATACTTCATAATTACCCAGATAATCCGTCATTTATCTGCAGTTCTCACACAGGTGAGGCAGCCTTGAAGAACAGTATCTTTGCTTGATTTGGTTATGAAGCCAAACACCCAATTGGGTGCAGGAACAGGATCTTTCAATATAGCCATTTAAATGTTTGGGCTAAATAAGGTTAGATTTAAAGCTCCGTGTGCTTCAAAATCCAAATGTTAAATGCGAGTTGTCACATCTTGCAGTGTCCCTGGTTTCCTAACACCCTAAACACATATAAATGTGTAATCCTTCCTGGTAAACATGACATTTGCCACCCAAAATCCCTTCAACAATGGTGTGTAGTGATTCTGCCGCTTCATTTCAGATCTATTTTTCATTGTAAAGAGCACAGCATTTTTTATTAGGATGCAATCTTGCATCTGAAGAGACAATCGTAAGTTAAAACAAGCAAAACACACATATGGACTAACCATATGGATGACAATACCAATTAGTAGAGATTTTGTGGGGGTTTTTTTATATTTTGAGCACAGGGTGAGACCTGCCTTTTTCCAGCAAGTGGCAAATTTGAATGTGAAATGTCATTAGTGCTGTTTTTCACTAATACAATTTCTTTTCTGAATAACAAAAAACACATCAGTGTTATTTTTAATAAAAAATCCACCCTTTAATTTACATACATTTAGGGTGAAGTAAATGAAAATGCATTATGTTACCACTGTGCTATTGAATAATGAGCCTATAGGGTTCTAAATGGGAAAGAAAGTTGTTTTTCAAGCCCTATACCCACTGTTCTCTTTACAAAGGCGCCTTTGTGACCAGGATACATGAACTGGGTTTCTAACAGTAAAGATCCACCTTCTGGCTGAGAGACTGGGAAATAAAGCACCCCAGTAAGCCACCACTTCAGCAGGAGGAGCTGAACTAACGAAGGAAGGACAGGTGGAACTGGTCCCTTGGCCTTTCAGTGACATTTACAGCCTCTCTGCAAGGACATGCTCTTTTCTTTCTGTTTCTATTTTCTCCAGTTAATCAGGTGACTTGAAAAGAAGCTAGATAAGGGTATTGTTTGCACTGACAACATCCTGATGATACTGTCAGAGGAGATCACAGGAAAATGTTCCTTTTTTGAACCAATAGAGTCATTAGGGAGAGTACTCATCACTTGAGTGCATCTAGGTTAATTACCATGGAAAATCTGGAACTGGCAGCTATAATTTTTCTGAAGAAAGTACTGCTATTTTTACTCCTGATGCTGCAGAATGTCTCTTAAAGTACCTCATAGGACCCCATTCTACAGTTCAATGGTAAAATAATTTTAGAAATGTAGCTTTCTGCCTGAAATTAGTGGGACACTATCCATGGAAATTTAAGGAAAGTGCAAACTGCGAGTTATGTACTATATGAATGAAATTCAGCTCCGTTTGCCAGGACTTATTACTCTCCTTCCCATAAATGAGCAAGCATATTTCTCTGTTGCAGTGTCACTTTGGAAAAGAGAAAAGTGTCAGGTTGAGATGAATGACTTATCGCAGCACAGATGTAGCAAACTGTCACATGCCTGATTCTGTTTGCTATGGTACATTATGGCACAGATTAGCCAAAAACCCTGCAGCATGAGACAAACACAGAATGCTGGTTTTGGATCAGCATCAAAGCGCATGCAGTGGATGCCTTTTTAGGAAAACAGAGACATGGTGTAGTTTTAACCCACCCAGTATTCAATGAATGCTTACAAACCCTAGCAGTGTTCATGACGTTTAAAAAGCTTCAAACAATAAAAGGAAGTCGTTCGAGTGTGCTGAATACTTATTCGACTAATAATTCTTAAAGTATTTATACTGTGCTGCCTGTTCTCTAAGGATCGGAATAATGAGTGTTTTTTCAGCCTCATTTTTTCTTTCCAAAAATTATTTGTGGCCAGGAATGCTTTGTGGTGTTTGGCTATCTCTGATACAAAGGCATGTAACTTGTCTATCATGTCTAACAGGTCATCAAGCCAGAGAAGACAGAGTAACTTGGAAGGAGTTCAGTAACATAAACAGGACCCAAATGGAAACTTGTTCTCGTGGGTTTAATCTGTGGACAGTTAAAGGGGACATGTGATGAATCTCATGTACTATTCTCCCCTTCCAGTTCACCTTTTTGCCTTGGTAAAATTATGAGAATATCCACTGTAAGACATTCTTGAGAACTGTTTTGATTCTGTGATAGTTACCTGGGAATTGAATAACAGATTTCCTCTTTGATGCTAGTCATTTTCTATAAAAGGTGAATTATTTGGATGCACTGTCTTCTGTAAGCAATTACCACATATAAACTATGAATGCTTTGACCCATTCCACTTAAATCTAACTGAGGAAATGAAGTTTTCAAGAGATGAAATTCTGTAAAGTTCCTTGAAAATGACAGTCACAGTAAGAAAATACATGCCAGCTAAAACCTATTAGTAGACTTCATAGAGTCTCCATTGGACAGAAGAAATTGAGCCACGGTTTTGCAAACACTCCCTGGTCATAAAACAACTTATTTATTTATAAAATTTTCCTTTAGACCCACTTCTAAATCCATGAGAAAATGAGATGACAATAACTGTTTCAATAGGGAAAAAATATTTCTGGTTTCCAAAGCAAACATTTTAGTAATTGCCCCTCATTTATTTGTATTTTCTAATTTGCTTTACATACTACAGGGAATCCTGCAATTACCCATAGAATGTACTGTCTGTAGCTTCCTGATTGAACTGCCACCTCCCCTACACTTTGTTAGAGCTGCCATTCACTGCAGCTCTGATTCAGACTCGAGGGAATAGCCTTGACACAATGCACTGAAGGCAATATTTGCAGAGAAAAAGGATAATCGCTGAACAGCAGCCTATCTCCACGCTTCCATGTCCCATGACCTCTTTTCTCTCTAGCCTTGGCATGAGAACTTAGTATAACTCCCTAGGACTCTGCTGTCCCCTTTGATGATCTCTCACCCTCAGGCACAGTTTGGAAGTACTTCTGACAGGTTAATATGTTTCACACGAAGAGAACAGTGAAATAACTGTCTGTTTCTCCTAAGGTTTCAGAGAAAGATAGCATGAAGTCTTCATCTGCTAATATTTGCATCATCACCTCTAACTGTACACATGCCCAGTAAAACAAACTTAAAAATGTAACTCAGTATGTCCTTTTTTTCTTTTTCTCTCCATTCAGGATTATTATTCGTTCTTAATTACATTACTTTTCCCTCAGGCTCTGTTCAGTTTTCTAAAATCTCATTTTCACATCATTTTAGGAAAAATATTTAATAGAAGCCTACCCTTAGATTCAACTGTCCTTAAAAAAAATCAGTTTCCTTTGTGGTGTCCAGCTGCAGGATCTTTCTACTATTAGATGCAGTATGTAAGAAAGAAAAGTTGTCAAAGCACTGATGAAAGCATAAATTGCACAAAATACTAGTGAGAGTATACCAAAGTCACAACTCAACATTTACAATCTGAGGTTTTTAGCATTATGCTAATAGGACTGTGTTTTATTCATGCAGTACTATGGATTTCCATGATGCTTTGTAAAGAAAATATCTAAGAAGTTACTGTTTGCTAGTGCATTTTTCTGCATCAGGCACAGTACAGCACTGCACAAAAGGATTTTGTATGAGAAGGGAAACACTTTAACAGTGGAAAATAATCTAAACCTTCAAATTCTTACCCAAAACCTGATATTTTCATTTAACAAGTTGAAAATGTCTGCGATGCAGCTTGGTTACATCTCTAATGAATTTGCTTTGTGTTATCCTGATTTTCAGGAGGATGAGATTTCACATCTCAGCCTCTGCACTACCTTTACTGTTAAAGGGAATAGTGAATTACCTGAAGGGTGTGTGTACTTTTGTATAGTCCTCACTACAGAATTCCCAGTCTTGGGGAGGGAAATTTTACATCTGCCTTCATCTGGTTACCAAAGATTATTTGCAAGTGATCACTACAGCCACTTTTGCTTGACATGTGGCTTTCAGAAAATGTCAGCTGATGGTATTGACTGCAGCTCTGGCATGGCAAGGATGCAGTAAAATTGAAGGTTCATGAAGGTGTTACATTTATATCATAATTACCAACATCAGCTAAATGTGTCTTGTGTGTCAGCTCTTTGCTGGAGCTCTGCTTCTGGCAGTATATATGTACACTAGAGATGTGTCCCTTTCCTTAGGTCAAGACTGTATCTACATGAAAGAACTACACAAATGTAAACTTTGCAGGCTGCTGCTTATTGTGCATTGTTCATGCTGTGCAGCTACCTATTCAAATCCTACCTACTTTGGCTTTGTACACTTTGTCAAAAGATAAAAAGGCAAGTCTAGTAAACAGGATTTGCTGGGACGTCAGTCAGTGTTTGAGACAAGCTTGGAGGAGAGGGAGAAGGGAAATGTTATTATTGTCTTGCTTTTTTTCCTTAAAAGAAAGAGTTCAAAAGAGGCAGTATAGAAAAAAAAGAAGGAAGCTAAAACTGGCCAACAACAAACCCCATAAATTTTCTGGCTAAACCTCAGAAATCCACAGTAGAAATCCTTCTGAATGCTGCAGCTGGGCTTCTTGGACAGGCAGTGTAACTCCCACGATGCACAGCAGCCTCATCAGTCAGGGACTCTGACTTGCAGGACAGGAAGCCCCTGGCCACAGGACTTCAAGGACCAGCTACTGGGACCAATCTACAGGGCAGGTGCACCTTGCATGCCACAACTTCCATAAGGCATCTCACAGGTGTATTTTAGTGTCAAGTACAGTAAAATTATGTTATATAAACGTAGATAAAAAGGTAAATATCGATACATTGTGGGTGTCCTCATGTGGGTTTTTAGGCAAATTGAGTTCAAGTTAAACACACATTTTAATGAAAAATTTAAAAGTTTGACTGGCTAACACTACGTTCCTTTTACTTCCAAATTCACCTCTGCCAAATACAAGCTTGTTTTGTCAAGGCAATATTTTTTTTTCTGTGTACTCCTCAGCCTGCCAGAAATTAGCATTGCAAAGAGAGGTGAGACAGGTCAAAAAGCTTATAATATCTAGCACCATAAAGCTCATAGGTAATTTTTAAAAAACTTCTAACAGCTTTCATGTGATTGCTGTACACAATGCAATTTGTTTATTTTACTGACCTTTAGGTATTTCAGTAAAAGTAGCAATTTAATTTCCTTGTCATTCAGCACAGATCTCTCATTTTCATAATTCTTATAATAATGGAAGTAATTAAAGGATTTTAATTTTTGAATTACTTCTTATGAACTTCTAGGTCCTTTTTAAGGAAGTGAAAAATGAAACAAATTTGAGGCAATCTATCCCCTACTACTAACCCTTCCTATTGTATTAGCATGACAATGGTTAGACAACAACATCATTATGACCATTATTCTGGTCATCATCAAAATCTTCTAAGAATCATAAAATAAATCTCTAATATAATCTCAACTACTTACTCACTTTGAATTTATTTATTTATTTATGGTATTACGAGACGCTAACAAGAAAATCTTATAAATGTAGGGTTAAGTCTATGCATGCATTTTGATTTAAGATATTTTTGTAATGAAGTCTCTTTGTGGTCTTTCTGATTTTTGGCACATGAAAACCAGGCCCTACAATACTCCCTTCAATACTGATTTTCAACTGGAATTACTGGAAGTTTTTTGCTACTGAAGCCCAGTCAGTGCCCTCGTAATTAACTGAAAGAGGCGTTTGTGTCCTACATACTAGCAGGTTACCTAGGAGAGATGGTAGCAAAACAATAATTATATATATCAGTTACAGAGTTATGTTGTTGAGAATCATTGGTAGAAACAATATGTACAGCATATTCTTAACTATTCTTGCACTTTGGTAGCACATTTAAAGCACTGGCAGAAATCTGTGTTTCCCTCTCATTTACCCCCTGTCAGCTTCCACCAACATATTTTTGGTTAGTACTGTTCTGACTCAGTTTATCTGGTCAATGGTATTTTTATGTCTTCCAAGGTGACTATGGACATTTTCTGTTCAATACTATATGAGACTGTATTACATGTAAGTTTTTTCCAAAATTGTATAGTAGCTTGAATTTTTACATATTTTAAAGTTAATGAGATAATTAACATTTTCATTCTATCCTGAAAGTACGGACATTTCAAAGCAGAGGTAACACTTATTATGCCTGCTTCCTTGCTTAATTGTGTTGAAAGGTAGGAACTCACTTTATCAAAGGCTAATTTACTGTAAAGTTCATCTTCGGGGTACTTCAGTTAAAACTCTTTCCCACAGTAAGATATGAGAGGACTGTACTCTTCCTAAAATATTGTCGGAAATACATCACCACCAGTACTGCTGACTGGGGCAATTCTCTTTGATTTCTACTGAGGTTGGCAGTATGTTGTCTCTTATGCTCGAGTTGTCAGCAACTAGTATAGTAGAGTTTATCTTCCTAGAACCTGTTCAACAGGTGGAGCTGTATGCTGCAAAATAGAGTTCAGGAATGAAATCCTTTTAATGAGACATTTGTTGAATCATTTTCAAAGTTATGGAGAATAATATACCTGTATCAGACACACATTCTTTCAAGTATAGGAAGAATATTTCTGCAGTTGCTCCAGATTGGGTATAAAGAAAAACATATCTCAAAAAGGTTTGTTTCGATTTTCAATGTATTTGTTGGTAGGCAGAAGTCCAGTAAGCTTTGCTCTACCCTTCCTCTGAAACTTAAGATGTAATAAATGAAGCTGGGGAGACCTTGGATGTCACACAGCTGATGCTCAGCATTGTGTTACTGGTAAAGCATAAAGCTACATCAAATATTTATTAATCACCACTCCTTATGACATTTCTTCTTGCTATAAGTGAAAGCAGTTTGGGTGACAGAAAACTTGCGAAAGACAGTCTAGTGAAAGTGAGAAAATGCTACAGAATGTATTAAAAAGCATCCTTCTTTCTCTGTCTCTTTCCTTTATTGCCAGTTCTGACCAGTGCCCCTTCTAATGATAAGAGCAAGATCTCTGACTGTTCATCTGCAGGTGCCAACTCTCCTTTTGTCCTCCCTAGAAAAGAGCACTGTTTTCCTGAATTTTCTGGTTCTATTAGAACACATTGAAATACAGCTTTGGAAAATGAGTGAGCGATATTGATAGTCTTATTAATTCATATCTACTGTTACTGGTACAGAAGAAGGTGTTAGATTTGCTCATGTCAGAGGATAGAGTATGCATGATCTAGTGGCATCCTGTTTCCACCCCACTTTTACAGAGATAAAGTATTTTTCAGTATCAGGAGATACCAAAGACCTACTGCAGCACATATGTATAAATAAGTGATAAATGTATCTAGGAAGGAAAAGAGAGTTATTTATCACCTGTTCTTTGACAGTGTTGCACCAGTACAGGGTACAGCTTTATACTACATCTGTTTACAAAAATCCATGTAAACATTATCAAGCAGTAAAATGGCGGCTGCTAGAGGAATCTTTTATTTACAACCAGAATAATTTTTTTTGTCATAAATTAGTTGCCATTGTTCAACCTTTTAGCAATTTTTCTTCACTTCATTAGTAATTTTTCCCTTCCCTTTCATTATTGCAGACTATGCCAGATTTTCTTGCATTTCCTCAGGCTAAAGGAACTTGTGCCAGGTTTCTTGGAAATGTATCCTACCCAACATGACAAAGGTGCAGAACCATGTCTTATCATTTAATACTCTTAATTAGCTACCTTTATTAGGTTAGGTACTTCAGAATTGTATTTGTTGATGCCACAGCTGCAAAGCTTTATTCATGCTGTGCAGGGTATTTCAGTTGCATTGAGGGGGCCAGTGCTCCTCTTTTCCCTATAATTTTGGATTTCTAGACTTGCACAGTTTGGGTGTTTTCTGTCACTCCTGGTATTTATCTTGCAATGCCAAGCAACATTACCTGTAATGGCCCTGTGTAAGACCTGTGTAAGCATCCAGAAACCAAAAGTGCCTCTGCAAATCGCCTAAGGCCCAGGCAGGCAGTGGTGATGACCTGGTAGCTGGGTGGAGTGCTGCAGCTGAGGAACAAGAGTTCTTGCATGCATGAAGGGCGTTTCTTGTGCACTAGTTTCCAGATGTTTCCTCTGAGCTTGCTAGGAAGAATATTGCTATGGGCTGCATTAACCCATACCACTGACCATCAAGTAGGACCAAAACACCCATTCCTGTTCAACAGACCATTTGAATGTTTTAATATAGGGCTTCATGAAATATTATATGAAGTAGGTGTGAAAAGGAAAGAGAGAAAGAAGTAGAAGATATGGCATAAACGAGGAAGGGAAATCCAAGGCATTGGCCAGATGGACCAAGAGAAACATTGAGAGAAATCTGTTTTGGTCTGGGAAATCATCAAAGTGACACTAAGTCTGGGGGAGAAGAGCCATCTGTCTTCAACAACCCCATCTCTCCTGACCTCTGGAGAGCAGATTTAGGTCAGTCTGTGTGACAGGTAACAGACTGCATCCAAGAAATGCTCGACTCAGTTTCACACAATTTCTGAAACTGTTAAATAAGTAGTTGCACACATCTGCCCTCATCTCCCATGTAATGACAGTTCATGGTGCTTTTGCCCAACATCAGACATGAATAACTGTAGTTCAGGAGTGAAATGAGCCACTCTTCTGGTTCCCAGGTACCTTCCTGTTCAGTTGTGACATCTACTAATGTGATTTCTAATGATGAATACATGTTTAAACTGGTTAACAACAAGCTGTATGACTAGCAAGTATCTACTGAAGATGTGTTCACTTTTGGGCTTCAAATCAAATAATTAACTTCCAGGTTATTATTTTAAGTTGATGAAATGACTAAGGACACTTGGTTAAAAGAAGATTATCTCAACAGTAGAGAAACAGTAATATTTCTTTCATGTCTTTTTTTCTTTGTCAGGTTTTTGCCTGATTTTTCCTTCAAAACAAAAGTACCTAGACGTTTTCTCTTTTGACCAGCAATTTCATATGGTTCCCTGGAACAAAGTTGTAGAATTTACTCAGCTGATTTTTTTTTTTTACTCATTTATTAATTGGGGTAATTTATTAGTAAATTAGATTTGGGTAATTTATTAGTAAATTAGATTTGTTGTCATAATGTCTGATCTTTGCTTTCTATGATTCCAAGTTCATTGAAATTAAATAATCACCCAAAATAAGTTTCAAAAATCACTATAAAATTATAGGCTGGTTCACACAAGCTGAGTGTATGGGTTAGTCTCTTTTTTTAAAAAGATAATTTTTAATGAGCTTCTCTTGGCATCTCTCAGTATAAACAGAAAAACTGAACTTGAGATTGCAAACAGAAAATATTAAAATACAACTAATACCATAAAAATGAAACTAATACCAACTTTTGCAGGATTGTCAGTAATATGAATGCAACTATAAAAATAACTTGTGAATCTGAACTGAAAAAATTAAACATTTCAGACATGCTATAGCAAATAATTTTGACTTTTCAAGGTTTCTCATTTTTGTTTTTTGTAGATGAAACTGTTAATTGGGTGCAAGTTGCAAGTACACTTGACTTGTCAGAAACCCTTTTTCGTTGTTATTTTTTGGTCATGAAAGTGATTTGTTGCTTCAAAAATTGCTAAAAAAACCTTGTCCATTGCTCTTTTTAAGAATATATAAGTATCCATTTTAAATTAGTTAAATTCTGTACAAAAACTTAGATTTTCATGTAAAGGCTTGGACTGAGAATGAAATAAAATCTAAATGAAAGATGATGTATCTTTTATTCTTTTATTGAATCATCAGTCTATTTTTCCAGAATTAAGAACTTTGCTTGTTACTAGATTCTATTGTGGATAGTCATCACTTACACTGATAGGGCTTTTTAATTATAATTTCAGAGTGAAATGAGCATTCATTATAGTACAAAATAGGAGAAAAAAACCACTAAGCAACATCATCATCTTTTTTTTTAACTGATTACCTTAAAAGATACACCCGTCACAACAAGGAGAAGTAGCATGGAGAACACGGTTGAGTTCAAACACATATGGTATTAACCTCACGTAATGAGCTTTGCTTCAGCTGGCAGGAGAAACTACACTAAATAGATGCTAAGCTACAATGGGCTTCCTAAAAAATCATGGCACTTGACTTTAATTTGTCCTCTGCATCAGTTTCTTATATTTAAGAACTCTTATTATTAGGTCTTCTTGCTGTGCTCCCCTCAGTTCCATGCTACTAATTGGTTGTGAGTGAGTCTGGTGTTCTCTAATACATCTTCCTCTGCTGCCACTAAGTCTGCTGGAATTGCCACCACCCACTGTCCTCCCAGTGCTGTAACAACTGCATTTATTACACCATATAATAACTCTTTTGTAGTATTTTCCAGTAATCTCTCCAGAATCAAAATGTATTCTTGATAAGATTTTGGCATTAGTATTCGTATTATATGCTTGATATTTTATATGCTAAAATTAAAATTAGCTAAGCAATTTTTTTACTTCTGTTTTTATCAGGTTTGAATTTCATTAATGCTAGAATATGAGGCTTTTCTGCTGTATTCACTGATGCTCATATATGTGGACATGAGTATTCTGCATGCATCTAGGGACATCCATGTGTGTGTGTACTGAACAGAATCTTCTTGTAGGTAATAAATAGATCTTTAAATATGTATTGGTGTGGCCAGATGCAGAGAGATATATGGTCACCTGACTGTTTTGCAAGCTGGGCATGTTCCCAGAGGGGTTTATCAGCTTGGGCATGGTGCCATGCCTGCCCAGCTATACAAGTCATGGGCCAGAGCTTGTTCACATGCAGTCAGCTGAGAACAAGAGCAAGACAAGGCAAATTTGAGCATCCAGATGTACCCCAAAATCTTCTCAAAAGCATTGCTTGTGCATTCCTTCATTTCCTTCTGATTGTATCAGATACCAGACTAACAGAATTTCCTGCTTTTGTAACTGAATTGTAAGATTTGACACTTGACACACACGGGGGGCGTAGGGGGGGATAAAAAAAGTAAATTTTATGTCTGAAGGTAAGATAAATTTCTTCCTACATCTTTAAGTCAAGCCTGTTTTCCTTGCTGACAAATATTGGGGAGAATCAGTGTTGTCTGCTCTGAGCTGTTGAGTCCTCTTGCCGCTTCCTCCTTCAGCTATTGCCTGTAGGACCCATTCTTTGAGACAATGCAAAAGATAAATTAATGCACTGTGGAGCTGAGGCTCCCAGATAACCCTGAATTTGTTTCAGCCATTTTGGGGAGCAGCTGTAATCAAAGCTAGTAGCCTTGTAAGACAGCGACCATTTCCATCACCATAAAAATCAGGAAGGAATGCAGTCCCTGTGCAGTCCCCTACGTGCCACAGAACATTAGAATCCATCAGAATCACAGAATATTCTGAGTTGAAAGAGACTCACAAAGATCATCAAATCCTACTCTTAAGTGAATGGCCTGTCCAGGGGTGGAACCAGCAACCTAGGCTTTATCAATTCTTCTCCACCATCAATCAAGTTGGGAGATGGAGCTTTTATTAAGAATTGGAAAATTGCCATTCTAAAATTGTTTGTTTTGTAAGAAGATGAGGAAGAAAGTGGTCAGTCTGGGCAGTTTGAAAAAATTTGGATTTAACATCTGAGGAGGAGCTGCTTAGAACTAGTATTATAGTATTGATTTGCATGCAGTGTTGTTCTTTGTCACTTTCAAACCATTTTTAGAACTGGACAGAATTTCTCATTTGGTTTTCATGGAGAACGTTTGCCCTTATTAAGATTTCCTGTTAGCATGGATTAGAAAAATGCCAAAGCTTCCTTCTGCAAATGTTTTTGAGATATTTGAAGCATTTCTTGAAAAATTTTCTTGGGTAAGAATGAAACACTGAATCCTTAATAAAATGAAACATTTTGATGAATTTCTATTAAGGGATATGATTAAAGAATATGTTCCCATGAAACACTTCTGTGCTTTCTGATATATTTCTAGCAATTTTGACCAGTTATAATAATTGATGAAAAGATAATTTCACTGCAATCACTTCTGGTTCTTCAGGCTTACACATATGCCCACCACACAGAATTAAACTAGCTACCTCCTGCTGTCTGTTGAAATCTGTTGTTCCACTAGATCTAGTGATCTCAAAAAGAAAAAATTCTTCCAAGAGGCATCATTGGGTGTTTAAATAATGGAAAGGATATGTTCTACATATATCCATAAAGCATGCTTCTTTAACAATATGACTTCTTTGTCAATATATAAGCTTCTTCACAGCTTTCTAATAGATTTCTTTTTCAACAGTTAACACAAATAGTCTATCATAGCAGAAAACATGCAAAGTATGGCATGAAGAACAGTTAAGGCATTTTTAGTTTCTTGCTGAAGGATAATTTTTAATGTGATATTTTTGTGTGCTAAGTACTCCATATAGTTGCAGTCTGTTGTATTCTCTTTAAATACTTCTTCTTCTTCTATGTTGACATCAAACCTGTGGAACACATTGCTGAATATCCCTCGTTTAGCTCTCATGGTTACAAGAACCTTTCAGCCACCAAATGGAATCTCTGAAAGGAGTGTTATTTCAAATTCAGTTCGTCTTTTACAACTTGCTGTACAGAAAATCGAAGGAATGACTCTTAGCATCTCACAGGACACTGATACAAACATGCACTTAGCATGAATTATACAAGTGGTCTGAAAGTTGGTAGAACTATTCATATGCTTAGGCAGGCAAGTGCCAGAGCCCTTCATTGAACTGAAGCTTAGGAAATTGCCATTATATAGTAGAGCAGAGTATAAACCCTTCCTTTCCAATGGGTCATTTACAATTACTTGCAATACAATCTTTAAACCTTTTATTTCTATAGGTGAAGTTTGGTACTCTTGTTCACACTTCAGGAGATGGATTTTTTTATTCATTTGCCCTCTTAGGAATGAAAGAGACTGGAACAAAAGGCCTATATATGGCATATATATGTGATAAATTGCATAAATTAGCAGTGTTGTCCCTTTTTGGTGGCTACCTCATTTTGTGTCTGTGACCAACCTCTGACCAGGGAGTGGATGTCAAGAACCCAGAGCTCTAAGCATCATACCTGCATCAAGAACACGTTTCCCTCTATCTTATTCCTGCAGCTGATTGCCAAGGGTATTTCCTTCTTCTAGCCAAGGAAGTGGTAGACAACTTTTCAGATTCCAAAACAGTCTGAATCACCAATATTCAAGGTACTAATTCATGCACTGATGAGTTGATTGCCTCCAAAGTTCACCTTCTTCCACTTTCAGACCTTCTATGTTACCCATGCTGCGAGATTACTAAAGAGCAGGGACTGACAATAAAGTTGTTCAGGCTGCTCATGGTTACGGACTGAATTTACAGGCCAGATTAACAGCTTGATCATCCTGGTGTCATTATGCAGTACCTGCAGAAGGACTGAGTCTGACCCATGTCAGCTAGTCATCATGCAGCTATCAGCTCTGCATAGGCACCCTAAGGAAACCAGCCAGCTATCTTATCTCTTTAAAACTCTGCAAATTGTCTAAACCTGGATGCTGCAAAACCTCATACCCTCGTTAGTACCAAACTACTCTGTGAATATTTCTGAGATACTTTTGTCTCCCAGACTGGTTCAACTAGTACTGGTTACACACAGGTTGTATTTTCTAAATTACTTTGCAAGCAGGATGGCTATACACTTTTCTTTTGCTGTGGAAATTTGAATTCTGAGATACCAGAAAAATTTAAATTCACAAGGATGAATTCAACTACCCACCATGGACCTCTAACATTATGTAACTCAGGTGCCTGAGATATTGGTCAAGACTCTTGCCATAGCATGTCAGATGTAGCTTGGCTCCTGTAGGTGATGTCTGCCATTTTAGAATGGCATTTGGAGGCTAAGGTGGATCTCAAAGGAGAGCCATGTTTGTCAGTCATATCTTCTCTCAAGTACTTCCAAGAGGAGAGGCTCTGGTGGTAATTCCATGCTGAAATATGCCCATGGCAGGGCCAACTAATCTAGGACTAGAAGTGTTCAAGCCTGCATATTATTTTGCTTTGTCTCTCCTCCACACCCATTTTAGAGCTAGAAAATGCCAAGTTCATTGTGATGTTTCATGATGGTACAGGGATACTGTGAAGGCTGCTGCATTTGTACTTCAGTGTCTGGAGGATGTTCAGTGTGAATTGATGTGAATAAATGCCACTCACAAAAAACCAAAACAAACAAACAAAAAAAAACCCAACAAAACCAAACCCCAAAAAACAACAAACAAACAAAAAAAACCATAAAAACACCAAAAAAAATCAAAAACATCAAAGAAAAACCTAAAAAAACCACCAATAAAAAAGCCAATACACCAGCAGTTAAATGAATATTGCTAGTCTGCTGGAGAATGCTAAAAAAGTTCTTCTAGAACAGTCAGCACCATTTTTTTGGTTTTATTTGCAGTAGGAATAGTTTGAAGGGAGCATCACTGCTTTACATGGAACGTGAAAAGTCATAGAATGAGACCATGAGTAAACAACTTTGAACTGATTTACTTTTACACTTATCTGTTAAAATTAAAGTTCTTAGGTTTTTTTCTGTATCTACTTGGAAATATTCAAAATCTTTCATCTTGGAGGGTCTTAGATTTTGAGTAAGTTAGATAAACATTTTTATATTTCCTCTCCATGCTTAAAATGTACCTTTTAAAAGTACAAGGTATCATGAAAATTAGTCAGACTGGGGTTTTTTCACTGAATAGAACAATCTTTTAAACCTGAAGTTTAAATTAGCATGCAAAGCCACAAAAACCTTGTAGAGACAGTGGAGCAAGCCAGCATTAGGAAAGAGCAGCAACCAGAAAGGGAGAGAGCTGGCTGCAGGAGGAGGGTAACACAAAAAAAGAATAGAAAGCAGCTTCCAAAAGGGAGGGAAACGGGAAAGAGGAGAGCAGCAGCAACAGTGTGGAAGGGTGAGGGTGAAGAGGGAAGAACAGCTGCTTATCCCTCTCACATCCTGACTGAGTTTTTCTCTGAAATACCCATTTTTTGAGCATATTGGTTCTGTGACCCTCTTTAGCTGTTTGAACTCTCTATTGGAAAGAATCAAATTCAATCCAAGTCTGTTTCTGGGATCTGTATTATTTTGCATTCCCATGAGGCTCGAAGGAAACGGTAAAGACAAATGGTGTGATAATCACAGACCACACAAGAAATAAAACCAAATAGGAGTGAAACACCTGGGAGAGGGGTCTGATTTTCAGGGACTGACAATGTGATGGTCAAATTTCTTCACATGTAATTTAATATGTCCTTCTGAACTCTGCAGTGGTGGTGATAAAAATGCACTTCTTTGGGATATGGAATTGATTTATTTATTTCAATTATTGTTTTCATCACAGCTTTCATAGCACCAAAAATGCTTTTCATTCAAAAAAAACCCAAACACAACAACAACAACAACAAACCAAAACACACAAATGTAGAATCTAAAATTGAAAAGAAGATGCTTGAAAGACGAGGACAGGGTCAGTAATTTAGTAAAACCCTGCAAACACATACAATAACATTAACAAATCTTAGCTCTATAACTTTTTGCAGGCAAATTACTTTTCCCATGCATTTTATAGAAAGTTTGTCCTGGCACCTTTAGGTGACAGCTCCTGAAAATTTGTGTAGTTGAAGACTTTTGTCCCCTGAATTCTGAGGCCTCGGATCCCACGGCTGTACACTAGTATCTGTCTGTGCTAAACATCTCCTTCGATGATGTTTACTAAATGGCACCTCGGGTTGGGTACCTCAGTACAGCTGTGAATTGTAACTGATCCAGAGAGGAGGAGTGAACTCCTACGGAACTAAAATACAGTAGCACAGCAGAACCATTTAAATGTGAGTGCAGTGTAAATAACAAAATGTTTCTTGGAGAGGACACTCAGAAGAAACTAGACTAACTTGTAAAGGGAAATGAATGTTGATTTAATTGGCTATTTAACGATTATCTGTTTTCTTCTTTTTCTTTTTCTTCTTCTTCCCTTTTTTTAATCCAAACAGAAAGGTTAATCTAACTATACATTTAAGGCTTTTAAAGGCTCCATTACAAGACTTATTATGCTAAAAGAAACATACCTGGCATGCTGCAGTTTTCTAAATGTATCAGCGATGCATGTAATGATTCACTTAAACCATCATGGTCAGAATTCTTTTACATTATTTCTATGTAAATTGGATGCTTCATGATTACTATAATATGTGTGAAATTCCACTTATTATTTCTTTTAACATGAAAACTTTTATCACTTAACTTCAACTCACTGGACAGAATATTTGAACCATTTGCAGTCATTAGAGCATTTTTGTTTGGTCAAAACCCTTGTGGGATTATACTTTGGAAAAATAGCATGAATTACATTCAATGCAGCTGAATGCCAATTTTAAATATATAAGGGGCATCAGGAGTGCTTGTCATTATACTTAGAATTCAACATTGTATTTTATCTGTTATGGACTTGTTTTTACATTTTCTTCTTTTATCTTCAAGAGACTTATTTCAGCCTGTAGCATTAAAAAAAAAAAAAAAGCCATAATCCATATAGAAAAGGCAATCTGATGATGTACACCTACCTTTTGATGCTCTGGAGGACCAATTTTAAATAGAGGCTTGGGTCAAAAGGTTTTTATTTTCACCTTAGTACTTGGACGATATTTTCCCATATCCTAGGAAACACTGGGTGAACTGGTGCAGCAAGAAGTCTCCTCTGGCAAAACTGATGATGATGTTCTTCTCTACTAGTCTTGAGATTTGGCACTGGATGTCTCAAAACCTTCTGAAGTTCCCAGAATTCCAAACCACATCAAGATGAAAAAGGCAAAAGAAAAAAGGATTTCAGGCCAGCCAGCAGCCTCATAATCCAGGCAATTAAGATTTGTAGGAAACTCTATTTTGAATATCTGCTTGCCATTCTCCCAAAGACAATCTAGCCTACTCTTTTGGCTGTTGGCTCTTCTGGATGGATCCCTTTGGCAACAGCTGCTCATTGCAATAGCGACTTGAAGTTCAGATGTCTTGAGGTTGTTCCAACAGCCTCCCTCGGGGAATATTATTTATTAACTTTAAATAAGCAAGCCCCAAGAGATTTGACACTAGAAAGAGGCAGAAATCTAGAATAGCCAGAGACTTTGCAGCAGGTGGTACAGGTCTTCCATAGTCTAGAGTAGTAGGACATTTGCCTGTTCCAGGGACCTTTCCTTAATGCTCTTTATTACATTGTCTTCCAAATCAAGTACATTGACCAGTCATTTTAAAAGAACTAGCATCTTCTATCTCTGTTTCTTCTGGCTTTAAGCCTCTTCAATCTGTTTATATTTGGGCCACACTTGATAACATTTTTCCAGAAAAGAGTTAACTGAAATTAGTGGATTTTAATAAGACACCAGGGTTTAGTTTTTTTGTTTGTTTATCATGTGAAGATGCCATTTTTGAGACAAACTGATGAAACAGGTTATGATCTCAGTGCTTCAGCTTTTATTTCAGTAAACTCTGCTTCTCATGTCTCAGTGAAAGTCTTTGGTTTTAAGTGGAGTGAAAATACCTCCAGTTAAAAATATCCATCCTGACTTGAAGGTTAAGTGCTCCAAGCCTTCCATCACCGATCTTACACCACTCATTTCTAGAAATTACATTACTTGATGCCACATAGTTCTGTGACTTTAATTTCAGGATCAAAGCACAGAAGACACTTTATAAACATTTATTTTACAGGAAAGTTGAAGAATCATATCCTGGGCCATGGCATGAGGGTGCTAGTCTGCTGAGTTATATTTGAGATTTGAACTTCTGTGGCTTTAAGCAAAAAAAGTTGCCTTAGTTTCCATTAAAGCAAAGGTACTACACAAGGTGACAAAAGCTTTCTTTGTTTTGCTGTGACAGGTATCTGGCAATCATTTTCATTCAATTATTTAGATAATTCTTTCCTTCAAAACAACATGGATACAGAAAATGAAAAATAAGCTTTACATAATCAACACAGTTATTGTTCTTTTTGTAAAATAAAAGCATTCTCTTTTTATTTGAATTTTTTATTTGAAATATAATTTTTGGCCAATTTTATAAGTTTTCTGAAGGATATATATTGAATTTTCTAGGCTTTTTTACATTCTGTATATTTCAATTTAACTTATAAAAGTAACTACTTATAAAAGTAACTATAATATGTAAACAAGTATCTATAGCTTCGTATGTTGGGCATACTGCAATTTGTAAAATATGTATTTAAACTTTATGTTGCTAGTATAATCCAGGACAGATTAGGTCAAGTGATTTTTAAGACTGCTTCCTCCATGCCTACACTTTAGCTGCTCTAAATGTCTATGGCATTATTTTAGACGTGGGCACATGGATTTTAAAATGAACTATTCTTCTAAATATTTGCTTCCTCTATTCACTATGTTTGTACCTCACTCATTAAAATGCTTACTTTAGATTATTCTTTTGAAACCTTTAGATTATTCTTTTGAAACTAAGCGATCTGGGAAATATATTGTAATATATCTCTCCCCAATGCAACCATAAGCTGTTTAAACAGGTATAGCTAAAAACAGTTAAGACTTAAGGTTTCATCATAAGTCATATTAGAATTAATGACTCTGCTCACAGACACTGGTTTGGAAGACAGAGACTGAACAGTGCCATTACAGAGAATAAGCCACTGGCAAGTCAAGCAATTCACTGAGGACAGAATGATTAGCCACAAGGAGCACTTACAATGTGCACTGGTAATTTAGGTAATTGTGTTGCAGGGTTTGTAGACCCATGAATTACAGAGATCTTTTTAAAAATATATATTGTGCAATTTGAACAGACCCTGAAACAGACACCAAGAAGAAACAGCTATCAAGTCATTCAGATAAGATAAAGCATCAATGATGTATAGTATTCTAGTATTTGGGAAAACATATAGAAGTCAGCATATAGTAAAACAATAGCATATATATTTATCATAACTTCTTCACTAGAATGCTAGGTATTTAAAAACCACAAAACCCACAAATTTCCCACAGAAAATTAAAAGCAAACAGAAAAGGCATGAGGGAACCTTTGGAAGGAGGTGATTTCACTGGAAATACAATGTTAGGTTGATTTCTATATCATTTCTAAACGTATGATATAGCCATGCCTAATCTAGCATAAAAAATCCTTATATTTACTCCCTTTTTTTGCACTGTATATTTTCAAAGACCTCCTATAGTTAACATTATAATATAGTTAGTTGCTACAAATAATCTGCACTGATTATAGGAAAACTGTCAGTGTCTGTTCAAGGTCTGAAAAGGCTGCAGCAAATAGCTTTTCTCTTTGCCATGGAGACTGGGGTCTGTTTTTACGGTTACTCTGGTAACGAAAGCCTTTCTGGTGCTAGTCCTTTTCAGTTACCTTAGCTATTAAACCTTCTGGTTGAGACAAAAGGAAGGCAGTATGCAGATACTTCCCCGTAAAGCAAATCTCAGGGTTAAAATTGAGCAAAACCTGTAATAAAAGAAATAAAAGCAGCTTCTAATCAGCTGGTTCCATAGTAGCTGTGAGGTGTTTGCGTGCTTGCCTACATGTGGGAAGCTAAGGCTTGGTGTGTTTGAATATTAATCTGATTACTAAAAGACGAGAAAATGGATCAGGTATCTTCAGCGCTGTTTCAAGGAACAGTTTCTCAAACCTATGACCCTCATAGTGCAAAAGGCATCAGTTTTTCAAAGTTATCATCTGGGGAGAGTTTCTTTTTTTTTTAAGATGAGGATTTTGACATTGCTTGGAGCGATATATATGACGATAATTGTAAGTAGGGATTACAGAATGCTGCCCCAAAGTCATGGGTTCGTTACATGGCGTTAATGACCCTCCACAGTGCCTGGGATCCTTTAGCAAACAAAGCCAAAAAATGGATTTTAACCTGAAAGCTTATTAACACAATAATAAAATACCCAATTCAGTGATCAATGTCATGAAGTTGAGTACAGAAGACTGGCAACAGAAACATCATAAAGATAGAAGGCTGAGTAGCAAAATATTTAACTGTTGAGATGGTAGTGAGTGTCACTTTTGCTTGGAATCAGTAAGTGTAGGCAGACTCCCAAATTATCTTGTTTTTCAAAACAGTAATGTTTTCACCTTAGGTAAAGGCTTATTATGGCAAGCTCTTACTGTTCCTACACATTTTGGTTTGGGATTTCTAGTTCAAATGAAGAGGATTTTTCTCTGGAAGAAACAGCCAACTAAATAGGGAACAAACAATATGCTTCACAATTGAACAATCCATTCTTGCTTTAACATGGTCAAACTAAGTAACTGTAAACACTGCAATACCCATGGTGATAAACCACTTTTAAGCTGCAAAGTATTCAATTGTTTTTCATTTGAACTCTTAAATATGTCACACAGAAATTCCCCATTGCTGTTTTCACCCATGTAGATTACCGTGTTTAAAATAAAGTATAACTTTCCTATCAGAAGTATCCAATAACTGTCCTATCAGAAGACAGTTCAAATTAAAACACCGTGATATACAACTAAATTAAGATGGATTGGTATTTGTTACAAGAGGGGAAAACACCTGCAGTATTAAAAAAGCTGAAGTATCTGTTCATCCATAAATCAAGTGCAGCATCAGAATACTGGACTGATCTCAGTTGAATCAGATTTGTGCATTTCAATAGAGAATGCTCATTTAAATGAGCCCCTGTTTGATGTCAGCATCACTACTCAAAAGGGCAAGTACCGATCCCTGATACCAGGTATGTAACTAATATCCAGGTGTTCCCATGCTAAGAAATAAAATGTATTAAATACTCTCTTTGTTCCATTTCCTGGAGAAGACAGGTGTTATAAGGAGAAGGGGAGAAATATATGGAATGACTGGAATCAGAAGAAAGTTGACTCTGGATTCACTGCAGTAACTGAACAAGGAATTTATGTACATTTGTGCTAAAAATGGCTCCTGCCATTTAACTTGGTTTTGCATGACGTTTCCAGAATTAGTGCGTTCAATGCAAAACTTTGGGCCGTATCTGTCCCCAGCCTTTCCACCACATTAGATACATTTCTGGTTCTGAAGAAGTGGAGATTATTCATGATAAAATATTGATCTTGCATATTCATATGTCTGAAAAAATCCAGACATACATTTGGTAAATGGAAGATGGCAGGTTTGTAACAGTCATATGCAATCACTAAGTTAAACACAGCAAGCTCTTGACACAAGAAGATTTTATCACCATATTTGTCCCTAGCCTCTTTTACTAATTCCCCATGTTGATGTTTTATTTTCCAGGAAATCCTCTAATTGCAAATGGCATCAGGTGGGGTGTATGGAATATAACTCATCAGGTCCCCCATAGCAGAATGATCCAGAAAATCAGACCTCTTTTTACCTGAGGTAGCAGATAAAATGCAGGTCAAGCTCTGACCTGTTAGTATTGGTTTCCCATTCCTACACCCAGGAATTTTATCCCTGTAACTCCCCTGGTATCCCTATAGCTCCCCTTCAAATCAATTACCCAATGCTAATGCTGCAGGCAGACACATTTTTGTGGTAATTCTGTCTGGCTGAATAGTTGAGGATTTCCTTGCAGAGCTCTGCATGAAGTGCAGTCTCATACTCCTAAATTACAGAGACCTGCAACTATTGCTTTTGCTCTTTCTGTAGAAGGGGATAGAGATCCCCACTGCAAACTGTTCAGCCTGGAGAAGAGAAGGTTGTCTGGAGACCTCATAGCAGCCTTCCAGTATCTAAAGGGGGTCTACAAGGAAGCCAGGGATGGACTCCTTGTCAGGAACTGTGGTGATAAGTTCAGTTCTTGTAGAACAAGAAGTAATGGATGCAAACTGAAAGAGGCCAGGTATTGAGAAGAAATTATTTACTCTGAGGGTGGTGAGACACTGGAACCAGCTGTCCAGAGAAGCCCTAGAAGTTGTCCAGATGCCCTACCACTGGAAGTGTTGGATGGGGCATAGAGCAACCTGGTCTCATGAGAGGCGTCCCTGCCCATGGCAGGGGGGCTGGAACTAGAAGATCTTTAAATGCCTTCCAACACAAACCATTCTATGATTCTGCATATGATGATATGCAATCTTCAGTCCTTCATGGCATTTCGCCTGTAGGGAAAAAAAGTCATTATTCCCATTTGACAGCTGAGGAAGCTGAGATTGAGGCTGAGTGACAGCTATAACTAGAATTTAAACATGAGCTCTGGGATCCTAAACCCGGTGTTGAACTGAAAACTTCATAGCAAACAGCTTAGATAAAATCCTCAGCTATGCTTAAGACACATTTATCTGAGGTAAAAGCATTTCTGAACTGGAGAAAAGCAGTTCAGATTGAACGTGTGTGTCCTAGTTTGGACATCACATATCTCACATGGTGTGACAAAACAGAAACCACAAGATATAATCATCTACCCAAGGGTAAAAGATACACAGGTAAATGAGGAGGATTTATTGATTTTATATAGATGTACTGACACAGAGAATGTTTGGAGTGGCACATTCATCTCTAGGGAATGAGCAAAAGCCTCAAAGACCCGTGTGTTAGTGCATACCTGGAATGCTCAGCCCAGGATAAGATGCTTTATCTTACTGATTTTATATCTTTGAAATTCACTTTTGTCAAACAAAAACAGAGGTCTGTGTTTCCCAGACCTTTCACACTAGCTCAGGACTGTGCACAAGTGTCCTCAAGGATGATCTGTGGCAAAGCTTCTAAGAACCTTCTAGCCTGCTACTCTTTTGTAGGATTAAAAGACAAGGGACATCAGTACTTGACCTGTGACTTCTGGGAGTGCATGGATTTGTGGGAAGAGATTCAGAGGAAGCTTTAGGCTGTAGGTTTTTAGAGAGGATATCTTCTAAAATGAGTGTCTGATGTCTGAGAGGGCAGAGATAAAAACAGAAAAAAAGAACACTATTACTTGTGAAAAAGGATATTAGCAATGACTCAGTACAGTGACAAGCTGCTGTATGCATTCCATTTCACATGTCTCCCACAAATAAGTAGGTACTCTGTCCTCATACAGCTGCACAGGACGTTTGGGGAAGGCCCACACTTTTCAGGTCACTTCTTGGCTGCAGCAAAGTTCTCTTTTGTTACATAATGATCAACTACGCAAATATAGTTCCAATTTCAAGGAAGACCTGTTGATGCAAAATAATGTTTCATCATGAGCTATGTTTAAGTGAAAACAACTTTTATAAAACATCTTGCAGCAGTCTCAGAAATGAAGCAACATTCTGAAGTACAATTTAATTATTATCCATTCAGAGTCTTGAAGATATTTTCCTGAAAAGTCTTGTATTAGTTTGAACGTCGTGAAATCATCACTCCTTAACCTGCTGTTATGTGAGTCTGGACAAGTCATTTGATTTCTGCAATCTACAGCTGCCTCTTCTGCAGAAAAACTATTTAGGACCTAGTTTTGCTAAATCAAATACGTAGAACAAACCAAATGTGGAATTTTAGCAATTACAGATTTTTTGTAGTGGGTTTATTCAAGTGAACAGGAACCTTACACATATAGGTAGTGCTCAGAGCCATTAGCAAACAGCACTCAGCAGCAAAGACTGGATTAGAAGATGCATTGCAATGGTTGGCAATCCTGTGACCTTGCTTCAATTGCTTAAGCCAGGACAGTTACAACCACTTGAGACAACCCATTTTGCCTGGCACATCCTTACAATGCTGCCAGATACAACTGCAGGACACATGGAACCCCAGCACTGCCCTGGACTGATGACTGAGAGGCAGCCTGGATACCCTCACCTATCTCAGAGTAGTTGCTTGTGTAGGCAAGTAAGGCAACTAAGTTTGCCCGTTTGGGCAATTAAATCGCACATGCAAGTGGTCAGCAAGAAAAATGCCTGTGGCTTTTGCAGACATATGATCTCACGTAGCACTCAGCTTTTTTTTCTGCAAGAGCTGACCATAGTAGAGTCCAGAGAACATCCTTGAACACATCTTGAAAATATTCCTCCAGAAAAAAAAGAAGGATATATTTACTTTTGGAATACAATGTATAAAGTTGTTCTAGTTCAAAGGATACTGTACAAATAAGCATCTTTCTCTTTCTCTCTGTCAAAACCAGAGTAAATCAAAGCAACCTCCAACCAATTTTCTTTTAAACATTTAATGCCACCCTTGCAGTAAATTACATGAAGCCCTATTGAGGAGCCAGACAGTTAATAAATATGTTACTGGTGAGAATCTATATATTAAAACAGTTGAAACAGGTTTTAGTTGAGTGTGGACTGAAGTAACATTTAGATATTTTTTGCTTCAACCCTTCCTAGATTTTTTTTTTATTTTTACTTGTTGATTTTAACAGATTTTTTTCCTAGCCATTAACCATTCAGAAAATCACTCATTTGCTAAAGTTACTTCTTACATTGTTCATGTTTCCCTGCATGTTTTCAATTCATCACTTCCTGCATTCTGCCCATAGCTCCAGCCTGGCAGGCAGCCTTATCACTAGCATCATAACTGTTTTTTCTGTCCCACAGCCCCTGAAAGCTAGAGCTCTATGACCCCATGAGCTTCTCAACTTTTCATCAAAACAATAGGTTTTTTGCCTTTTACTTGCACAGCATCATTTAAGTGTGAGAGAGGTTTACAAACCTGATGGAATGCTTTACTACCTTTACATTATAGGTATAATGGTTGTGTTTTTATCAGCCTTGTGTTGACTTTGCCTGATGCTGAGAGTGAGTTTCCTGCTGTACATAGGCTATCCAGCTTGCTTTAAACAGCTGAGGTGAAAAACTTTCTGGAAAGTCTAAATTTTCATTGAGAAATAGAAGACCATGTCTACTTGTTGGGTTTCACTTGGCTGAAGAGGGAGAGGTCTGTTTGCAGTTTGCAGGTGGCAGAAGTGGCTGCCCATGGAGGAATGTGGGCAGTAACACATCTCAGCTGGAGAGCCAGCACACATAGGGCACTGCATCCTTCACACCACACTCGACACCTCTCTCCCCAAAATTCTCATCTTGCCAGCTAACATAACATGTCTGAGGAACTGACCAGAAGCTGATGCCACAGAGAAAACTCGCTCTTCTGATGTGCAAAAGAGCATGACCTGTGAGCATGTGCATCAGGGCAAAAGAATCTGAGTCATAAAATACATTTCAGTGATATTATACATCTGTTTAAGATTCTTCTTCTCTTACGACTGAAATTTTCTTCACCACTTTCTGCTTTCTGAAAGCAGTACTAGTTTCATATACCTGCTCTGAGAGATGTGATCACATGTAGATAAATTTGTGGTAGGGAACAATACTAATTTTCTCAAAAATTTCTGTTTACTCCATGCTTTTCTTGAAGAAATAGTTATTTAGTATTTAAGTATATCAGAAATCTTTCACCAATATACAGTAGCACTGTCTTCAAGATTATTATTTTCTATTTGTAAATCAGGACATTTTGTCAACATGTACTCTTTGGCCAAGACAATGTGATGTCTTTGCTGGAGCCACACATAAATTATTACTTTGGATATTGTAAATCTTTACTTAACAACTTATTCAAAGGCAGCATGTATCTTCAAGCTTCATACATGTTCCAAATGTTGTAGAGCCAAAATCCATGTGAAGGATTGATAAAGCTTTGATTTATTTAGCTACCTACACTTGTGCCTAATTCTACCACAGGAATAATTATGTGTGACCTTACAGAACTCAAATTTAAGTCCTCTAGGCCTCAGAACAAAGTTATTTGACCATAACTTTTTAAAGCACAAATAACTAATTTTGTGCAAGCCTGGAGTCCATACTGCTAACATTATTCCTGCTAAGCACCAGTTCATTCCACAAGATATATTGGCAAAAATGTCCTTGATCTTCAGATACAGTGCAGTACAAATAAGTGTAGCAGTCTGCATTTTTGTGGATAAATGGCTTCTCAGTTTAATTGTTATTTTGGGCTCTGATTTTGGTTGATTGCTACTTCTATGTGAAACTAGCTCAGCCTTTTGAAAGATGAGTGGATAAAAAGTTTTTAATGCATGTTTACATTCTCTATATTTCCAGTGACTGAATATTTTGAGACAGTTTGTTTCATTAGGATTTTTCCCAGTTAATATTTAAGTATAAATACAACCTATAACCTGTGGACTTTTTTATTAGTAAAAATCCCATCAGTCCTCTGAAAGCTCTTGTGCTAGGTCTCTAAAAACAGATGATTTCAGTGATCAACTACGTCAGTATCATATACTAAACACAGTGTTCCTGTAGTCATATGACTGTTCAGAAACACAAACACAGTTTATGCAGACTTGACTTGTCAGATTTTAAACATCATTCTGTATTTTTTCTGTTTATTTTGCTTTAAAACATCTAAACACTATCAGGAAATATATTGCAGTGAAGGAAAAAGAATGAGTCATAAATCTGAGAAAGTTACTCTGTATACTTTAATGGAAGAAACAATAAAAATACATTAGGCATTTTATTCCAGGAAAAAGGAAAAAAAAAACAAACCCCACCCTTCCATCTATTACCTCAGTGTAATGAATTTAGCACTCAAAAGTGTCAGAGTTAATTGTTCTGTAATTCATTTTTTTATCAATTTAATTCTTTTAATCTTAATCAATTAGATATTATTTGGGAAGAGTGTTAAATTTTAATTGTTTGCTCTTTATAGACTATCCCTAAAGGTTGCTTATTCCTTTAAGAAAAAATATATGGCCCCTTTTAGGTCAAGCTTTTTATTACTATTAGCTTTTTATTCCAGAATTAACAGAACAGATACATATATATCTCAACACGAAATAAAATCATTATATAAATGTAACAGTGGAAACATATATCTCCACTTACATTGGTTAGAAGGCTTGTTCATCATCTTCTGTCTTCTAATAAAGAATTTCAACAGGTTCATAAAGGCATGGCTATCTCACCATGTTTCATCTCACTGCTACTCCTTTTGCCAAATGTGATTTATCACTGGTAATTTCTAAGAGTTCTCTTTTTCTTTTTCAAACTGCCCCATCTCTGGAAACAGGAAACTTGATATTTTCTTAAAATATCTTGACCTGTCTTGACTTTGCAAAATGTCCTCTTTAGAATCAACTTCTGCAAGTCCCCATTGCTACTGTAAAATCAACCCAAGCAGTCTTATGGGGTGGCTGTCCTGAATATTCTCCATGCCTTTGACCTGAGCACCTTTCAGCAGGATGGACCTTCTGCACCAGGCTTCCAGACAGAAGGCTGAAATGCCCGGAGCAGTTTCTTTGGGATGCTTATCCAGTGATACATGACCTGTGTCTCAAGTTATTTTGTTTCTTTGTTGATTTTCCAGGCATGTAAAATACTCTGCATCCTGTGCACAGTTGCACCTCAGCAGATCTGCTGTGTTGTGCAAAGAAAGAAAAAAAAATGTTAAGGAAACCCTAGCCATTGGAGAAATTATTTGAGTGCACCTATTTGTTTTTTATCTAGGTGACCTATATGATGTTGCATGTTGTCCTTTCTAAGAGGACAAAGAGCTTTGGAAATTTCAGTGCCTTTTATAGCTCTATAGGGTTATGTCTGTTTTGTATATACATGCACACACACTCTCACATACATAGAAGAGAGGAAGTCATTTTATTTTACCTAAATCAGCTACTTAAGTAAATTGAGATATATAGAATTTACCAATGAAATGAGTGATTTGATGTGAATAAAAGAGGTGGTGTGTTGTAAATCAGTACTGACAGCCAAATGGGAAAAATTGACAGAGCACTGTAATCACTCCCAACATCCACTGAAGTTATTGATCCAAAACCTCTATAATCCCCTTCACATAACACAAGCAATTTCATATAATACCTGTAATAACAGTGCATTCAAACTCAAGTAGCCATCAGAAGCTTTGTATCTAATGGCAAAGCAGGCCTCTGCTGAGTAAGTGTAACAACTAGAGCACAAAAACGCCGATGACTCTTGCCTTTCATAGGTAGCGGCCTGTGATAAGAGCTAGTTCAGAAGATAAACAGTTCCCAATGCCAAGGAAAATGAGCTATTAATTGCCCTCTTGCTAAAGACATCATAAAGGCCCTAAAGGCCTGGGTGCAAAACAGGGAGAAGGTAAGCAGGATTTGGGGACTGATAACGCCCCGGGTGCCATCCACGCAGCAGCGATCTGATGTTAATTACAAGAGGGGAAGGAGGGCTGAGAGGTATTTAGCTGCTGGGTCATTACATCCTTCCCAGGTGTTTTTCCCATGAAATGTTCCACCAGTTTTACAAGCTCCTTCTCTGGCTGATGGATTATTCCACTGCCTTATCAAAGCTTTGCCAGCTCCTCATTAATATATAGAGCGAGCGGCGCGGTTCTATATATCATTGTCTTCTTCTCGGGGAGGGCTAATCAGTCAGGCATTATCAGCCCGTCAGCAGAAGGCAGGCAATCAGGCCTGACAGCGGAGAATCATGGGAGAGCAGGGAAGGTTAAATGAGGCTGACAGTTGTGATAATGATGATTATACTATAAATTAAGATATGATGATAAAGGAGAATAAAAGACACAATCTGAAGCAATATTTGGTTTAACATGTCTCTCTTTTTCGGTACTGTTAAATGGCCATAACATTTATCACGCCGAACAAGAATGGACATTTAACTACCATGATAAAATAGGACAGCATCAGATTGAAAACCCAACAAGTTGTGATTATTGTGTCAGGCACTTTTCCACTGGTTGAAAAAACTGGAGATAGAGCATATGTTATAATCATTCATGCATTATTCTGCAGAATGAAAAGAAAATAGATCTATTTTAGAAATGTCTTCCAGACTTCTAGATAAAAAAAAATCCAAAAGGAAAAAATTAATATATTCCCCTGCTTCCAAGATCATTTTTATCAATGAAACTATAGGAACATAAGTGATAGTTCTTCCCTGCCACCTCCTCATAATGAATGCACGTATTTATTAGTAGCTGATTTGGAGGATTTGTAATTGTTTCACTGTTAGTATCTTATTAAGCAAAACACTGTAAATGAAATTACAACATCAACATGTCATTTTCAAAGATCACTCTCTTGTCAGGTGGTAAAATTAAGTAGGTTCACGCAGGTGAAATCAAACAAGAACTAGCATAGTTTGATTGTAGGAACATATGCAATACAGTGGATGTCATGCAACTATTTGGCTGTTTGCTTAGACTGATGGACAACATATGTATCATTTGTTTATGATGTTTGTGTTTAGGGTGCTTAACAATCCTCAATAAATATCATCAGACTACGAGAATGAGAATGATGCTCATTAGCAGTTTATGCAGTGTCCCAGGCCCTGTGCACTCACATGGGCAGCCAGACCAGGCTGAGTAGAGTGTGCTCCACCCCCGGACGTGCTTATCATGTACTGAAGAGAAGGAAAGGTTTGGGAGGGGAAGTGCAAAACCTCCTCATTGGAAAACCACATACTTTAGAACAAGTTGAACAGAAGCACTATGCTTCCTGCAGATATGCTAAAGAAACTATTATCTATATACATAAAGATCTTTGTAGAAAACAAATATTTATGGTTTGCACAAATATATAATTTTTGTGTCCGTAGAGCTGACCATGACCCTATTGCCAAGGCAAAGCCTCACACCAAGCCAATAGCCTAAATCTATAATCTTAGTAACTGTTCTGTACATGAACACCTAAGTATATTTTTGTGTAATGCACTTATATGCCCTGCATCTCTGTCCATGACACTCTTGCAAATATGAGCAAAGAGATAATTTGATAAATCACTGTATTATTTTTTGCGACTTGATCTGCGCAAATGATCCTTTTTTGCTAGATATGAAAGAAAAATAAACTTCAGTTAGGTATTCATGCTGTATTAAAGTGATAGTACAGGAGAGAGAAATTAATATTTTAAAAGTTCTCAGCTTTATTTTCTCCATCTCTCCTTTATTACCTCAGATTGGGAAGCATTCACAGCATAAAAGCTGATTATTAATTGTAGAAGTGGTTGAGGAGACTACAAGTCCAAGGCAAAATTATTTGCTTTATACATTAAACAAAGTTAGTCCACAACAAGCCTTCCATGAAACATGACTTCTCTGGAATCTGCTCAGACACTATGGTGGTGGCAGTCACTTAAGAGCCTTAGACAAACAGAAATCTTTGCTGTGATTATAGTGATTACCTTTTCTGCAGTGACTGACTCAATGGAAATAAAACCAGAGCTCTTTTGTAGCAGGTAAAAAAAAAGAAAAAAAAAAGGAAAAAAAAAACAAACCCCACACAACCAAAAAAAAGCCACCTTGAAACAACTGCTTGCAGTATTGTTTTTCACTGGAAATAGCCTATTGTCTAATGCACTTTAGAAGAGTATTTTTATTATTTGATCAATTTGATTTACCAGAGCCATGAAAATTGCACACATTCCTCTTGTACAGATGTAAAGCAAGGAACACAGATGAGTTTATAAACCTGACAGCCTGTAATGGAAATGCTTATGCAACCAGCACTCTCTGGCTGTGCAGTCTGTGCTTCAGAAAAACCCAAAGATATTCATTACTAGAGGACAAGACCGTGGAAAAATACAAAGAAAGAACTGTGATCAAATGGAATATCCTAATGCATCATCCTAGGCTTTATTTGTGTTTCTTTTCTGTAATGATACACAGCACTTTGCCTTGTTTCAATTTGAAACGTGCTATTGCATCTGAATAAAATCACTAGTGTTTTTCATGAAGATAAGGATTTTGTTTTGCTATTTATCCTCTCTAAGATCAGGATTTTATTAAAGGAGCAATGCTGCTTCAGAGACTTTCTCCCTAGCTTGTTCCATCAATTCAAATGCACGCTGAAGATATATTTGCAGGACTTCAGTCCAATAAACCAGGATGTTTTAGTGTGATAATATACTTTTTCTCAGAGGCAGAGAGGGGATAAGTCTGGTACAATCAGGAAAGAGGAAGGACGCTGGTGCAAAGATTTTGACTACATACTTTAGGGAGATCCACTGCTGGAGTCAAAACACTCTGTACATGATCAGATTGAACTAGGATTCTTAGAAAATGGTGATAAAATATAACATTCCCCTCCACCCTTTCCACCTCATCTGTAGCTACTCTCTAAAATAAATGGAAATTATCAGGTTGGCTGACTGAGGAAATGTTGGGTTAAAAAAAAATTAAAAAGTTGTTTTCCAAGCTTTTATTAATTTGCAAGTCATGGAGTTCATAACATATGTTGAGATAAACATCAATGAGTTTAGATGTTCCATGCAGACAATGACCAAACTGAGATCCAGTTCAAGACATATCAAGTTAAATTTCAAGTTTCTTACTGGGGAATAGTAACTCCACTGAATTCAGTTGGAATTTTGCAATTGAAAAATTGAATTTCTTCTGTGGAGACTTTAATATGTGCAGACATGCATCCTTGGGGCCTAGATACTAAGGTTCAAGAGCAGGGATCCTTTGTCTTCCTTCCAACCTCTTTCCTCTCCTTCCCAGGCACGCCCCTCAATGGCCCAGGCATGCAGAGCGTACCCCCACAGTAGATGGCCACTGCTAACGCCAGCCAACTCTGAAATGCTTGCCTGAGGCTCATTAGTCCTGTCATAGAAACACAACTGGAAGTATGGTTTATCATTTGGAGGTAAAGTTCTAATTTTGGCGCACAGGAGGCTGCAGACAGGAAAATATCTTGTTCCTTATTCCATTTTATTAACTTTGTTTTGTTCGCTTGAGCCTAGTACTCTGTAAGACTTTGAATAATCACAGCTGTACAGGTAGCTCCAGTGGAGTGAATGAGGGGCTTTTTCAAGGGCTCTGCTCCCTGCAGAAATGATTTGTACCTCTGCCTGATTGTCACTAACAGAAAATGAGAAATAGGAACATTCAATGCAAAGTAATGTGTTCTGTACAATTACTGGATTAATAATTTTATTCCATTACTGTGTGGGGAGAGAGGACATCAGGTTGAAGATCGCAATTCTAGTATATTTCTAAGCGTCCTGTTAAGAGAGTGAGCAAGGGTCAGGAAACTTAATTATGCCATAACTAGATAGAAATTGCCAAGTGATAAAAAGAAACATCCAGCCAGATTCAGCAGGAAATTACAGCTTTAATAATATAGCATAATGCCTACTTCTATACAATTATTGGAGAGACCCTGAATGATTTTAAATAACAGGCTTGGTTTTCCAGTAACGACAGGGGGAAAAGAAATCTGAAAATGACATTCTGCATTTTGCTGTAAATATTTTTCTGAGGTTTTGGGGGTGTTTTTTAAAAGACTGAATTATTAAAAATCTCATATTTACTCTTGGTAATGTGGAAATGCTATTATTCTGAAATGAGAGAAAGATTGTATTTATGGAGGAATTTGTATTTGTGGAAATTAAGCCTGTGGAATCGTTCTCTTAGTGAATTGTGCTTATTATATTTCTAATTTTGAAATAAAAAAGCAAAGTGCACTGAAATTTATATTAAAAAATCAGGACTGAGTATTATTGTTTTAAAATTCCAGTTTTTTTCCACACTCTGACCATGTTAGTGTCCAATATCTCCCCAGTATTCTTTTGGCAATATGTTTATGAACAGATTAAAGATTTCCTTGCATGCTGATGCAGGATTTCCTTATAATTTTGTAGTCTTTATGAAAGATTAAAAAAATACTATTTTAGCATAAAGAAAACTCTTCATCCTAATGAGAAGCAGCTCTTTTTTTGCTTTCCCCTCTCAGATGAAATAGGATATTTTAAATATTAAACTCTTATCACCTTTTGTAAACACTGCATGTGATATTAAGGCTTTTTGCAATATACGTGTATGTGTTTGTCCATTTATTTCTAATGTAAGAAAGAAAAGTCATTTCTGGTACTACCCAGGAGAGCCCAGCATTTCATTTTGTATTCTGAGGATGCAGATTAATCAACCTGACTCTCTTACCCAGGGCTAGCCATTCTGCCTAGAAATCTGCATATCTGCATATTACTGTTCTTCCCTGAATTTAATTTCCTACAGGAGCTGATATTAATCACCCTGTTTAAACAGAGGGGATTTAGGGTCTATACAAATATGACATTTTTTTATGGAAGTTGTAGAATATTTTCTCCTTTTTCATTATTATTTAAAGAGACAATAGCATAGTAGCATAGTACTTGAAAGCCAAATACAGTCTGTTATTTTTGTTTATTTGAGCTCATATATATTTAGTTTAGATTTTAATCATAACATATGGCACACCAAAAAGCTGTTCTGTTTTTACTTCCAGATTCTGCCTTCCCTGCCAAGAAAATTCCTCTAGATTTCACTGCATATGATAAAAGGGAGTAGGGCCATGCATGTCTCAAGTACATCCTAGCCAACAAAGTTTATTTGAACCCTTTATTTAAAATGTGTTCCAGTTTCATTGCTTGAATATCAAGCATTACACAAGCAGGCAAGAATTTGTGTACTTCTGTTTTGCCGCTGGTGAACCCAGGAAGAGAAACTTTGTTAATGTGTCAGATCAACACTGAAATCCATAAGGCAGACACGGCTTCTCTTGCGGATTTCAGTGGCCACACATCCTCAGCAGGCTCCAGGGGAAGTACTCAAGGAGATGCAACACTTTCACTGAGGGGTGGGAGGAGGAAATTAGCTTGTTTGTCTCCCCATCCTTTGCTAGGTAAATCTGTATCTATACAAAATTTGGTCAAACAGGGAATCCTCATGGCTGATAACTGTTGTCCCCAGGTGAGAACAAAAGAAATTTCAGGAAGGCATGGCAGCAATGCTTTCACCGTCCTACCTTAAAGCCCCTCCATATTTTGTGTTTGAAAGTGGAGAACAATGAACTGTCACTGTGTGACTCCAGCGATGTCGAGCGCATTGTATCAGGCAGGAATTCAGTCCAATCTGTCTGTCCCTCAGCCAGTATTACTTGGCATATTTTATTTTGGCTGCCGAGGCTGCAGTTACGGTCCAAGCGCAAACAACTCAGAAGAGCAACATGCTTGGAAATATGTGCCTGCATACCCCAAGAGCCTGTGCCAGCTGGAAAAACAGAGCATACACCAGTTCCTGACTAGATATACTGCCTACGCTAAAAAATGAAGCTGCTATCCAGATTTTTGTTTAAATTTACCCCTGGCCTATTGTGGCACTCCAGGTTAATTTGGATTGGCATCTCCTTTACAGAGCTCTCTGATGCAGCTCTGAAAAAGATGGGACTTCCTTTTTCTTTTTTAGGAAGGTTGAGCTCTTTCATAGCCTTCTATCAAAGCAGTGCTTTTCTGTCTCTTATTAATGTAACCCAAAACTTCATTAAGAGATATTCAATATTTCATCCTTCTTGCTTTCTCAGTCAAGAAATACATACACGCTTTGAGTTGGGGAAAAATTAGAACACAGAACTGTTGACTGTTTTCCAGTCAACACAGGTATAGAACAGGTAAAATAATTAATAAATTTTCACATAAAATGTGATGTGAATCTGTCCCTTTATTTGCAAATTTTTAACTAGGTATGGTCTGGTTTCTATTCAGGCTCCTGGTTCTGCAAATTGTGTTGCAAATTCCAGAGAGGTTATATTGCTAACATTTTCACTGCGTTTGCTTGGGCAAATAGATTGAGGTGCCAAAATGTATAGTCAAGGTAGATATTTGTAACTCTTTGATAAATAGTCATAGTGATTTTATTTTTAATTTCTAACTCAAAACTGAATGTGAGGTTGATATAAATACTTTTTTTTATTTTTATTTTCTTCTACAAATTTCATCTTTCCTGTTCATCTTCTAGAAATTCTTTTCTATTTAAGAAAACTTTTATAAGGTAAAAAAAATGCCCAGTCATTTTGACTAACACAAGATTTTCTGGGGGATTTGTTATCGGAGGTCTTGGCATCAGTCTGAAGAGATTACTGGTTTTCATGTCATTCTTCCTGAACACCTAGGCTACTATATTTTCATTGCCTGTTCAAATCACAAGGGTATCGCCCCAGGCAAATAACAGCTTAACATGTTTATCTGTCTGTGCTAATAGCATTTCATTTGAAGTCTTAAAAGTCACAAGTGGCTTAACAGGGCACTATTACATGACTTCACATTTTATTGCAAAATGACAAGGTCCGGTTTCATTTGTTCTGCTTTGAAGTGTTCTTGTCCCTTGGTTGCCTGACTGCAGCCTTTTTCTATTCAAACTTGGAGGAAAATCCCCTTGAACCAAGATATTGTCTTCTGTAGACAACAGGGAAAACTTCACTTGTAAAAATACCATTTTCAAGCTGAGTTGTTTGCCTTCCACTCTTGTAATATTATCCACTGTTATTTGCTTTAGTGCTAGCTTGCCCGTAAAGGAAAAGATTATGTAAAATTACAGTTTTGTAATTAACATACAGTACTTGTCTGCATTCATATGGAAGGTAGAACTGAAAATCATTTAAAAGCATTAAAATAGTGTTCTGTATCCTTGTAGAAACACTAAGAAGTGTGTAAAGGTCTGGACTGAATATATTCTTCCCAACATTTGATAGTCTTTATTTAATTTAAACCAAAAATGTTTTCATCTTTAAAATTGTGTTCCTGAACTGTTTTGTAGGAAATACAAAATGCAAAATACAGCACAGTTGGTGTATATAAATACAGGCAGATGCTGATGAAGTTTGCTGAATCAGCACCGAAGGCAAATATGTATTTTACTTTTTTTTTTCTGTCAAAGGTCTTTTGAGACAGGATTAGAAGGACTAGGAAAAGACCCACTCTCATCTAAGGGGAAAATCATGTCACATTGCTAGAGACAAATAATAATAGAGAAGTCTTTTTGATGCAAATCTGAAGTCTTTTCATGCAATTACAGCAACTGAAAACTTGGTTCACATAGTTCCTTACCAACTGCACCTAACTTCTGAGCATGCTATGAGTACTTAGAACATTTAGGAAAAAATCCTAATGTCCTACTTGTGCTTATTGGAGCAAATTTTATAACACATATTTTACTTAGTACAAGAGTAAAAAAGGCAGAAGTGGCACAGTAAATTCAATTTTAAAGTATTTTAATCACAGAATTAATTTTCACAGTGCTTTTAGCAGGAAGAATCCTCTGGTATAATATACATGGTGTGAACAAATGCATATATATTCTAGGTACAAAACCAATGCCAACATTTTGTTTCATAGCAAATATTGTCATCTGAAAATATACTTGACTGAGGTTAACATGTTTACACCACGATTTTGCAGTAGCAGGTATGAGATTTTCTGTAAATAAATCCATCAAAAAGTAAAATGGGAAGGAATTGTTCTGAATCAAGTGATTATACCTGTAGAGCTTGTAACAAGGAGATATCTTACTGATCTCTAAGAAACATGAAGCAGTGAGATAAGAAGCAATGACAGGAATATTTTTTTATTTGAGTCTTCTTCTATAACCAGATTCTTATTTATTTTACTGAAATCAGAGAACTGTTCCGACCTGCAAGAACATGAGTGGAGGAGATGCATGTCAGAAGAAAAGATAATTGATGGTAAACGTCAAATATTAAATCTTGATCTGGTTATTACCCAGCATATTAGCTATGTAAGAAGCTTAACAATTACAGCTATGATTGACTAGGTGGGATCCAAAATTCTAAATATCAACTGCCAGAAGGGATAATTATAACACATTAGCACCTGCGTGCTTAGACAAGATTGACAACTCCAGTCTAACATCTGCTTAATATCACTTTCATACTTTTCATTTTTTTTTTCTTTTAGAAAGGAATAACAAAGATTTTCTTGAAGCATAACAATAATTCAGCATCCATGTTACACATTCAGTTGATTATAGTTGCTTGTTGTCTTTGGTCATGTTTTGCACTGACACATTTAAAATTAAACAAAGCCTTTTTGGGATTAGACAGCCACAGTTGTGGTATATTTTAGACAAAATGTACCTGTCAGAATCATTTGAAGAAATCCCAACAAGTGGGCTGCTCTTCAATCAGCTGGGCTGGCCAATGCAATTTAACAGCAAAATGAAATTGGGCTGGAAAAGAAAGGCCTTGCTTTCCCACAACAGGAGCAACAGAGAGAAGGAAATTTAGTATTCAGCATGAACAGCTCAGTGAAGCTGCCCTGCTGGGCTCTTTGCAGGAGCAAGGCAAAGCGTTCCCCTCCGGCACAAATCCGGCTGTGCCCACCCTGGGGCTGGGGCTGTGAGCTGGGGGCACCAGGGCTCTGCTTTGTGCCTGCCCTGGAGCCTGCCTGGCTCCCCTCAGCTCCTGCCCCCCAGACCAGCCCAGAACTGAGCTGCAGGGGGTTGTGCCAGGCCCCAGGAATTGCAGGGTGCCAGGACCCCCTTCCTTCAGGGTCGCTCTGGTTTTGGGGGACCCTCCCAGTGAAACTCTCCAGCATATTCTGAGAAAGGCAGGTATCGCTTTCCTTGTGTTTGCTCCCAAGTGCATTTACCCCAGAAGTAACACCAGCTGAATGGGAGCTGGATTTTGGCCTCATGAAAGAGGGAGTGGTGATAGTGGTCCCATGATGGCACAAGCACAGACAGTGCCACCCCTCTGTCCCCCTGGGCAGAGACAACATTCCTCAGCTGGCAATCTAAAGACCCCTCCTGGCCCTGTGTGTTTCTGTGCTCGGGAGCTCGGCAGCAGAGGCTGCTCTTGGACTCGTTGGGAATTTAATGGAGGTTTTAATTGAAGCTGGCAGAAATTTCTCACGGAAAAATATATAACCACTACAATAGCTGGCTCTCCAAGTGTTCAAAGGAATACACTTAGTATTAAAAAGGGCAAAAATCTAATTCCATATGGGCTTAGCTTTATGGTGGCAGAACACTGCCTAATTTTATATTAAATCCTTCATTACCTTGAGTGAGCTATGAAGCTTTAACCCCATGTAACGCTCTGCCCATTTCTTGGGGTACAATCCAAGGTTGGTTTTTAAGTTTAGAAAGGGTAGTTCGAGTATACACTGCTCAGACCTGATGCCATGGAAGACTAACTCACCCACCAGTGCCAGCAAAACTACATACAGAGGCAGAAGTGTCTTCTCAGGGTGCAGCTGCTGAGTATTTGGGCAAGGTCTGTTGACAAAATAAATCCTTTTGCTGCTATAACCACCTCTAAACATCTTAGGTGAGCTTTCCCCCTTATCAATTCCTCCATTCTTTACTTTGGTATGACGAGGTATTTTATTTCAGTTGGCACAGCTTTCACACTGTGCCCCAGCTATGGGCGTCGCTGTGTGAGCAGATTAAAGAAGCAGGAGGGGAAGGCTCTGCCTCAGTCCAGGCACATGTATGGCAACTTAGCATCATGCAAAAATTACCTACTGCCTTTATTTGTGAAAGCAGTGCAAAAATCCAATTCTTCATGGGCTTCTAATGCATCTGAACATAAACATAAGTCTTGCTGGACTTGATGGCGCTAATAGTAATTTTTTTCTATTTTCACAATGAGGACAAACACTTGAACAGGGTGCCCAGGGATGTTATGCAGTCTTCATTATGGGGCCATTTTCAAGATCCAGCAAGATAAGTTCCTGAGCAACTTGATATAAGCACATGGCTGACTCCTCTTTAAGGATGAAGGTGGACTAGGGGTCTCCTGGGGTTTCCTCCAAACTGTATTTTCCCATTATTCCAATTTCGGAAAACAGTAATGAAAAATTTTGGTAACATCTATATGCTAGAGAGGCTTATAAAGATGTCGTATGAATGCCTGTCTAACTAAACCTGATAATATTACCTATTCTTAAACTCCAAACTATTATGTATCTCTCAGAATGTTTTTAAGCTGTTAACATCAATGTCTTACACTGTTGGGGGAACTGAAGCATTTTACATCACATTTTGATACCACTGCTGTATTATTGCTTTGTTAAAGTTCATATTAATGGCAGGTTTCTACCAAAGATGATGCAGAACTGAATTTTGCACTCACGAAGCAATGGCAATATCCTGATTTTTAGAAATCTTCCAATACTCTGAGTGTTGTTCTTTTTTATTTTTGGAGCATTAAGGAATACATGCGAAGAATATGACCAAAAATGGTTATTTTGCATGTATTTTCTTTGCTAGTTATAATGAATTCATTTGCATTTAATTTGAAGAAGTGGTTATTAAAATTTAAGTGGCAAATGTAACAATTTAAAATTGTTTTTGATTTCTAAGTAAACATTACCACTGATGAAAATGCCCAACAGAATTGGACTATTCAGGTTAGTATTAAAATAGCTTTAATTTTTGTGCCAGGGCAAGAAAGATAGCATTAATCACATAATTTTTGCATGTGTCATATTTAGGAGAGATAATTTATGGTTCATTTGAAGGGACACCACCCAAAAGAGTGTCCTAAAATTTATACTGAGATATTTGTTTGGGGTTGCCTGAAAGTGAAATTGTTCTGTCCAGAATTATTGTTCCTCACCTAAATCCTGATACAGCATCTCTCTCTATCAATGAAATATATTGAGTTAATAATACATGTACACAACTAAATGATGTCAGCCAAGATGGTCAGTCCTGAAAGGGAGGAAACTTCAGTTTTCAATGAAAATTTTTCATTTCTACATTTTCGAAGCCATTGTTTGAGAAAGGAGAAAGGGAGGAAGGCTACCATTCACTCCTTTGGCTGGCCACTGTCTGTTCTTCCTTTCAGAAGAGGCTAAGGTGACAGCTTTTCAATATAGAAGCTGCCATTTCTTTGCAGTCTAACACTGTTTTACATTTTGTCATGTTCCTTCCATTAACAGACATTTCAAATGAGGTCATGGTATCTAAAATAGACTACTGTCTAATATCTCGCCATCATTAAGCAGATAAAATGATATATATATGTTCCACAGTGATAGCAGTTACATAAATTCATTTGAAGTTCATTTATAACTCCATAACATGTGTAAAAGCTAAATCAGCATTTCCACTATGTGTAAATGTTCTCATTTTATGCTCATGTGAGATGCTAACATAGTGCAGTCAACATAGGAAAATGAATGTGTTTTCTTATTCATCAAATATAATTCAAAATCTATCTGGTGAGAGAACAGCTTTCTCATCTGTTACTCTATTATATAGCCACATAATTTCCCAGATTCTCTATCAATCCACATTGGATCTAAATTTTTAAAATTTTGTTTCACATACAAATATCATCATTTACCCTGTATTCCTGTCTATTATTTTACCTTACACAGCCTTAACTAATTTATATTTTGAAACTGAAATATTGCGTATTGTTATTTGTCCTTTTTCTACATCAGAGCACATTACCTAATTTTTTCAATTTTGTAGGTTTTTTCATTACCCCTTTTGAAAAAAACATTACTGTAAGTTTCACTGACTACCAAACCCACCATATTTTTGGTTCTTTATTCAGTATTTCCCAACTTCTGCAAAGAATACTGGTAGATGGAAGATGCGTGATTTGTCTTTACATCAGCCATCCTGATTTGTCCCTGACACATTTGAGCATTTGATGGACAACATTTTTCTCAGACAACATAAATAAATAGAATTCTCATCTAAATGGCAAGATGCTGTGTAAAGATGAAGGCAATCAGACCTCCTTCTCCAGGCTGTTAGATGATAACAGATAGAGTAGTAGTGTTTGCAAGCTTCCCCACCAATAGGTAGAGCAAATAATTCCCGATGAATAATGCATCCAATGAGTTTAGCTTCTCTGTCTGATTGTGGTGCATGCACGAGCAGACCATGATTTTGTCTAATCTGTTCATTATTCAAAGTATTTGATTAGTTTGGGGTGACCTTTTTCAACTCTATGCACCGTTTTTTATGAATGCACACAACTTGATTTACTTTAGTTATTTGTGATTGATCAGGTAAGTAATGAAGGCAATACACTGTTTTGTAGAACATATTTGTGTGACACATTTGTCAGTAATTTGTAAAAATAATTTTCAGCAAAGAGGACTCTAACTTTTTTAAACTAGGACCCTCCTGGTATTATTAAAAATCTTACCAACTGTGAGACATTTTCATCACCAACAGGGCCTATGTAAAAAATACAGGAAAGGGACTTCAGCTTGAAGCCAGCTAAATTGTAACTTTATTTTGACCAACTGGAGTATGAGTTGATATGTGCAACTACTGAAGCCTATGAAGGACAACATCATTCAGACATATCATCAGTCAACCATGGTGTAATAAATGCTTTCATTTATAGATCACCTCTAATCTGTGTCAACTCTTCATTGTTTGATACTTGTCCTCTATCTACATTCAGTATTGAATGCTTTTTTTCCTCAGAAATACATCTGGTTTTAGTAATTAATCCATAAATTCTTCACTTAAGGAAGGAATTCTTCATTCTTCAATTTCATTATTGCCCTCAAATGTTGTTGGGTTCATCAGGGCTGCTTGACTAAATTTGCCTGTGAAAAGAGTGTATGACATTGAAAATACTGTCATATTTATGTCTAGAACAAATGACACTGTGATATGTTGAAACAGAAGAGACACAGTCTCTTCTGTTTCAACATACAATGTATTAAAATCCTTTCAGAAACATTGAAGTGGCATTGCCAGTGCATCAAACTTCACAAAAGCCTGTTGTGTCAAGGTTTGCTGGATATAGTTCTCCTGTTAAGGAGCAGCTCTTCCATTTGTTTAAGTAGTTAGACATTTTTAAGTGCCAACTGGTACACATTTTAACATAAGATCGGTCCAATTATTCTGTATTTTGACCACAAAATATAATTGTGAGCAAGATTATACCAAGATTATTATGCTTCTGTTGGGTCTTTTTAAACTTGCAGTCAAGAACATCTCAGAAAATTGTGCGAGATTTAAATTTTGTTTTAAGGCACCTACATTCAAGAACCTGAGTTTGTACTTACTCCGTGTGGTTGTGTTGGACTTGAAGCCCACGTTTTATCCACAGAAATTGCTGGCCCAACACTCTCATGTCACCCCTGGGAAAGCACTGGTCTTGTAGGAAGACTAGAGTTGTTGCCTAGGCTGCACCGGGAATTTTCACTTCTCATCCCTGTTCTTGGGTGGCAGACTCATGCAAGGGACAGCCCTGACCTCCGACAGCAGTGCTTCAGGCCAGTGCAGGAGCTTGCCTTCAAGGGGGGACAGAGGACAGCAGCTCAAGCTGGCAGTGCTTTTGGCTGGGCAGACATTGGCAGACATTAGAGTCTATTGGCTGCACCTTCCCAAACAGTAAATGCAAACCTTGTCCCCTCTCCTCTCGCCTGGGACACAGCATGCTCCACATCATGATAGACTGAGAGAAAACGACAGGCTTCCCTACTGCCTTTTCTCTGTATAGGTGATGAATAAATTCTCACACCAAAATAATGTGCAAAGCACCTCTTTGTATCTGCAGATAGAAGAAGACTTAGGGTGGAATTGTATTGGATAATATTATGGAACAACTTAGATTTCATTTTAATCTATTACTGTCTGCATTACTTCCTGCTAATTGTAGACCTTCAAGTATAGGGTAGAAATTGGGAATAGATTATATTGATAGAAAAGTTAAGTTAAATGCCAGTTTTGAGGTTCAGACTATAGGATAGCTGTGTAATCTGTTGGATCTGCTTAAATCACTCTATGAATGAAGGCAATTGTATCACCAATGTACAATACAGATGGTAACTATTTTCACTTTTCAGGTGGCAGCTATTGATCACTTTTCCATTTTTAGACTAAGTGGGAAAATAGCTCAAATTCAAGATCTTTTACTCAAGTATATGTATTTGTTAATATACACATTAATTGAAGAAGAATGGGAGTAGCAGTGCCTGTGGCTCGCCAAAAGAGATATGTACAAGTTCTTGATGCACTGTGTTGGAGAGATAATATCATAAATTACAGCTTCATAGTCATTATTTACTGTTTCAGTACCATAAAAAATGAGGAGTAGAGGAAGGTCACTCCAGTGGAGCCTTGATAGAGGTCCACCTCTACTTGTCATGTGATCTGCACACAGGGAATAAGCTCCAGAAGCCCTGAGCTCTTACAGCAAGCAAGGTGTGGACAAAAATGATGGAAGAGTAGTTGATATTGGCAATCTCCTTCCAGTAATTTTTTGGCAATATGAATGACAAAGCAGATCAATTTTTTTCCCCAGTAGCTGTTTCCTGAAGAGTTTACCTGAATACAAGGGACATCAGCCTAAACTTTTGGGAGGTTTTTTTGGGGGGTTGGGGGTTTTTGTTTGTTCATTTTTTAATCTTTATTATCCCCTATACTTTTTTTTAGACTTGGTAGCATCAAGGATATCCGCAGTTAAGTACAGACCACCAGATTGCCCAAGATTTTATGTGAGAATAAAACCCTGAGAGAATTGTTGTGGATTTAAATCTTCACTGCTGCTTCATTGTTATAACTTAAAATAAATGTAACAAAGACAGACCCTATTTAAAGTCCAAAATACAGAAAAGAACAAGGATGGCAGTCTTTCTATGCTACTACTCCCAGTATTGGACTTCACTTCAATGACTTTATTGTGCAAAATGTCATTTATCCGCTGCTCTTTTTTTCCTCTTAGAAGGTGTTTTCTACCAAGTCCCACCCTCATAAGCAGCATGCCTTAAATCTATATTTTCTCCAGAGAGATCCTCCTACACTGCCAAGCTTCTCCAAAACCAATTGCACTTGTCTTCATTTGAGGAAATATTTGAATTCATCCCAAACGATTTGGCACATCTATTTAAAGATTATATTCCTGAACATTGAAGCTTTACTTCGTTTTAAAGTTTTGTGGTTCATGCAAAGTTTGATCTCTTTTTCAACAGAGATGTAGTTTTAGAAAACTGTTTAGTTTTCTGCCTCTGTCTCTTTTGACATTGTTCTGTAAGTGCTGTCTTGTTAATAATGTTTCTTCTGTCATGGGTATTCTGCTATCGTTTCTCCATCTCCAAATATGTTTTTTCCACATCCACATGTCAATCAATAGCTTGCCTTAAACTAGCAAATGATAGTCAGTGTAACTCAAATCGAAGATAAAGGTTTTTATGCTGAAACCTAACCACTGATGGCAGAATAGACATCGTTTCACGGGAACAAACACAACTCCAGCACTGTATCTCCACTGCTGCTTGAGTAGTTCACATCTGTTGGGGATGTGTTGTATATCCTACAGCAGTGCTCCACAAAAACAGCTGCCCATTTCTGACACATGTTCTGCACAGGTAAAGACCAGTGAACCAACAAACATGGCAGCAATAATGCCTGCTCAGAGTGACTGTATTAAAGCCAGCTATTACCATACAACTAGCACAAAGAAAATAACTGAAATAAAGTCCACTGAAGGGAGTAAAATGATGACTGTTGACCCTACAATCACAGGATGTCTAAGGTTGGAAGGGACCACTAGAGGACAACTAGTCCAACCCCCTGCTCAAGCAAGGAGAGCTGCTTAGGATTTCTCTTAAGGAAAGTTACTCAGGATTGTGCCCAGAGGGTTTTTGAACATTCTCCCTGATGGAAACTTCACAGCCTCTCTGGGGAACCTGTTCCTGTGCTTGGTCACCCTCAGGATGAAGAGGTTCTTTCTCATGTTCAGGTGGAACTTCCCACACATCTGTTTCTTCCCATTCCCTCTTGCCCTGTTCATTGGCACCACTGAGTAAAGCCTGGCTCAGTCCTTTTGGCACCCTCCTTTCAGATACTTATTGACAAAATCCCCTCTCAGTCTTGCTTTGTGTAGCTTTGGATCCAGATTAAAGTGTGGTAAATGTCTGCCTCAGTCAGTGGTCTGTGGCCACACTGTTGCAGATTTTCAGCATCTGTAATATATTAGCAACTTCTGTAATCACCTGTTATACGTTTTCAAGTGTGTATCTATGAGTGTATATCTATAAAAAGGTGTATGTATGTATACATATACTGTTCTCCTTATCTTCTATTTGCTTTTGTTATGTTTTCCATTCTGTGTCCTCCTGTTTATCATGTCATTTATACAAAGCTTATTTCCTCTTTTATGTGTGGAATTCCTCCCATTTCTCATACATATTTTCAGTCTTTCCTCAGGACCTACAGGTAACAATGTAAATTTGTTATGATATAAATAGTCATATAATGATTGCTGCTCCTGTGATATATACTTTGATAAATGTGATCATACAAAAAAACCCCACCTAAATCAATTTTACTCTTCAGCCTTTTTATTACCTGTATTTTTAGACATTAAATTCTTGTGACCATCGTATTCTCAGAAATGCTTTTACTGTACTCAGCATGCTGAGACCTTGATCCTAAGAGGAAGTTCTTGCTGATTTTGTATTGCAAAAATCTTGTGCACTGGTTTAAATACCAGTGTACTGACAATACTAGTTTAAAAACATTTTTCCCCACAATGGAAAAAACCATCTTAACATGCTCAAAAGCCCATCTTGTTTTTAATTTACTTGTTGCAGAAAACTAAAACTAAACTAAATTTAAATTCAGGCATCACATTCAAATGTTTGAGCACCTCTCCTCTTTGACCTGTTCAAATAAATGTTGCGTTGATGGTAGCCTGAAGAGAAAATAATATGTTTAAAAGCTTTAAAATATTTTTGCTCAGAGAACATAGGTCTCTAATGTTAGTCCAAAGTAGACTTGTGACATATGAATCTCAAGAGGCAGCAAAATTGCTGAGGAAAAACAGATGACATAACTTCAAGTGTTATCTGAGTATAATCAAGAAAAATTCAAAGTGCAATTACCTGGTTTTTGATCTCTAATACATGAGAATAAGTAGTAATAATAATAATAATATATGATAAAAAGCAATAGCTTTGGTTGTCAACATTTTCATTTTCCTGGTATTCCAATATTTATGCTATGATCAGCTGCTGTCACTCGTTAGCCCCAAACTGCCTCTTTCTGCTCCCAGCTTTCAAACTGCAAAGGGAATACTCCTCATTCCCTTCAGATGAAATAGGGCACCCAAATTGTCATGACAGGTGGGCTGGTGGTTGGTGTTTTACCACAACAGTAAAGCACCAGATTTTTGGTTTTGCATCCCTACTTGCCAAAGTGGAAGGTACTTCCCCGAGGGAAACATTTCAGTGCCTGAGAGGAGAGGAAAGGCTCGACAGGGGAGTTCCCTGCAGGCAAAACTCTACCTGCAGGAGGGGATCACATGGGATGGGGTGTGTGTAATCATTCTCACATGTTCAGGCTCCTGAACCTAAACTCTCTCATGGGGTCTTCTTTCTCTCTCAAAACCACCACAAGAATCTCCTTCTTTATATAAACATTTTCATCTACATAACTCCTTCATTCAGTCACTGCTGCTCAGGTGTGTCTGTGGAGGCTGGCATTCAGACTTCAAAATTTTTATGTAAAGCATTTACAGAGTTAAACCATGTGTTAAGATACACTTTGATCAGTTATCTTCACAGATTGCTATGAAGTCTATATATGTTATAGCCTTCCTGACCACCAGCGAGGCAACACTTTCTGCCTCTTGATGTAGCAATGCTTAGAAAAAAGATACAGTAATAAAAGCACAGAAAGTACAAATATATGAGAAAACCATACCAAATTCTGCTACCTATTATGAAGACTGCAAAAAGGCTGGAAAATTCTGAAGCTGCTTAAAGACAGAGGAAGTAAAGTAATTCCACTTGAAAATTGATAAATCAGCACTTTTCGTATTCTTCCATGTAAAAGTTAATTATTTGACTTGAAGGCTCAATTCAGCAGTATTTTCTAAAGAAACAGCTTTTGGGAATGTAAAATCAACCAGTTTTCATTTATTTGGGCAATAATGTTGGTTGTTTGGCTTCTCCTTTAATTTGTTGTTGCTGTGATCTATAATTTGAAGAGATTTTCTGACTCTATGTAGCTCATAAAAAAATATCTGGAAAAAAATGCCAAACTGTTGCACCCTAAGTTTCAATGCTTTTAAAAAATCAGTCACAAGATAAAAACTCAGTGGAATTTAAGTTTTTTGTATAAAGTTATAGGAGGGACTTTGTTCCCACAGATTTTGGTGGCATATGCTTGCACAGTCTCACGATTTTGGTCTGTATACATTAAAATATTACCCCTTTCCATTGTCAGCATTTTACTGAATTGATTAAAAAGCTAATCCATTTGAGCATCCTGTGCTTATGGCACATATTATTGTATTGTAATACTGTAATTATATTATAATGGTGTAAATATAGAATCACCTGAAAATAAGTGACAAATCTATGAAAACTACTCATAACCTGGAATGTCAGAAACTCATATAATGATACAGGCTCCAGCAGAAAACATTATGTCAATCAGCAAATATAAATTAAACCAGTTCATACTATTTTGATTTCCAGAAAGCAGAGGTTGGAATTCTCATGTATTATTGCTATAAAGAGAGTTGGAGCTCAGGCAATTTAAAACCTAAGTGGGAATTTATTAGCAACAAAAATACATTTGCCACCTGTTATGCTGGGGTTGTGTTGATATCAAGCATATGGTCCTTCCTAGCCTGTGAAAAAGGAGCAGCTGTTCCAATATGTCTGGGCTGTAAGCTGAAAGGATGACAAAAAGCAGTGAAGAAACACCACTCCAGTAGTCCTTAGGCTTTCAAACTAGAAACAGAAGAAGTGAAGCTGGCACTAGGTGGAAGGTGTGATAGAACACACACATACCCTCAGCTTACAGAAGTACAGATACACACACATGCATGTGCTCCTACAGACAGACATCATCTGATGGGCTCTGAGCTAAATCTGTGACGAGAGTTCAGGAGTTCTCAGATCTGCAAGACCTCTCAGATCTACTGTATTGAGCTGGGCTGTTCAGGCCTCTACCAGGGGACTGTTTGATAGCTCAGGAGAGACACGAATAAGCAACCTGAGGTCAGCATAGAGCCAGTATGAAAACACTGCAGATGAGGTGAGTCTCTCATTTTACCAAGTGTTGCCCAAGGCGACACACAGCCTGGGTATTCACAGTCCACCCCTGATAAAGGTAGGCTTGCAGACTGATTTCCTTGCAGGTTCATTTTGTGCCTTTTAAACCTGGCTGGCAGAGGTACTGTGATAAAATTTTTATGCCACTATCAGATGACTTTGAAAATCAATGAGGAAATTAGAAGTTATTTTGGTGAATTTGAATCTTCTCATGAAGATTTATTCTAAGCATTGGTACATAGGACAGTTGCCATCACTTAGGCTTAATTTGTGACCTTAGTAACAAAGGACTGAAAAATTACCTAGAAGGGACTAAAAGGGTAGCCTTTTAGACAGGAATATTTAGAGAATGAGGTAGTCCACCTAGAATTCAGTCTTTAAAAAAATATTAGCTACCTAAAGTTAGACTGGAAAGAAATCTCAGCTGGGCAACAAATTCTGGGGAATTATGCTTATTCCTATTGCTTCAGCTGTTGACTTGAATAACAACTACAATCCACTCTATATTTTTTCAGTTTCATTTTGATTGTTTCCAACCATGCTTTTTACTCTTCTATTTATTAGTAGATCAATCAGTAGTAAAATTTCTTCTGTTTCCACTGAAATTTTCCAGACTGTGTATTCCTCAGTAAGATCCATTTTGTTTCACATCTGCAAAGACTGCCAGCAATTTTGGTTTGTTCTCTGACCTTTATGAATAATTAAGTTTGCTGTCTACCTGATTCTATTGTCCAGTCCCCTTTGCCTCTGCTATTTTTATAAGGCATAGACAACTCCTCATAGTATGCAAATGCAACTTTGTTCATAAATCCTCTTGCAAGAGCTGGAATAACTTTATCTATGATTTTATTATTACCTCTCTGAACCAAAATAGTAACAGTTTATATTACTGTTAACCACTGTCCTGAGGCTTTTTGAGCTCAGTCTGTCTCCAGATCCTGCTTCTAGTCACCTTTTTGTACCACGTGATTACACAGGGCGTAAGCACTTTCTCTTATTTTTTGTCACTAATCTCATTATCTCACACCTCTCTACATTTAATTGTGTAAGGCACTTACCTTCCTTAGGGCACAGTCTGTTAAAAATCATCTTGACTTTTTATTCCTTCTTTTTTTTTTTTAAATGATTGCTCCTTCCTAGTACGTATCATCAACAAATTTCATTCCCCTGGTGTACATCACTCCTCCTGGTTAAAGCAAATTCTAGTACAGGCCTAAGTGGTGTGGCAGAGCAGACTCCCTTTGGAACGAATTGTTACTCTTCCTTATGTGCTTTTCTCCTTTGGTTTCATAACCATTCTTTAAGCACATATGTGTCTGTATTTATAGCACATTTAATGACCTTCTAGCATAAATTTGAGTGACATGTTAACTACGAAACTCTACTCAAGTTCTTTTGACTCTTCTGGTTCCCTGTTCTTGAGCCATACATTATTGCTGCTTATCTTCAACATCACCTGTGGAAACTGTGGCTGTATTCTTCTTCAGCATCATTACATTTAGGATCAGCTTGGTGGAAACAAAGCAGTAACACAGAAAATAAATCTAATTTGAAATGAGAAACACACCAATATGTCTGAATTATATGAATGTTTGTAACATAGAAACTACTGCTATTACATTCTATATAAAGAATAAAAAAGAATATAAAGATTTAAAACTAATACTGTATAAATCCTTTATCAGCAGGCTGGGATGTCAGTATTGTTCATGACTGGTTCTGGCTAATTAATACTAATTTGCTTATTTAGTAAAAGTCCTGCAGGTTTTCCTTTATATACCTTTAAATTCCTTATGCATTTTAAATATTTTCTTGTTTTATCTCATTCAGAGATTTAGTTTTACAGACAATTTGTAACTAGGTTCTCTTTTTATATCATTACAGAGGCATCATCTGCAGCCACTCAATAATTTGTCTTTATGCATTCAAAAATGCTTTTCTCATCATTTATCTTTACATGTGCAAAGAAGCTATTTTGTCTTCTTCCCACTCCTTATAAATAAATAAATTTATTAATAAATAAAATGCTAAAAGATCATTCTCTTATTCTGGTGTTACATTAAAGTCTAAAAATTCTCTGAAATTGACAGCATGGAATTAACCATTATGTGAGTTTTCTTGGGGGTGAATAGGGAAAACTCCATGAAAGGAGCTATTTTCTTGTAATAATTAACAATCATTTAACAATCTCATGGGTTTGGGCTCTCAGCTGATATAGATTGCTCTGCGGGTTTAAACCAGCTGAGAGTCTGACACATCAACACTTTCCTCTATTGCTTATTATTTTATACTGAATCAAAATTACATTTTACATTCGTGCAGTCAGAGGGAATTGAAGGGATAGGAAAGAAGCAAACATTCAATGTTTATAGCTTCTCTTCTGTGTTTCCATGACCCTTTTCTTTCTGTGCCTGCTTTAGATAGTTACCACCTTATAGTTTTTATGTACTTGCAAAGCCCTCACTATTACTCTAATTCTTCTTTCTTTGAAGTGAGTAGAAATTCAAATACTGACTTTAGATTGAGTAGCTTTAGGACAAAGATTAGTACCTTAGGGAGTAGTTACTCATATCAGCACATAAATTAATAAATAGGAAGTGATTAGGTTATACACGGCTTTAATGCAGGGTAACATGAAAGCAGGTGTCTCCTATAATACAGATCCCAGGCAATGTGGAGATCTTCCATATAAATAAGTTTCTCCCAACCATTTTTTATTTACTTATTTTCGAAATGTCCATGGAATAATCCAAAGGATTCTGCTTTTCTTTACCGTGGGTCATATGTCAGTACTTTAAGGTCCATGAAATCCTGAAGGTAGGATTAGAGGTCAGTTTAATATCTGCCTATTAGATGCTGTCTTGTTCTTCAATTTTTAAAATATTGCTATCACAGATATCATCAGATCTCCTTCAGTTATGGAAATGCTCTTTTTAAGTACTGATATGACAGGATTAAAATTTAAGCACTCATGTTGTAAGAGATTAAAACAAGGTATTCAATAATTTACCCTCCTTTTCCCTTCCTATTGCAATGGACTGAGCCTGTAAGTTCACACTGTGCAGATTAATGTCAACACTGCCAGCTTTCCAATATTCAAGGAAATTGTAGTACACACACATTGAAAACCTCAATGTCTTTTTGAAAGCCTTTTCTAAAGCATAATTGCTCATAAAGTAATTTGTAATTTAGAATTGTACAGACTATGTTTCTATGAATGCCCTCTGGTTTTGTGCTTATAGTAATATATTGAAAGGAGCAAACAAACTCTTTTCAAGGTATCAGTTGAACTCTGTCTATCCCCTCTGACTTCCCTGTTAACTCTGAGAACATTCATTGTTAAATAATTCCTGAAGATTTGTCATGTGGTCCACTCTGGGATTTGGCCCTGAAACTAACCATACTCAGGAGCAGCAGGAGCTGTGGGGGGGAAATGGGGGAAGCTGTGTAGCTGCTGCCATCCACACAACTGGGCAGGCTGCATGTGGCACTGCTTTTTGAGATCTGGGAGGAGAGAGATGATGGCTTCTGGGAGGTCTTCCATCTGCCTCAGCAGTGTATGCCATAACAGACACTCTAACCTTTCCACCCAGCTGATGGCAGATGGGTTTTCCCTGTAAATGTAAATTTCTCTGAGTTAGCCCACATCTGAGACTGCAGTGGTTTCTCTGAACACTGAAAAAGTCTGAGGGAAACCAATTCAGAACTGACAGCTGCCCCTTCTGTAAACACAGTCAATGAAGGAAAACATACTAGCTAATGTAAATCCTCTGGTCTGTGCATGAGTAAGGCCACTGCAGCTTGGAGCCTTCTCCTTTATAATAGCTTGTGAAAAGATGGGATTTGAGATCATTGCTTTTAGCAATTTCCTCTGAAGAAAAAAAAAAGATGCTTTTTCGTCTGGAAATTTTCTATAATTAATCTTTATTTCATAATTATATTGCTGGTTCAAATTTTACAAGCTTAGACTGTAAATAACAACTGTGAAAAATAATTCAGGACTGAAATGAATGAGACATAAAGCTAATTCCTACCAGCCTTCTTCATGTTGCATGACACATTGCTTCTTGAAACTGACTGCATCTACACTGTGTGGGAGAGGATGCTACTTCAGGGGGACATCTGCATTCGTATCATCCTGATGCCTGCAGGCTTTGCTTTGGAGCAGGAGCCCAACTCGGGCTGCAGCCTGAATCCTTACCGTCTTGTCAGGTTCAGACCCTGACACAAGGCGTCACCTTTTCCATAATGCCCACAGTTCCTTGTTGAGGGAAAAAGCTGAAACAAGCCCAAGAGCCAGATAAACTTCTGCACAGGCAGTCAGGAGACCATGGAAATTAAAATGCTTAACACCAGAGGTGGAACCCAGTGTAGATTCTTAAGAAGTGAATGCTAATAAAGTTTAATCATCTCGCCATGACTAACTGAACTTAACTAAGAAATTTAAGTTTTGTTGTAGTTGAATTTTACTTCGTTATGGGCCAATGCAGACACACAGACACAATGCTCAAACTCTGACAGAAACTTCAGACTCTTCTTACGGAGCTCCTGGTGCTGGCTCTCCAGTGGAGTGGCTCATATTGGGTAATATTAATTCTATTAATGCCTGAACACAAACCGGAATTTTTGCAGGAGAAAAATTTTCACAGGAGGCTTTTTTACTAATACCAGAGAAGAAATCTTTATGTGAAGATAAAGAGTGACATAAAACATAAGAGGGAGGGAGGAGCTTAAATGCTTAAAGAGTAGTTTCCTAATAAAGTCTGAAACAGTGTCTGAGATTAGGGAAGCCTGCATGGTATGACTTTCCAACTGAGAATGTTGTGTTAGCCTGTAACCATTTTTCAGTTTCGGCATGTTCTCTTACTATCCTTTTAAGTGCTTTTAGTTGAAAAGTAATGTTGTCTAAGAGAAAGAAATTGTTTCTTGAAAACTGGAGCATTTCTTTCCAATGTATGTTTCCTTGATAATTTACTTTTAAAATTAATTATACTAATACATGCAGTTTACAAAAAACATTTATAAACACCAGAGAAAACAAATAGGAGAGATGTGACAAATGCTCAAAATATACAGAAGTTTGAGATTTGTGGTCTGTGCCTTAAAAAAACATGAAAATCTACCCGGAATAGAAATCTTGACTGAGAAGCAGATTGCTTAATGTCCATTAATTGCACATAGGAGACTTTACAGAGAGCAGGAATCATCCTTCTCTATTTCTGTTTCCACATAACCTGTAGCTCTGAGATTTGTAATCTCTACTAAATTTCATTGAAACTGGCCAAAGTTTAAAAAGTTTTTAGGCAGGCAGTGATAGCTGTATGAAAACAGCTGAGCATGTCTGCATGCATGCACACACACAGATTGTATTTTATGGGAGGAAAACCATTTCCAGCTCAAGCTTTAAGTGTCTGCATTGTTATGCCCAAAGGGATAATCATTTGTATTAATTATTAAAGGAAGAAATTTCATATTGGAAATGTTTAAGGAAAATAGATCCAGTAGCACTGTGTAGAGAGCTTCTGATTGCTTTTCTTGTTGCTGAAAGTTGAGGTAGTCTCTAGGTACTCGATGACCTGCCAGCTGGCATCTGTAACAGACATTTCTTCATCCATAGCCCTTCAGTAGCTTGCACCACTGGTTGAACCAGTATGAAGTGTGAGAGCTAATGTACTTTTTTGTTTTAGACACATCAACATTAAATTTTTACACAACATTCCACAACAAGCTGACGTGATAGGATTAAATATTTGTATTGAAGCTTGTACAATAGAAGGAAAAAGAAGACCTGTATAGTACATTAGAAGACAAACAGCCTTTTGGCTGAGGCTGTGAACCTGAGGCATTGCCTCCATGTCTGGGTGTGCTAGAATGAGTTGCTTACTCCTTTTTACTTAGGCCAGCAGCTGGTAAAGGTCCTTGGGTGAGATATGTGAAACCTCAGCAGTTCTTTGAAAAGGCATATGTGATTCATTCAGCTGGTTAAGATCTCAGTGACAACTAACATTCACTTACAATTGGCATGCATTTTTCTTTGCTGGAGGTATAACACTGAGCTGGGCAAGAATGAACACAGGCAACAAGAAGAGCTCTGTGTGATTAGAGACTAACTCCACTATACAGTAAACCATTCCAGCTTTCTCTTTCTTTCTTTCTTTTTCTTTCTTTCTCTTTCTTTCTCTTTCTTTCTTTCTCTTTCTTTCTTTCTCTTTCTTTCTTTTTCTCTCTTTCTTCTCTTTCTTTCTCTCTCTTTTTCTTTCTTTTTCTCTCTATTTTTTTCTCTCATTCTCTCTTTCTCTCTCTTCCCTGTCTTTTCAAAGGCCTGTAATTTAAAAAAGATAGTGCTTTTCAAAGATGCCTAGTTTCTTCTCTAATGCCACAGCAGATCATTATCTCTTGCAATGTCATATTGACTTGATTTTATTCTATACATCTCTTTTCTGGTAAACTGGCAAATCCAGCAAGTTCTGTGCTGTGCATTTGATTTTACTTCTTTCTGGAGGTCGTCTGTGTCTAGCAGCAGGTTGCCTAGATAAACAAATCATCTTTGTATGGCATTTATTTCTTGACCAATGGTTTTCAATGATTTGAATGATTTGGTTTGGTTTTCAATGCTTCATAAGTCACTGCATCTTGCATAGTTTGTTTGGATCTTAAATTGATATGAATGTGGTTGGTCTCTTCGAAAGATAAAAAGAAGAGAGGTTTGCAATATCCTGGGTTTTTCCCACTGTCTGGCAAATTTCATGTTCATTTTATATTTGCCATTTTAAGAAGAAAAGGTTACTTATGAGAATACAGTAAAACACAAAACACAGTATCAAGGTCCCTTGGATTTGGGTTGATATATCCCTCTGCCAGACTTCCCTGCTGCTCATTCCATTCTTTAGTTGTCACATCTACTTTGGCATTAATGTCACCCATCGCAAAGTGTAAGTTGTGTTTTGGTATTCTGTCAATCACATTTTTGAGACAATTGTAGAATTTGTCCTAGTCACTGTGTTCTTCTGTCAGAAAACATCTCTGCATGATTGACATCTTTAGGAACTTGGTTTGGAATCTGGCATATATGATGTGCTGGCTGATAACTCCCCAACCAAAGTGTGATTTTTCCACAAAATCTGTCATGGTGAGTGTTATCCAGTTTGCATTGTCTTTGTCACACAGATGGTTCTGCTTTCGGGGTTCAGTGATGAGTCCCCAGTTTTATCTTTAGCAAAGATCATGACAGGAGTAAAGAAGAGAACATCAATATCCCTTACAGGGGCTTATAAGCACATGGAGAGAGTGGTACAAGAACATTTCCCTGAAAACCATCAGGACAAACCACAATCCCTGCATGTTTACCTTGTTCCAGAAGTTCTTATTCCCATGGGCAGAAGTAGATAATCATACAGCAATGCCATTAAATAGCTGGTCAGATTATCCAGGGTAATGTGAATAGTTCCTTGCTTTCTGAGTCATTGCACTCCTGCAGAGCTCTCAGAGATGGTACAAGCTCCTCATCTAGCACTACTTGTCTTAGAAATGCAAACTGCCAAAACAAAGGAATAATGAAAGAACCGTACAGACCTCGAAATATTGGCATGATACAGAAATAATATGAGATTTGTATTATGGAAGTGTGACTGACTGCACTGTAAATCACAACAATTTGAGAGATATGACTCAATATGCAAGAGAAACACAGAAAGTGGTAATACTGAAAAAAACCCCAAGCCATGGAGTGGAAGGTATAGTGATGAACTCTTTGTTGCCATAGTGATGGGATAATACTGAATACCTCTTTGGACTGTCTACTTAAAGGCATCCTTTTTCCAAAGGAACTTCTGTGAATCCTTCTGGAAAACTCAAGTCAATTCTGGCCATCACTTAGCAAGAAAGATACTGCCAATCTGAAGGGAATTTGGAAGAGCAAGAAAATTGATTAAAAGATTGAGGGGACTGAGGTATAAACATAAATATATAAACTACTGCTGGATTAAGCCACGACTAAGGTGATACACAGAGTGGAGGAAAATCAGGGAATGGGACAACATTAGCATACTCATTGATATGGCTATAGATATCCAAGAAGTGTTTCTTGTAGTTACTGTTCATTTGGGATTTAACATTATAAATAAAACACTTAAAATGGCTATTGCAAGGAAAATCTTCACTTTTATTAGTCTGTGAAAAAGAGGATTATAAAGACACTTAAAAGTGAAAAGTGTCTAGCACTGGCAAAAGTATAGAGTGGATAATCTCACAGTTGCAGGGAAACAGATTGGATGATCTTTGGTCTCTTTCTTTTCCCTCATTTCAGATTCTGGTACCAATGCATATTTAGTGTTAGACTGATTAGTTTTCTCTTCTCATTGTGGTAATCTTTCACCTGCTTTGCTTTCAGAGTAGAAACTCATGTAACGTATTCATTATCAAGGTAATACTCAACTAATCTTCTTCTTATGCCTTGGACTGTTTCTTCAGATCACAAAATAAAGAATGTCTTTAAAACTCTAAAGAAAGTATTTTTTGGAAGCCAACAGTGGAAATAAATTAACCATCTTCCTATTTTGTGCTAGCTGTGAAATACTTCTTGCTTTCCTTAGTTATATATGTTATACTTTTAAAATAAATAACACTCAACCCCAAGAAAAGCTGCTTGTCTAAGAAGATAGTTTATTTCAGGAGATATGGAAAACACACAAATACAATGTCCATTACAGTCTCTTCAGCTGGCAAGAACAAAAATGATACAGTCTTGCATTATTTTTGACAGTATTAATACAATTGACTAGGGGACAGGGTAATCTACAGCAACAGCTTTGGCATGTTACAGTGAAGCCAAAAAATTGGAGTAGTTAGTTAATATCCTCAGCCTAACCTTCGTATAATCGCATTACCTTCAGAACCTCTGTCACTCATGACAGATGTCCAGGGAGAATTTGGTTGTGAGAGGATGAACAAGAGGATGAGTGAGACTCTGGTCTGCAGCTCAGCAAAGCCACACATGGCTTCCAGTAATGCCTCAGACATCTTCCATGAACACGGGGACACTGCACTGCCAGTGGTTTATATCTCTTGCCTCAGAATGGTTCATAATAATTATGCCTTCTCCCCATCCTGAAACACCACCTTTCTATTTTTTCTGAGCAAAAGCTGTGTTCATAAATGCACCCGAAACACCTGCCAACAGCTGGATCAAATCCACTGGCTGGCAATTAGCATGTTTTGTTGGGGACAGAGCAGCACTGGCTCTGTCTGCCAGCGCTGTGATGTGCCTGCCAGAAGCCAGTGTCGTGGGAAGGTGTGAAAGCATCACAGCCACCACCACTCCTGCCCCACAATTTAGCAGGTACCCTGTGGTTTCTGAACTGGGAAGCCTTATGCTTTTCCTGAAAAATATATATTGTCCTAATGTAATGTTTTTGTGCCACTGTAGCTGGGAACCAGTGCAGCTAAAAGGAGAGCAACAAACATACACTCTGCAGTTTGCATTGTTCCGCTAGGTTCTATATCTGACACCTAAAAAGGATTTCAATAGGATTAGCAAAATTTTAGAATAAAGCATTTCTTTCCTCAAGCCCACCTCTTAGCCATTACTGGTGGTGACCTGCAATACCTTTTTTCACATCTACTTTGGCAAACACTGATGCTGATGTTTGTTTGGTTTGCTGTATCTCATTTTAAACGAAAATGTGCGAAGCCCTGCAGCCTGAGTTCACTGTGAGGTGAGGGGCAGAAACTTCCCCTTTCTGATTATCTGCCAAGACATCTTCAATCAGTCATGATTCACATCTTCAGATTCACTCTCCAGACTCTAGCTAACCAAAATGCTGGTACCCATTTAAATTAGGCATCTCGTCTTCCTTCTTTTCAGGTCTTCCTAACATCATGTCAGGAGGGAGGGAGAGCATGTTGGAGTAAAGCTCCATTTTAAACAAAATAAGTTTTATAACTGCGTTGAATGAAATATAGTGATATTTTGAGCCTTACCCATAATTGCTTTACTGGTCTTATAAGATCGTAAAGATTCAATATTGGAAGAAGGCCTGGAATACAAATATTTCTAATATAAGTTATATTAATTGTGTTCTACATTGTGTATCAAAAATAAGGAACTGTTACTGTAGTTAGAAGGATTTGTGCATTACTAGGGATGCCATTATATGTGTAAACTGCATGCAGAATGTTTTTTATTGCTGTTTCCAAATTGACTTTAGGTGAAAGCACAGCTGGGTGCGGAGGAAGCAGGCATTTAAATATTCAGCTCCCACTTTTTGAAAATTGCACTGCAATTTGGAAAGTGCATTCTCTCTTGGGAAAATTAGGCCTTAAAGTCCTGCTGCAGATGACTGACGGTGCCAGCTCTCCATCAGTCCCTCCATTCCTGTGATCACTGGTTAATTCTCCATTTAGATGGCATGACTAAATTTCATATTGTCTGCTCACACAGCGAGGAAATGTATTGTCTGCACTGTCTTTGTAGAGATATTAAGCAGAAAAAAATTCTTTTGCATTTATGACCTTTTTTCCCAAGATCACACTTGTGCTCACTGATGTCAGTAGCAGTGGCCAAAGAATCAAGTTATAAAAAACTCCTGGGTCTTGAAAAACAGAGCAGAGCACTGTCAGACACTGGAATTTGGTCTGTTTTAAGAGAGATAATGGCTTCCTCAGCTATTGTCTTGTAATGGACCAAGGTTAATTAACACTTGTTCATAATTACAGACTACAGTTACCTAAGTTTAGTGATCAGCTATGGCTATAATTCCACTGAAGAAGCAGTTCTCCTTACCATTGCTCCTGACTGGACATCTGTATACACCTTATGCCAGTTGTGTTCTCTTGGTGCAAGCAACCACACAGCTGCCCGTGAAAACATGACATATTAAAATTATCTAAGAAAAATGTTCAGAGAAGTTTTGTGATCCCCTCCATGTCATGGCTACAAAAAGGTAACAACGGAAGGGTCCATGAGCATGCAGTTACATTTGGAAGGAAGTGCAGCTACCTCTTCTAGTAGAGGCTTGGATTTAAACTGGCTTCATCTGACCATGAAGCCTTTAATGGTACAATTTCATACCATGCTGACTATGATCTAATGGTAGAAAGGATAGCACTGTACCCATTTCCCTTCCGTCCACTTCCAAGATTCCTGATCCATTGAATGACCATGTGGTGGCCTGGATCAGCTTGATGAACTACTGTAAAACTAATTAGTCACTCATGGTTGGACCACAGCATAGCTGCACAGCCCTGGGAAGAGTCATGGGTTGGGAAAAAATTGCCATTGGCCTGGTCAGCAGCAGCTGCACTTGAAATAGATTAGCACAAAGTTGAATAGAAACCTTGAAAAGCAATGGTGTGTTCAACTTGTTTCTGCAGAGGGTGACATCTACCCCAAAATGTTTCAGAGGTTCACCACATTCCACTCTACACAATTCAGTGCATTTCTTGTCTCAAGGTAGCATCTTTAGTTTAAGGACTGTTAGGTTCCTTTTCGTCATCTGCCCAGCAGGGTTTTGTGCTGGATAGTGTTCATGGAGCCACTTACTTGAGTTTTAGATGTACTTGATCCTGCAAGATTATAATTTGTATTTATATGCACTTTAAGGATGTTTTAAGCTTGCTGGAATGGTGCTTGTGAGGCCCAGTAGAAAACAGGTATACTCATTTCCCAGCTGTGTTCCTCTATAGATGTCCAGATACATTTTGGTTCTTTGCTCCTTTTTTTATTTCATGTTGAGTTCAGTAGCACCTGGGGAGCCTCGTGTGTCTCTTGTTCTCTACTAGAGGGGAGTAATAATTTTTTCTTTAAGGGAATCTGTATGAGGATTCGTATCAATAAATATTTCTAAAATTTTTGAAGGCGACAAAGTTCAGCTGAAGAAGGCTTCCTTTTTGACAGAGATAGCAAGCACAGAGCACCAAAGTCTCAGTAAATAAATGCCTGGTAATTGACTTTCAGGAAAAAAAATCAGCCTTTTAATAAGTTGTGTCATTAGCAATGCAAAACCAGTCCTCGATGTTATTGTTACAGAGATTTTTTTGCTTCTTTATGCCTTCCTGCTTCCTAGCTCTAATTCAATCTTTATTATTTTGCAAGATTTTGCCAACAGAAAAAGCCTCCCTACATCAAAGTGGGTAGTGAGTGGCTGGGATGAGGTTCTGTCAAGGGAGAGAATGGGATACTCGGCATTAGGAGGAAGTACTGTGTACTTAGAGATGAACAGTTTTATTTTAATCTTTTCATCTACTTTAGCTCTTTTTTGTTTCAGCTGCCATAAACACTTGCTGTGGAGCCAATGTTCAGTACTAAAAAGATTTTTTTCCTGTGTGTTCCTCTCATTTCTATTGAAACATGACACTCAAATTGGAGATAGGAGCAGAGATCAACAAACCCTGTCAGCTCTTGTCAACCCAGGTGTGACAGTGTGATCTTCTTAAATTGCTTCTAATCTGCCAAAGATCTCTTTATCTGCAGTCTCCATCATGCTGTTTGCTCACATTTGGTTAACACTTTAAATTTCCCTTTTGGAGGTGTCACTGTTTGCCATTTAGCAACTAAGAAGAACTGTGAGAGCAGCTTAAAGCACATGGATTTGGGAAGCTAGAAAAGCTGATTAGCTATTCAGGGAGAATAATCTTATTGAAAGTAGTAAGAGCTGTATAAAGAATGCTTTTCCCTTTCCTTGTAACAATCTTCTAATTATGTTGTCAAGCTTGCTGTCGTGCTCTCCCCCTGTGCCATTAAGAAACCGTTTTCTAAGTTAAGAAAGAGATTTCCAGATTGTGATGATGTTTGCTGATTTTTTTTATTATTGTTTAAAGAATCTGTGTGTATTAAGCCAAACATTAAAAAATTATTCATGTGCAGCATAATTATCTGAGATGAGGTGCTCAAGGTTGTGGTGGTGGCAAGAGAGGCAAGGGGATGCTCGGCAGGTGGGGGTTATTCTTCCATATGCCAGGGGACTTGACCTCTCTGACTGGGATCTGAGTCTAGGAGGAACCTTTGTGACTAAAATATGATCAAAAATCGATAGGTGCTCAAGGGGTCAGAAGCAAGGCAAAGAGATATCTGGAGATGCAGATTTACAAACAAACCCCAATATTTCTTGGTAGTAGATGAACAAGTCCAATTGTGCCCTAATCCACTTCTTTATTTTTCCTGTTGTTCATATTTTGATGAAAAGAACAGGAGGCAAACTTTTAAATATTCCCTTTAAATCGAATGTCTGGTAATTCAATGGCTCAGTATGGATCCATTCACTGATATCAGCATGTTGGTGGACATACAATGTCATATAATTAAAATAAAATGTATTAGTTGCCAACCAAACCCAGACCTGCTCAACTGCCTTCCTGTTTCTGATTAATGGCATAAACACCACCTATCCTGTGGCTTTGACTTTAATATTTTCCTATTAAAAATGCAGTCATTTGACCAAACACAATATCAGAAGTATTCATTAATTTGCTTTAGCTGCTGATTCTCCAAATGACAGTTGAAGTTCATATTAATAGCCGGTAGGAACAGGCGTATCAAATTGCTAAAACCATACCACAGTTGTGGAAAAATTTGCAGAATAACTATCAAAATGAATAACTATGGTGTCAGCGCTGACACTATGCATTGTGTTTTGTTATTGAGACACAGTGACTTATTTCTCCCTCACAGTTAATGACTAAAGGTGTGTAGAAGGTGTTACTGAGCAAATACACTGCACTGTGTAAGTTATTTCTTTAAAAGTATAATGGCATGCCATCACATATTTCAGTTTTCCACTTCTCCCATTTGCCATTGAGTGACTCCACTTTAGTCAGAAAAATTACTTTTTATTTCAACAGCAAGCAAAAAGAATTTGGCTACAAAATTTTCCATATACAAAATACTTGCTACCTGAAGTGAAGATCGTTCTGCTTGACTGATGCAACTCACCAAAATCTAATAATTTTTCTTTATAACAAAGTAACAGTCATTTTAGAAGTGATTTTTTTAAAAAATTCCCCTTATGTTTTTTACCATGTGACACCTGTATCCATTATCTTAAGTATACATATGGCCAATTGAAAAATTTTTTCACTTTCTCATAACATAAATAAGCCATTTATACACACAGACACACACATATATTTAGAGAGAAAGATACATACATACAAATTCTCCTGAAGACTACCAAGTAAGCTGACAGAAATTATGAATATTTCTAACAGAAATTTATTTTATTTGCACTTCAATTAAAAGTTAGGGAAATATTTATGTACAATGTTTTTGAGCTGACAGATCTGCAGTTTCAGATGAAACCACAGAGTATTTTCCAAAGCAAGGAAGAAATCACTTTCCCTTCAAACAGACACATGCTATGTACTGTATTAGCAAGGACAATATATTCTAGTCTGTAAACACATCCTCACCATGCTGAATTTTACAGGAAAGCTAATACTACTACCTAACACAGAATTTGCCTCTATGAATGGAAAGCCAGATGTGCCTTGAGTACTTGACAAGTGGGAAGAAGTTAACATACATTTCATATATACGTATGCATATTTCTTTTAGTGGATAGAGCTAAACTTTGCTCTCATAAAAAATGCATCTACAGTGAGAATCTATTTCTCCTAAGTGAGATTTTCCCCTTTTTTAGTCTTCTCAGACGCTATAATCACAATGGAAACCCCGTAAAAAATATTGTTGTTCCCAGACACAATGCCAATTTAGAGAGTATGAATGGTATGTAGGTTTTTGGTCAGTGTTAGATTTGACAAAACCCTCAAGAAGCTAACTCTAGCACATACTCTTCCAGCACGTGACCTCCGCACCTTTTGGTTTGGTTTGGATGGGGCCCATCTTTTCTCTTCAGGGAAAGTTTTATCAGACAGAGCATGTTTATAATCTGCACCTAGCCTGGCATTCTCCCATAATCACATGGGATTGACATCCATTCCCTGATCTTCCTTTCAAAGGTGAAAACCAGTATTCTTTCCAGAAAAAGAATCTCCATTTTTTTACTTACTATATGAATCTCTAACATAAGGAATTATGTCAGATTCTGTACTGCTGTTTAAACCTCAGGAAATTCAGTGAAAGGGATGTGCCACAATCTGATTGCAAGTGATAGCTGAAGGGTACATAAACTGGGGAATACTGCAGACTGCCTGTGAAAATTTTCATACAGTCTTTTGGCCATACTGCCTGCTGGTGTGTTTGGGAACACTTGGGTGCAGTAGGAGTGTAGCAGGTGTATGTCAGCCTACACACAATTTGACACTGGAGGGCATGGGAAGCATCTTTCAAGCTGATAGATGCATTAGCTGCCTTCCATTCAGGGTAAGAGAAATAATTGTGTTCTTTCTTGGAGTTGTAACAGAGATATCACATTTGGTGCTCATTCTTTCTCAAAACTTTTATGCACTAAACAGGCTGCCACACAAAGGTGTCGTATCTTCTTCCTACTTCACATTTCATTTGTTTTTTCTGCCTTCCTCCTCAGTGCCACTACCGAGAGCCCTTCCTGCAGAGGATGGTAGAAGCTTGTTCTGGCCCTTCTAGTATTCTGGTAATTCACAAGCTGTATTATTATTGACCCAGAGTATATAATTAATTTTGATTATTCACAGTTTATGAATGTCTCCAATGAATCATAACTTTTATACATAACCTCAGTTTTTCACAATTACTGCTATCCCAGTCCCCAAGACATAGGAGGATGCAGTCTCTGATTTGAAGAGCTTACTTTCTAATTTGATCCAAGACACAGGTAAGCATAAATGAGGAAAGAAGGAGAGAAAGAAAGAAAGAATAGTGGGCTCCTATTCATTACATAGGTTAGTAATGTCACAGCTTGATGATTCTGAATAATTTTCAAGTGTCCCTTTTATAAATCAATAAATAATGATTGCTGTCATTACAGAGCTGTTTAACTACTATTTTTTGCCTGATTCTTTTAAATATCACTTTCAAAAGTGGCTTATGAAGAGCAAAAGAATAGAGTAGAGAAGAAAAACAGAACTGTTTCCATGTGTGTGGAATAACACAGATAAATAGCGTAGAGAGTCTTCCTAAGAACCTGTCCGTGAACTTCTTGTTTCAGTTTTCCTGGCAGAACAAAGACTAACTTAATAGTCTGAAGTGACAGAAGACAACGACAGGGGGACTGAACAAAGGCAAGATGGTTAGGAAAAAAGAGACATTATGCATTTATTGCTGCACTAAAACCTTGCACATATGAATGAAATCAAAGTAAAATGCCAGAAGGAGGAAGACTAGATGGCAGAAAGGATTTGGTTAACTCCATACTAGCACAATGCTGAAGGTTGAGCTGAGAGCTTAGAACAATTGTTGTTTGTAGATTATGCTTGTGGACAAGGTTATTATCAACCTTAACTGTAAGGAAGATTAATTTCAACTGAGTTCTTGTCATCCAGAAGTCAACTGTCCAGTCCAAAGTCCAGAGACAAGAGCAGCACTTCCAGAGCAACATTTACATGTTCTTGCAAGGAGGTGGTAGTCATCAAGAACAGAACTGAACCATGCACCAAGAGAGTCCTCTGTTTCTGCAGGATAAACTACTTAAACATGCATGTGCAAGTGATTGCTTTCATTTTTATAGTGCCTATTTTCTTCCCATGGTAAGCAAAGAAGTGTAAGAAACTGTGCTGTGTTTCAGATTTTAGGGTTTGTGTTATGACACTACATAAAGTCCATCCAAGTGGTATTTGTTTTAGACACAGCTGCAAAAAAATCTCTTCCCACTTCTTATGGTTAAGAAGAGAAAATGTTAACTAAAAAAAATCTAAGATCAATAACTGCAGGTTGTCTTGACATAAAATGCCTTGTGAAGTAATTTGCAGGAAAACTGTGACTGCAGTTAGACAGATACTCCATTATTAATATTCCATTCCAAATTAACTTCAGAAGAGGCTCCAGGAAGAACCACAGTTGCTTCTACAAAAAAACCAAAACCCAACAACAAAACAAAAACAAACAAAAATCCAAAACAAACAAACAAAATCAAACTGCAAATAAGCTATTTTCTCATTTGAAGAGAACCCTGCATTTGGCATTGCCTGCATTTGGCATTGATTTTTCCTAAAGGTTACATCACTCTGAGAAATCAGCAGAACATCTCCAACTCAGCTGGTTGTTCCCATTGATCTGTTGTGCCCTGTGATCCTCCAGTTCAGTGCAACGACCACTGCCATCACCCTGGGCACAGCTTCCTGTTCTGAAGGGTTATTTAGAAATGGTAAATGTTAGCAGAGATTAAAGGAGGAGGAAGGAAAGGGAGAGGTAGTCTTCACAATGTCCAATAGGTATCTGCTAGGCTGGTCTTACCAAATGAAGTCTAGATGGAAATGTCAGAGGATGGGAAAGTTTCTTTTCTTGTTCTTGGCAAGGAAAGTTGTAGTGCATTGCAGGGAGGCAAGGCACCAAACTGGAGCTTAATCTTTGTTCCTAACATGTACCAAAATAATTTCAAGCTTACAAGACTCCAGCAGAGCTACCCAAGGAGATGGGGGTTGCCTGGCCTTTCCCAGACACTGTGTGCAGCCTTGGAGCAGTATCTTTCCTGATGATTGCTTCCAATTTTTGTGCAGAACAATGAATGCATGAGCCTGAGCACCTTCATGCTACCTGCTGAGGTTTCTTTGCAGAATACCCATTCCTTCTTTGCTTTCTGTCATGCCTCATCTATTTGGCTGGATCAATGTGTCAAAGTCCCAGCACTGACACTATGGCTGGCACATGAATCCGAATGGGATGATGAACTCAGCAGAGCAGATGGAATGTGCTCTGAGAGGTTATAGTCAGAAAAGTGTAAGAATCACTTACTGCAGCAGGTCTTCACATAGTGAAAGTTCACTGTTTAGGAGCATAGAGTTCTATCCCCATCAGGAATATAGTGTTATTAATATGAAGTACATGAATGAGCTGTAAATAAATAATTAACCAGTTTACATGAAGATCATGTGTCTTCTAGTTGAAGGGAAAAAAAGTAAAACAATCATCTTAATTTTTCTTAACTTTCTAGTTTGCTGTTCAAAACCAAAGCTATAAACCCAAGTCTTCTTGTCTTCTTATCAGTCCTTTCACCACCAATGTTTGGCTCTAGGATAGAATAAACACCAGATTCAGAGTATGGTAGAAGTAGATGAGATGCAATCTAGAATCTAGGTCACCTAAAAATGACAAGTACATTGTTCACCCAAAGCATTGTCTAGGCTCTTTTGCCTGTACATCCTATGTACAACAAGAGCTTAAACATCTTCCTCCCATGTAGACTTTTGCGTTGCAGACACCCACAGGTAGGTGCCTGACTGTAAAGCTGAACATTACTCATGAATTTCAAAAATAGTCTCCAGCTTTTCTTGTAGCACAGCTGCTGCAGGTAATTGATCTACTTGGGTGAGGTGGAGAATGTTTTCTCCAAGCTGTTTCTCTTATTGCTTCTTGATATTGTGGCATAAACAGGAGAAAACAGTTATGCCTATTTCAACTTCATGAAAAATCAGCCTTCATGCTTTGGTTTTGTTCAGGTTTTCTCATAGAAGTAGAATCAAGTTTGTAAACATGAACCAAACCAAAACTGACTCACATTTCAAAGGAACAGCACATATCTCTTCAAGGCTTTTCTTCATTTCCAGTAGAATTTTGCTACCCAGCCACAAGGCAGGTCTGTGTACAGCAGGAAAGGTTTTGGTGGCTGAACATTCTTACTAAGTGGAGTGTTGAACATCACAGAAGCACTGAAAGAAGGAAGCGAGAGCAGTAAAATTTGAATTAAGTTGATGTATCCAAAATGTCTCCTAAGTGCATTCCTGTACCAAACTAAGGTGTTCATAACTTTCTAATGGCACAAAAAGTGTGCCTGGTGTGTGTGTGTTTGTATCCTAGTTTGTCATCTCTCTTCACTAAGCGTAGATCCCCAAGATAATTTGATGACAGGATGCATATGAAGTATCTACACAGCATTGTCCAGAGTCACGTTAATCTGTGTGCTGAATTTCTCCTTGGAATGTCCTCTTGGTAATTGTATTCAGAAATGCATTTTTACTCTTGATCCTCAGTGTCTTTGGTTTGCTGTTCTCCCTTTGCTTCTTTGCATAAGGACCTGGCACTACCCTGGTTGGAGAGCCACAAGTATTTGCTTTCTTCCTTTAGAAGTGGAAGAAGTAGAGTCTGCATAATGTATTTTCAAGTATGCTGTTTAAAAGTCAGTTCAGGGTAAATGATCTACAGCAACACTTAAAGGACAGTGACAATGAGAGAGAAATAATAAATTTTTGCTCTCTCCCTCCCCACCGTTTCTATAATCCATTAGTTAAACCTAAACTATATCCTTGCTCAAAGTCATGCCTGTTAACAAGAGTTTTCTCTCTTAGGTATTTTAAAGAGGCCCTTTGAGAGGAGCCCACAAACACCAAACCAAAGCAAATGGCTTTTTTCCCAGGAGGAAGGGGAACCTCTGGGTTCCCTGAGAGTACAAAGCATCCTAGACTCCTATGGAAAGGCAGAAGAGGGGTATGAGTGGCAGACCTTGGTTTGGATAAGGCCAAAGCAATCAGGAAGCTTTTTTTTTTTTTTTTTTTAATATTGGTGGCTCAATTTCTGTGACTAATTCAGCCTAAGGAGATGACTCCTAATCTAAGGCCTAGGCACAGTGAAAATGCTTAACTGCTAACACGTCTCCTTCTACCCAGTGCAAATGTCTGTCAACACCCACAGCAAGAAAACCTAACAACCTACAGGAAGTGCTCACAAGAAGGGACTCTCTCTCCTTATAGCTGAAGAGCTGATTACAGGCAATAACAATATCTGGCAGACAATGGTGCCACTTCATCTCAGATACCACGAAGATGTCTCAAATTTATAAGCCTGGTTTTTAAAAAAATGGTAGGAAAGCAAATGAGTCTGCAGCCGATGTCAGTGAACCTTGCCTGCACCGGACTATCTCAGTTTAACACCCTCCCTGCCCCCCAAAAAAGGAAAAGTGTTTCTCAACTTTATTCCCTCATCCAAAAATCCATAGACTGAGAGTAGAAAGAAATGCTGCAGTATTTGGCTGGATTGCCTGTTCGTACAGGACGTGGTATCTTTCCTAGAAATAGGAACGCAACCTATCTTGCACAAAGAGACTGTTTTAAAGACTCCAGAGACTAACAAAGTTGCTACCTGCCATGGTAAGAAGCTCCAGCATTTATTTACCTTAACTTCTAGGGATTCTTTTTTTCCAATTTAATTTTGTATTCCAGCTTTTGTTACACATTTGTCTAAAAGAGTGAATAGCTTCTCCCTACAGAATATGTTTTCCATGTCTAATAATTTAAAGAGAGTGATCAAGTTGCATATCAACCCTTTTGCTTAAAAAAATAGAGTGGAAAGACTTTCCTGAGAATGACATTACATGGATTTTTTTTCCATCTCTGAAATATTTCTGTGCTTCCATTTTTTAGCTCTTTGGAGTGTTGTCCGCCCCCTGCCCTCTTCTAAAAGATGTATACCAAAGCTGGACACAAGGGTTTAACAGAAGTCTCATCGAGGAAAAAAGTCAGTTCTTGGGGTTTAGTTCATATTTCTAATTAGTGAGGGCTACATTGGTCACAGCATCACAAATAAGACTCAGGATTAGGCAGATATTGAAGGCAACACTAATCTCCTCAGAATTTTCCAAGACAGGTTTCTACACTATAGACAGAACAGGTAACGTTCATACAGGAACACCAATTCCTAGATTTCCAAATGCTGTTTATTTCTAAATGTCTCCATCCCACACAGAGTGCATAGCAGTGGATTACACTTTACTCCAGTCTCTGATAATGTACTAAAAACATTGTTTCACTTTACCTGAAATGGCAGCAACCAAATTCGGGTTCTAGTGGTGCTGTAACAGTCAAACAAGAGCATGGGTATGTGAGAGAGAATAGAGACTAGAGGAACCAGCCCTGTAAGACATTACTTTTTTTTTTGTACCAGGAAGTATTTGTGAGCCTGAGTGAAACAGCCACAAGCAGAAAAGTTTGGGAGCTACTTACCTATGTAAATGATTAAAATAATTTGATGCAGTGAGACCTAGGACCATTCCCTAGAAGCTCTAGCAGAAATGCTCATTGATGCCTTCCTATTAGCAACCACATTTTAAGACCTGTCACTGAACCAATTTTTAATCCACTCAACTTGCACCTGTAGCCTAAGATTTTTAATCATGCAGTACTGTGTCAAATACCTTGGAGAAATCCATGTAAACTATGTCAGCACAGTTGTCTTTATCAAGCAGACCTGTAATCTTGTCAAAAAAAGCTATTAGCTTTTTTTGACAAGACCTACTTTTCATGATACCATACTGACTGGTATTAATTAGATTTTTAATCTCTAGGTCTATGTCCACAGAATCACAAATTAACTTTTCATGAAACAAGTGAATTTACCCTGCTAACCCAGGAAACAGACCAAACTCCTCTAAATAACCAGATTTCATTGCGGGTCTCATTCTTTTGGGGCTTCCCAAATTTTAAGGCATTTGCTTTAAGTATCTGCAGTTAGACAATTCTTCTGGTATCTTCTCTAAGTCTTTTTCAAGACTTGTATGTGAGTTTCTAATTATGAAAATGTCACCAACACATAGCACAATTTGAAAACAAAAAAATACCTGGCTTCACTATTCTTAACTAAATATTATAAATGCATCAGCATTATTCAGCTACATCATTGGAATTACTTTTGTTCTAAAAGAAAACTAAATGTCCAAAACAATAACTCAAGGGGGCATAATTCCTTCTGGATATGAGGGAATGAGTGTGTGAGTTCCTCCTTTAACATCAGGTACAATTCATTACAACACATTTCCCATGACAGACCAAGAAATTAAAGTGGTTACTTAAATATGGCAACATAAGAGAAATTTTTCTGTGATTTTCAGTGCAGCTCAGCACTCATGAAGTAATACTAATTGATCTTTCATTAACACAGTTCAGAAAATATTTGGACCAACAGCAGAAAGTCAAGATAAGCATAGCAGCGACAGAGAGGCAAAAGCTGTGAAAAAATATTTTTAAAAATGGGTTGAAATTTGGTAAATTTTGGTAGAAAGGATGATGGGGGAAGCAACTAACAGCCTTCAAGTACATGAAACATACCTGCACAACAAAAATATGAGTATCTGTTCACCTTAGCCCTTAAATGAATTGGAGGCAAAGGCTGAATATGCGGAATACCTTCTCAAAACAGGAGCAGCAAAGCCTTGCAGCTGGTGCTCTGGAGACAGTGGTGTCTTTCACTGGACGTTTTCCTGCCTTAGGCCATGAAGTAAATGGAAGATCCCTCCAGGTGTCTTCCAGTCCTGACAGTCTGTGTCATGGCTCTCAGGAACACGGCTTTTCTGCCCAGGGTCCATCATGAGACTGAAGATATAAAAAACTGTCTTTGTTTCAGCAACTCTCCTTCCAGTTAGGAGATTCTTCCCCTGTGCAGGTTTGTGGTGGGGTTTTTTTCTACAAATCCTTAAAAACAGACAGTCTGACATTCTCATCAACATAACATGGAGTCATTTCCATTGTTATGAGCAATGAGTTAAGAAGTGAGGTAGATACCTCTGTCACTGTAATTTGCCTCTATTTGTCAGGCGGTATTAAATGTTCACTTAAGAGTTATTTTATCATTTTTAAATTATCTTGGCATTTATTTTATTTACTAATAGCAAGATTTTGTGTGGGCTGCATGTAGCGGCAGGCAGGAGCATAACAGTGATTCTGTACAGCTGCTAATGCCTCTTCTTCACGGAGAGTGAGTGGGAAGAACGAGGAAATGAGTGGAGATTTGGCTTCTTCCTTTTGGTGTGCCAGCTAGCACAGTTGAATCATCACAGCAGGGAAAATGTAAAACTATGTAACAGCAACAGATGACTTTCCCTTGGAGCACAAGAGCAGTGCAGTATACTTTTAGGTACTTCTCCATAAAAAACATGTTAGATGGTACAGTACATGCCACACACTGATACTCAACTTAGCCCTGAGTGAGTTGGTTCAGGCACAAGATGTCAGGCAGACACATCAGTGTAGTATCCAACCTTGGCTAATTTACTCCAAATGACTGGTACTTCTCAAGACTACTATTGTGCTACATTGAAATCTTAGTGAGACCCAGGCAAGGTTTCGATTTCTAAGCTCCAAATCTATTCAGATGACCACTGAGCTGCTAACTGCAAATACCCCTTAATATTTGGCATGAAAATTGTCTTAGATTTGTCATCTTCTGTGTGCATGTGTGTGTGTGCGTGCATGTGTGTGTGTGGGTGTGTGTCTAGCAGGGCATCACTATGGACACCAAATGCTTAAGCTCCCATATTCTAGCACCTAGGCATTTCTTTCCTTCTTGAAGCTGACTCCTAAGAGGTCCATGTCAGTCAGTAAGAGCTCTTCGAAATCACCTTTTGGAGCAAGTGTTACATAGGGTAGAGGGGCAATTACATTCTATTAAATAACTTGGTAACACTGGATGCCTTGTGTTAAGAAATATGATTTCCTCTTAAAGACTGTGCCCTGAAGAAGAAATCTGTACATCCTAGAGGACAACTTTTTGCCTAGGGGCTGGTCAGTCTCATATCATTGTCCTGAAAGAGCCCTAGGAACTCTGGAGTTTACTGTTGGGAATTGTGTTCACATCATATATAGATATGGTATTTTTATAAAATAACTTTTTAAAAATAGTTGAATGGAGATTAAAAGCCAGGTATATTCCCTTCTTATATGAGCTGCTTAGCACACAGAGTCCATGCTTTTCTCAATGCACTTGTGAAACATCCCTTTAGATCAATCCCATTAATATCTTCCACCAGTGGTTTCTACACATCTTTAGGGATTTTATTTTCTTTTTGCTTTAAAGGTTCTGTCACCTTGGTTGTTGCAAAAAGGCTATGATGACATTTAAACAGTCATCCTGTTAGCTGCACCTGCTTTCTTTTCATACTTCTCCTTCCAAGGTATAGGGGCAGTCACTGGGCATTAAATCATGTAGCTCGAAGGAATAGCTCACAAACTGCTGACTGAACATTGTGCTTTAACAAGCAAGGGACAACAATGACCACCCCGTTTCTTCAATATTTCCTGGGTTTTAATTCTTACCTGTGCAACTTTAACAATAATTTACAGAACTCTAGCAAATAAACAGCTAGATGTGCCCTCCTTTAGGATCCTGTCAGCACATATTCAATCGGAGTAACTCATCCTGTTGAATTTTGTATATCTACATACCTTGCTGAGCTGAAACAATATTGGCTTCCTTAAAATGGCTTCAGATTTTTGTCCTGTAAATCTGATGGGATTCCTTCCGTTTTATCCAGAAATCAAAAATCTCGTCATTAGTTTAACAGTTAAGGAAGAACTTAAAGTGTATTATTCTGGAAACTGACAAAACAAAAAGGCATGGCACTTTTTTCACCATGTTTCAGTGTCCGAAAAATTGAGCATTTTTCCTTTTTGAACTTGCCAGTTCTTTCAAAGCTCCTTCAAATTAATAAAGTTATAATCAAAACATTTTTATTTATATGTGAAATTAAATTAATCTTAAAGAAAATACCTAGTAAACATACTAGTTAAGCTGTTCATCTTCATTTTTTCCACTTCAGTGATTGAGACTGTGTAGAATAGACTGTAAAAACTGCACCAAAGAACATTTTCTCTTTATATTGCTTGTCAAATTATTTCTGTGACACCCATAGTTAGAAGTGAAACACTGTGAACCACTGTTAGCAACAAAAAAACCAGAGTCTGAGTTGCTCATTGAGTTTAGGTAATGTACCATAAAACATTGCATGAAAACACTAATTTTGTCAATATATATTAGTAGACAGAAACAGTGTTTACCAACGAGAAGCTGAAGATGGTTTTAAACATAGTTTGTTTATCTGGATGGGGTTTTTTTAGCTCTTCTTAATCACTTTATGTTGAAGGAGCAGAATCTACAATTTGACCTATGTGTCAGTCAGTCCCTGACAAATGCTGACATTTTTACAGTGAGTGACACATGCATCGTATCTTTGACATTGAGCTATCAGTTAAGGCATCAGTGGTGTTACACCAACTATGTTTTGTCATTTTTATCTTTGCCATGTTATTTTGATTAGTCTCCCTTTGTATTTGACATACATGCAACGTACAGGAAATTTGTAGGTCATCGCTTCTGTCCTGCTGGTACTTCTCTTAGGAGTCTAAAGACAGCACCTGACTTGAGGTCCTTCCTCACAGAGCTGCCCTGGCTTTGGGTATCTTACTGAAGATGATCCTGAGACTATTGTTACAGTGTGGCTTTAGGAGCTGTACAGATAAGAGCTAGTTTTATTTAATTTATCTGAACTGTATAAAGAGAATCATAAAACCCAGTATTGTCAACCTTTAATAATACTACCATTGAAACCTTTCATTATCTTAATATCAGTGTATTCAAGGAGAGCTTCTTTGTCTCTGTCCTTTTTCTTAAGATGCCTGTATCTCAGTGTTAAGTAGCAATTGTTGGTTAAGACCAGCAGAGGGGAAAGCATTATTTCTTGGATAGCAAAACAGTTGATCTAAGCACATCATAATAAACTTTATAACCTGGCAAACATTGCAGGTCATAGATTTCTTCATTATGTTTTCTCAGTCTTTCTCTGTAAGGCTTATTTTCTATGTAGCTTCTTATATTGCTCCTGTGGTTCTGGATGATGAGCTCTGATGAGAACAACTTTTGTTGCATGTTTCATTCTCTGTCCTGTCACCCTCCAGGGGAAGAAATGTGAATGTGGTAGATTTGGCTTCGCAAGCAGACTCGGGAGGGACTGTCAGACCCTACACACTACAGAAAGACATGCAATGTAGATGCAAACTAGGAGACTTCCCCAGACCACCTACTCAACAGGACATAAAGCACTGCCTCACCACAAAAAAACCCATGGCCCTTCCAGCTAGATTCTGGTTGCCAGTACCTAAGCATCAAGGCTGTTTCTCTTCAGGAAAGGCAGGGGCAAGACACCCCTGAGAGCAGGCAGTGTGAATCTTCCACCGCTCTCTTGAAATCCCATGGCACATCAGTCATGATGACAAAGCACGTCAGGAAAGCCGACTAATGGTAGTACAAAAATAGAAACTGTAGTGTAAATGATCAGCAGCAACAAAAGCCATGCCTTGCCACTAGAAAAGAAAGGTAACAATCTCAGGGTAGTCAATAGCCTATGCTACATGTTGTCAGTTATCCAGACATCCCAGGAAGTGGACCACACCTCAGGAGAAAACAAAAAGTATTGAAAAACCTTATCAGACCTGTTAGGAGAAAATGTTCCTTCTGGACTATAAAAGTGGTGCCATTAATGTCAGCTTGTGAGAAAGCCATGACAGATGACCATGGAGAGCTCTTCATGGAGTATCATGATGGCCTAATCTACGCCAGCTCACACAGTGACCATGCTCCAGTTCTCCTTACAGACCTTATACTAGAGAAAGACTTTACTGTTCCCCTGTTACTTGTATCATTATTTCTACACAGGAGAAACACTGGCCCGCAACTCAGATGTGAGTAGAACAAAAATGTCCCACAAAGGTGTTAGTCTGGATAAGCAGGAGACTAGGACCTCTAAACATGTCATGACATAAATTCATGGCATCACAAATAGTCCAGGCACAATCCAGAGCCAAATTCCATCTCTGACACCACCATCTACTCAGAGTTTGTGCTTAGGTGAGGCCTATCTCCAAAACTTCAAAGGACAATTCTTCTGCTTTCCTACCACCACTACTGAAAAGTAGTCCACCCTGGAAGAACCCCTCTGTGGCTTTTGTTCATGGAAAGCCAGAAGTGGAAAGATGGATATTCTTTTATCTGCTACTGAATGACAACTAAATCTCTTTTTGGCTTTCTCCAAAAAATCCAACACCTCAGGTATCTCAACACCTGAAGCCTCTCTATTTTTTATGTATTTTATAGTCACTGATATGTCATGGTTCTCATCAGAAAAAAGTGACAATCTGATATAATAGCATTATTCCTTTAATCTAAATTAGATTAAATAAGCAATATTTTTAATGAGTTTTGCATATAAACAAATGATTTGGTTTCTTTGGCTTTGTAAATCACATTCATTCATTCATTCATTCTCAGAAGTTTTTACTAACTGTCTTTGTTATTTGAATTCCATATTAAAGGTACGGGAATGAGCCAGACCTTTTATCTTACCATAATAAACATCTTGTAATGTAAAAATGAACACAGATCAACCAAAGCGTATGGCTGGTATTCCCTTCATGTGCTCTAACACCTGGCAAAATTATTCATTAATTCAACAGCCACGTTTAAAAGCAACAGTTCAAAGGCCTGTGAATGGTAAAATAACATGTTCAGAACTGAAGAGCTCTTCAGCAGCAGCAGTGTCAGAGTTTAGAGAAAGAATCATTTCCTGTGAGATGCAGGGCTAGGGAGAGCGAAATAGTGGTTAGGAGGATCTCCACTCTGTAAACTTGTTTCTTCAGAGTCTGGCAAGGGCAGCAGATATGAGATGACATGCATTTGAGAAGAGAATTTTCCACACTAAAGTTCATTTATAAACAAAACTTCCTTGGGTTATGTGATTTGTTTTTTCTCCTGTCAGGAGTTAGTCACCAGGCAAAAAGTGACTCATGAAGTAAACAGAAAACACACAAAGAAAAAGAAGGATTAGGACTTTGGTGTAATACTTTTAGATGTGTTGGAAGATGATTGGTATGTCATTTAGCTTCTATCAGCTGAAAAGTGTAACACGCTAGTCACACAGAGCTCTTTACAGAGTTCTTTTGTTTGTTTGTAGCAGATGTAATGCACCCTATGCAAGAAGCTATTCCGAACTGGATTTGCTGCACCTCAAATGTCTTCATTCTTGAGAAGCATTTTTGCCAAAGACTGATTCCTACTTCTTTTTGGAAGCTCTATATATAGATTCTAAGGGTATGTTCAGTTCTTCATGGAAGCCAGTAATTCTCAAGCTTTGATCTTTTGGATGCTTTTACGTAGGGAATTTGTATGAACTCAGGGCATAAAGAGCTGGGCTTGTGCCATCCTTAATGCAATCCCAAACACCAAAGTATCTGCAGCTTTGAAGAGCCACACTTAAACACAACTGCCCACACTTACTCAGATCACTGCATGCCTAAGACTGCCTTCTAGAGACAGAAATGTCAAATCCATGACAGAGCAGCCAGTGCAGGGCCCTATTTATGCATTCATGCTGCTGCATAGAAAAAGGTGTTATTGGACTTGTAATCTACTGACCCCCAAATGTTCCAAGTCTTACAATGTAGATGCACGTTGTAGGATGTGGAGCATGTGAAGGATGAAGAAGGCCATGTACCCATGTCCACCAAAGAATTTAAAGAGCCCCTCTAAAGCTATCCACTTCCAAGATTTTGCTTTTGATGTGACAAAATGTGTTCATTTCAGGGAGCCTGCTTCTGTGAAGGAGTGCTACAGACTCGAGCTTCAGGAGCTGATATATTTTTCAATTTATTTCTCTCCTGTAAAATTATGCCATCATCAGAGGCCTCATGCAAGCTTACTGAAGTCCACTGACATCTTACAATGGGAATAAAATCTCCCATGGACTGCAGTGGACACTGAATCAAACCTTAGGTGAGGTGGCCTTTACAGGGCTCAGAAATTATTTTTTCTTTATCTCACAATTTTCTTTCCTTTGGTGATGGTATATTTCTCATACAAGAAATTACTGAAACATGGACTCTCATTTACATCTTAAGACACTACCTCCAGAGGATGAAAGCAATTATTCCATAGCACCTTTCACCTTCTTCAGTCTATGTAATTTTAAATGCCTCCATCCATTAAGTGATTTTAAATTGATCTTCTCCCTTAAATCCCCAATCTTTCCTCTCAAGGTTATTCAATTATATGTGTTGTATTGGGTAGCATTCCATTAAAGGTTTTCATGTTTTTGATCCAGTAATAAGTGCAAGCCTTGGGTGAAGGAGAGGCAGCTGATGGTCTTCTGCTTTTATTTTGAGGCCTATTTTTTCTGCATTAAATTGTACAGACAGAAAACTCAGGTCTTTTAAAAACTTTGGGTTTTTTATTTATTATTTGAACTGTTTGTTTTATCCACCCTCTAAGATGCAAAGGTCAGATTTGTTTTTATATAGATATTTTCTTAATAATTAAAAGATGAGGAATTAATTCAAGTCTAAATTTCCAAAAAGGTAGTTTTTAAATGAAAATTGTGCATTTCTAAGTAGCATAGAACAAGGGACCTGCATCAAAAGTGCTGAACTCCTGTAAATCTCCACTGATCTCAGGAGGAGAAACAACTACCTAAGAATGAAACTTTGAAGTCACACTCCTACACACACTACTTTGAAAACATAATCCCTCATTTCAGTTTCCCACTGCACAGTAAGGAGAGACTTCTTCATATGGAAACATGTATTCTTTCCTAAAGATCTACCCTATTTTTTTAACTAAGTCAAAGCAAGCTCAATATGCTAAGAGAATGCTAAGATAGTGTAAAGATAAACATAATATGCTGGAATCAAAATAGACACCTTATGAACCACATTTGCAGACAGGTTAAAATGAAATCATATTCAGATAATAAAGGACAGAAAATTTCTGTCATTACTGTTTTCTCATGAATTTTACAAGCGGCTGAAAGTAAATAGAAGCAGTTAACATCATCTTCTCCTTGCCTTGCAATGGAGCTGCAGATGATGTGGCATTTGGCACTGCGATCTGTTTCAGATGTCTGTCACGCTGTAATGCGTTGAGTCTCTGTACAAAAATCATAACAAGAAATCCAGTGTGGGACCAGAGGTGACTGATCCAGGGATACAACCACTGTGTCAGGCTGAGAAGCACAGCCCCATTAACACTGACATAATGAAGGAAGACAAATGCCTCTGTGGTAGATTACAAGTGGATAGTGTCCATGCTTGTACCTCTCTCGATTTGGATCATAGGTACTTTGCAAGGCTGCATTCTGTTACAGGTGGTTAAACTGAGGGAACAGCTCTTCTCTCACCCATGATTATTGCCTAATAGAGTATAACTGAACATCCATCCTTAACTCCAGCGGATTTTTTACTGGGTCACGTCACTGACTTCCAGATAATTCATTCTGATTAAATGAGAGCTGCATGTGCACCATGGTGTGTTTAGGTTACATGTATTCAGCCATTCAATCATTACTGAATCCTCATTAGTTTTGGGGTTTATGACTACAGATATCAAAAGTGATGATAGGCTTGGTCAGTGGTGAACTAGATGTTTCATAGGATCATGGAATGGCCCAGATTGGAAGAGACCTTAAATATCATCTAGTTTCAAACACCCTGCTGTGGGCAGGGACACCTTTCACTAAACCAGGTTGCTCAAAGCCCCATCCAGACTGGCCTTGAACAGGTCCAGGGGTGGGCCACCCATGGCTTCTCTGAGCAACTTGTTTCAGTATCTCACCACCCTTCCAGTGGGTGCTTTAATCATTGCAGGAAACAGGCTCCTAGTTCTGCTAGTTTACATCAGGTGACATTCTATTCCTTAGGATGTCTTTGAGTATAAAGCTCTGGCAAGCTTCATTGACCTCAGCTGACATGTAAATAGTGCAAATTACCTAGAACATATCAAAGATCCATTGAATCAGTGAAAGTATCTCTCACACAAATCAAGCTTAGGTTTCCCAGTAGCCAGTCATCATCCACAGCAGCCTCTACCTAACATAATCACAGGGTCACTATCTATGTGCCTGCTTCTCAAGTCATAATGGTAGCATATTTGTATAGTGCTTCCACTTTTTTTTTCTTCTGGCCCTTTCTTGCAGCTGCTGGTTAGTAGCATTTTCCTTTCATTTTGTTCCATGCAACCTCTTTGCACTGAATCCCAGATGCATGTGAAATGGCCACAAAAGAACTATCTGGGTTAAATGAGTACTAAACAGGTTTAAAATTAGTGCTTATTGTTTGGAAGCAGATGCAAGCTTCAAACAAATGCAAAACATCGATGCAAATGCAAAAAGGAGAGCAATTTGAAAATCAGATTCTAAGTACTTGATTCTATAGGTTGTTTTTTCTAGTAGTAATACCCAGAACAGTTCTGTTAATGTAATGGAAGCTCATTGAATAACTACTCTACCAGCATTTGTGTCTGCAGAGTTCATGAATCAGCAAAATAACTCAGGTTCCCTGCTATTCTCATTTTAATGAACTGTTAACTCTACTGTTATCTAGCAAACACTGCTACGTGTCTCTATGTGTTACATTTTACAGAAATTATTATTAGCTTACAGTTATTTTCAGTCTTTGTTATTCTTTACCTCCTGCACTATTTTTTTGAGGGCTACTTGTATTTAGAATCAGTCCTGAAGGTCTACAGTGCTGAAGTTTAATGAGTTTTATCTGTCCATACTACATGCAAATTGATGACAGCATATGAGGGGAATGTCTGTGACAAATTTCTTCAACCACACCACTGATAAAATTTCTATCTTCTGAATTTTCATTCTTTATCCTTTATGCAACTTGAAACGAAACCAAGGAGTGTATTTGTGATAGCATTTGAGGTAATGTCATGGAAGGGGTTTGCTCTAGGCATAAGCAAAACAACAGGTTCCTAGCATGGCACAGGAATAACAGTGTCAAAATCATGGTTTCAAGTGACCAGGACTGGCAGGAAGGCTGCTTACAGCCAGGCACAGAATGAGATTCACTCCCTAGGCAGTGGGGAAATGGCTGCTTATCTCAGGAACAGAAATACTCCACTCCCCAGATTTGGTGCCCTGAAATTAATTAATTAATTAATTTGTCATACATCATTTTCATACCTTTTCTTGAATTTAATTTGGTTTTGGTCTTGTAAAGCCTTGGCTCTAGGAATTGATGAGTGATGAACACTGGAAATATCATGGTGCACAAGAGGCAGGAACCATCCAGAGTACTACCCCTAGAAATTCAAGTTCCTTCTGCAAAGAATGAATGAAATGTATAAACTTCCCCAAGCAACCTTCACTGCCAGTATAGTCCAGCTGTGACAGGGTGGATTTTCCTCTGGACCCTCTGTGTTGTGTGCTTTCCTCTATAAGGAGCAGTTACAAAACTACTCTGCATAGACAAATAAACAGCTTCCAGGTCACAACACACTGCCAGTTACATTGCTTACTGGGGCACCTCAACAAACAAGTTAGGTTCTGCAGGACTGCTTGATCATCTATTCTGAAAGACTTTTTAAGACCTGCTCTTTGAAATTACTTAAAATTGTCACTTGGATGCAGTGTAGTGTTGAGAGGGAAATTAACTTCCCATAAGTTTCTATGAAGTGTACCAAAAGTCTGTCATTGTATGTCAATTAAAATAGCAGTGATTTTGGTGTAGATATCCAACCACTGAAATCAGAACAGGGACAACAGATAGTTTCAGAAATAGTTCTGAACCTATGTTAGGTGTAATGGCTTTTTGGCAGGGTTTTTATTTAATAGCAGCACTTGGGAGAAATGGAGTAGAAAACCATGGAAATGAAATGGCCCTTATTGCCCAAAGTATTGTTGTCAGCAACCTTTTGTGGCTTACAGTTAACAGTAGATGCTCACTGGGATTCTTTGTCATTGCAAGCCACATTGACTTCTTCACATTATCCATGTCACTGCCCTCTCAAGTGCCTCTAATTTTACCTCTGTTGCCTGCTTATTTAGGCTCATTCAAACTGGTTGGAAACTATTTCATTTTGTACAATTTAACTAGTTATCATTTTCTAAATATTACTTTTTTATGTGTACCATCTTTTTATGTATTGGTAAATATCAGAGGTGCGAACAGACGTGGAATGAAGGGAGGATGAAGAACATATTTTCCTTTAAAATATGTGCTTGGGACATGAATAAAATAAACGTATTTGACAGGATGGCTTATGCTCATTTTAAAAGCACAGAGGCTGCTCTTACATGCCATAATAGCCCTGCAGAGTAGGGAGCTACATCTTGGTCCTTGGAGCCACAAAGAGAATAAAAATTGCCAGTTAGTGCTGACATTTGTGGCTTCAGGAATGAGGAAATGTCCCTTCCACACCAGCTGGAATTATTTTTGGGTACCTGACCTTAGTGGAGCTCTCTCAATGTGTTCCTAGAAACCATCTGAACTTAGTTTTCTTTTACCTCCCTGGTACTTTTTGAAAGAAGCCCCAAAAATACTTTGGCATCTCTCTCTCTATCATCACCTAACCCTTGAACTCTGCAGCAAGGTTTACCACAGATCTGCATGCCAGCAGGTTACAGCTATGATCCCTCCTCACATATTTCTGCCTCCATCCCCAGTCCATGCTTCAGTCACTGCGCAGGCCAAAGTCTATCACACAAATACATGTTTCTCCAGACATTGAGTCATTGCTGGCATCAAGGTGAGGTAGAGACAGATGCTGATCTTAAACCTCTATCAAGAACTGTAGGACAGTCCTGGAGACACCCAGATTGTGACAGTGAGAATTAGTGCGGCTGTGACAACACTGAGACGTACAGACCAAAAGACAGTTTGGACTGTCTTGCAATCCACACAGTTACACTGAAAGTATTTTAAGTACCTAGCTGCTGACTATTGGTCATAAATACCTGTTTTGTCTTATCAATAAGTTCAAATAATTTTATATAAAACTTGTTTTTTTCAAATTGTATTATTTCTACAGGGACGTAAGGTTCTAGGAATCTATCCAGGGATAGTTCATATGTGGGTGTTGTGAAGCTCAGCACTATCCAACTAGAAGCCAGCAGAATTATTCACAAAGTATTTACCCTCACAATACACACTATGAAACTAATTTTTATACTATAACTTAACCTCCTGTTTGCTGGAAAACAGACCACTTCTGTTGTGTCTGAAATCTTGAAATTTTGGCTTTGTGCTCACCACTTATTTCAGGGGGAAAAAACGAAGGCACACTTTTTGCTAAATTCAAATCATTCCTGCTGAAAAAAGGTAGATTATAATACTTTACAAGTTGCTTCAAAGGATGGTCGTAGGAGCCATCTGCAAATCGATAATTCCTGAGAACTTATTAGAACATGTTGTTCACACATGTGAACAAACTGAATTGTTTCTGCTAGAGAAGAATAGCTTTGAGTCGTGACTTCCGAAGCATACTGACAACTGGTTTCTAGACTGTGTGACCTCTATCAAATTCCAGGTCCACAGAGATGTTCCTCCACATTCTGAGCACTTACATCATGGATAAATGAATATACAGCAATATTGCAGCGTTTTTCTTCTTATGAAGGCTAATACAAACCCTCCCCTCTCAAGAACCTCTACTACATCACTGAGAAATATCCCACAAAATACCTCTTCAGTCTATAAAGATGACCTTCTACAAATATGATAGATATACTGTATGTATTATCCACAGATAGAGAGAGGAAGGGAGAGGACTTTCTATGCCTTATTTCTGTGCAGATGAAAAAAACCAAATGCAAACAAAGGGAATTGGGAAAAAAAGTAAAGGAATAGTTACTCTCTGAAAATATAGTGAGATTATTTTAAAGTGAAGCTTGCATCATAGTGAGACAAAAAAAGTTCTGGTAGGAACAAAACCTACACCCATTCCTAGAGACAACAGAAAGCAAAGAAAAAGAATGCTTGATGAGCAAGCTCTTAATTCAGTGTTTTGCAGGTGTACAAATACATTTCCCATTATGACCTAAAGATTATGATTGTCAGATTTCTGTATATTCAGATGAGTGTGTAAATTAAGTAGCATTAACTATAAAGAAAAGAATTCTAAGAGAAACAAATTAAAATAGTACCCATTCAGACATTATCATGAATAAATATGTAAAAAATGGAAAATGGGAACTGACACTACTTGAATGATTGGAGAAGGTCACAGATGTGATTTTCTTCTTCCATTTTTAGCATTATGGAGCATAAAAGCCGAAATAGGAAATTAAAAAGGATAAGCAGAATCAAGAGAGCACCATTACTCAAGACCTCTGGCGTTCATTATGGACCTGTCTGGCCATGGTAAGAGCTGTGTGCCCTTAGAGTTACACAGCAGCCTGCACGTCCTGGAACAAACTACATGTTTAGGGGAAATTTGGCTTGGACCTTTAGTCTTCCAAGCATTGCAAAACATCTGAGCAAGGAACATGGACTTCTGAGAAATACTTTTTTACATCACACAGACCTCTTAGAAGTCTCCAGTTTCCTTAGAAGTCTTCAGTGCTGAAGAAGGGAACAGCAAGAACAGAGCTTGCAACTGACATTTTCTTACCAAAATAACATAAGCAAGGTATCTGTGCTGTGGAGAAGTCCTCTTGTAAGAAACCAAAATGTCAGATAACAGGATTTGGAAGGTGGCACAAGAGGCATAGAGTTGTAGAAAATACTAGAGGCAACCAGAGATATTCTAACAGAAGAGAAGAAAAATAATTGTAATGAAGGAAGTGGGTGGGCACTGGCAGAGGTGCCACAGAGCCTGGGAATCTCCATCCTTACAGACACTTACTACACTGCTAGACAAGCCCCTGAGCAACCAGTTCTAGCTGGGCCTGCTTCAAACTTTGGGCTAAGCAGATGGCCTCCAGAAGTCAACCTTATTACTGCATTACTGTTAGGATTATCTGAAATGCCAGGAGGAGGACTTTTTCACATATGTGAAACAAATCTGTCCTCCATGAAGCAAAAATAAATAGCAATACTATATTTGTTTATATTTCTGAGGTATTCAAAACACACAAGAAGCTCATATAGCCATTGATCTATCATATATCCATCAACAAGCAATATCTACCTCAGAAATATTGCAGTCTGAGTAGAGACAAAGACAGGCGAGAAGTATTGGAAAAGAACTAGATTATGGCATAATATCCAAGCAGAGAAGATCACTCCAGATAATGAGACTATAGTATGACAGCATGGTTGTTATTTGCACTGCTCATCCATGTGGAAACAATAGGACACAAAACTCAATGACAGTATATTTATAATCTTTCACGGGTCTTAAAAAGTAAACACAGCTATCAGCTATCTGCTGTGTTTACTGGCTGAAATTGTCTTTTTTAAGACCTAGATATACCACAAAGTGTTTGGGAAAACTGAAGAAACATTACAAAAGCAAAAATGTACAGTGTGAGGGTTGCATGGCTTAGTATGATCAACATTTAACATTGGGCTCAAAATACTAAAAATTAAACTGGGATTTGCCATATTTCTAAGTATGATAATATAACCATTTAAGTGAATAATAATACATTAAATGTCTTCATTCAGTTTCCTCCAGTTTCAATCACTCATCATTTCACATATGAACTCTCTTTCTGAAAGTGCTAATTTAACTGAAAGCATTGAAAGAGTACTCTACTTGTTCATGTTGAGAACACAAGTATATAGGGTGCAGGCTGGATCCGAAATACTGTTGCAAATCTCAAAAGCATTTATGTACACACGCTACAGAAGTCCCAAAGGTGCCTTCATCCCTGTTTTTGCACATATATCTGTGCAGGAAAGTCAAAAGTAGCACAGAGCAGCTAGCCATCATGATTCTGTTAAAGCCCTCATGGGCTTTGCAAAAGAGAGACCTATCTCACCCACAAGGCCCAAACCCAAATGAATTTTAAAAAAACCCAAAACAAAGAACCCAAAACACTAATCTGGCAGTGCTAAAAAAAAAAATGAATGCCACCCTTTTCCCCTTTTGTCTGAAGACTTGTCTGTACAGAAAGCTGCCATCAGCTTTTTCCTCTGTATGAAAAGACGAGATTATATAACTTTCACAGATCCAGAAAAGTGATTGCCCTCTAAAAGATAGGATATTCTTGGAAATGGCATACCTCTCTCTCCACGTCTTATTTACTAAACAGTTCAGTAGTTTTGGAGTTAATAAGATTTTTTAAGGAGAAACTAGATAATAATTCACTACCTTAATAATTTAGATATTGATACAGAAAGGAATGTGGAATCCATCTAATTTCTTAGTGAGATGAAGTTTAATATGTAAAGTGGAAATATCTCATCAGAAGATGCTGGGACAAAACAACCCTGAGCTCAGAGCCTGGACCATGTCATAGTTGGAGTTGGTTCAAGGTCCTTATCACTGAGTTGTTTATTATTTGTAAGGGAGGCAAGGGATAGGAAAAGGTGGTTGTTGCAGACACTGGATTTCAGAAGAAAATTCTCAACAGAGGCTTAGGGAGCCCTTCTTTGCAACATTGAGCCTTCATGAGAACAACAGGCTTTTCAATTTCTAACTAGTCAATTTCTAATTTGTCAATTGATCTGCTTTGGCGATAAGGTGCAGCCATGCCAGCGTCTGGCTAAAGACAGCTCACTCTGCACTGAAGGACATCACATGAAAGCAAATACACTGAGGGAACAAAATCATGTATTACCAACAGCAGTGTCAGGGACAATTCTCCATTCCTCCATTGAACAGTTTTTTCTTGAAAATTTCTGATCAGATGAGGCCCTGCTGCAGGCCTGTGTAAGACCCTTGGCACCCTCACCCCACCTGCTGTGGTAGCCCGGTCACCTTGAGGGACAGTGCTGGGCTGAAGGGCACCTGCTGGCCTCAGCCATCAACACTGACACACACTCGTCTTTTCACAGATTTCAGCACACATCTGTAGTGGAGAACACAGATGCTCTGTGAATAGAAACATTTTCTTCAAACAGTGCTTCTCCTCATCTGTGACACTGAAAGGATAATTCCAAAATATTACCTACATGCAGGTAAATCAGGAAGCCCAGCCTATGTCTATATCTGAACACTGGCAGACAGAGAAAGTGAATTTTTTTAAGATAATAACATCACAGAATCATTAAAAAAACATAAAACATGAAAAGAAATGGAGTTTGCCATGAAGGTGTTTTCATAACGAAGGACGCCTAACGCATTTATCCAAATATCTTTGCCTTAAACATCTTAACAGAAGTGATGCTGTTCTCAACCTAATGATCCTATGATCATGTAGTCAAGCCAGTCTTGCAATCAAGATGTGTTTTAGGTCATCCAAGCAATATTAATCACTCTAAGATTTTTGAATCACTAGATGTGCTATATTTGACTTCTATATTTGTAGCAAATACAAGAACACTGGAATGTATTAAAAGACCTAAATAGCCCATTTTCTCTACTTCAGTCACTACTCACAGGCTCTTCACTTAAATATAGGAAACTAATGAAAACTGCAAAGCAGGAGGGATTGCTATTAAAATAATCATGCACTAGTGTTTGTACATACCATACCCTGATGCTGCAGTTTTGCAGGATTGGACCATCTGCTTTGGACAGAACATTAACTCATGCTGACCTAAAGCTAAACTTTACTTAGAGTGAAAACTGAGATTACAATTTTTTAAAAAAACCAAATCTGTATTCATTCAAATTTAGTTCTACCTAATTTCATGTGGTGTGGTAAGAGTGAGCAGCTGTAAAACTAGCAATGGTAACCACTTAAGTGCATTCTGACTGATTAACAGAAAGAACAGATAACTAAGCCAAAGAAGAATTAAAAAGGAAACTTTGAAACAAAATGCAAGTTCATATGGGAGGCTTTAAGATTGCTATGTTATTAAAGACATGTCCTCTGGAGAAAGGAATTCAAACCAAATTGAAGACAATAGCACAATTTATAAGAGGCTAAAGACAGGACAGGAACTAGGAAAGCTGAGAGGGAATTTCAGGAGCAGGTATGGAAAGACACAGACACCAAGTAATGCATCATGTAAATACCTATGGAGCAGGATGGTTTTGAAAGAATGAGTGATTCCACTGGGCCTTCTAGAAGTGAAAGGACCAGTAAATGGGAAAGAAGTCACCACATCTGTCAAAAGTTCTTTTTGCATTAAGATTGTCAGGGAAAATATCTGTTCTCCTTATCATATAAAGAAGAAGCACTGTTAGAAATTCAAGCTTCAGAGTTTTTATTTAAGAGCTTTTATAACAAAATACTATAATTAGTCTTGAACTACCAAAGAACTAAAACTTGATTCAGGAGGACATTAGAGATTGAATTGCTGTCTCATCACCATTCTCAGGAAAAAGTAATCCAGACCTTAGACCCTTGCAGTTTTGATCCACAAGGTGTACTCAGGAGTCTGGGTATTGGCTGCAAGGAAACTTCGCAGTCCTGAGCATGCTAGCTCCTCAGTGGTATGGTGTGCTTTTTGTAAGAAAGTTGTTCTCTGACCATCCCTCACAGACCCCCTTGCTGCTTCCTCTAAATATGACACTTTGCATGGGCCACTCCCAGACCAGGACTGTGGTTAGACTACTAAGGAATTGTCTCTGTTCTTCTGCAACATCAAGGAGAGGCTCTATTTTTGTACTGTCTGACTGACACTGGGATGAGCTTTCAGCCCATGAGAGAGATGTCACAAGATTTTTTTGAGACAATAGCAATCCAGAAAAGTATGTAGACTGAGGAACGCCTACTCAATATCAGACTCATTTGCTGAACTATCTCATGGCTGATCATGGATTTTGGCCATGCAATCCATTGGCACATTCATTCTAGATCAGACTATGCAACTCCCTAATGCACCCTGTATTTCCAGTTTATATCATTCTAATATTCAAATAGGGAAAAAGTTATTCTTACAGAATAAACAAACTGTTTCTTGGTCTGTGTCAGTTTAGACCAAGGAAGAGTTGGGCACAAGATCTCTGGTCCCCTGTCATCAGTGGAAGAGGAAGGTGCTGAGTTACCCCCAGGGGGTCTGAGTCCACTGAAGAGTCAGCTCCTCCCATGGCATAACAAATGCTGGATAAAAACTTTTTTATTTTGTTAACCTGCACTCTGGTGGAGTTACCTTCCTCTTGGTTTGAAGAGGTGATGGTTGCAGGTTTACTACTCTTCTGTCAGACAGAGGTGGGGAGGGAGCATTCAGTGTTTGTTCTTCTGAGCCTGGCCATTGGGGCAATCTTTCTAAGGATGCCTTTCTAACCCTGGCAACAAAGCTTCTCTGTCAGTTCAAGTATTTCACCTCTCCATCTTCTTCATTACATAAAGAGCCTATGAACTGGACATAACAGTTATCTGCCCACAGTGTGAACTGTTTCCTTTGGCTGGATATGTATGTAAAACTAATGTCCTATTTTTCTCAGCATGAAGTATGTCTTACCAGTTTAAGATGCTGGAATACTTTCAGGAGTTGTGACGTCACTTCATATTTCTCATTTTAGTGAAATTTCCAGTATTGAATTTAAATTAATCACAGAGCAAGACTGTGAAGCAAACTGATATAGATGCATATCCGTGTGTTACATGCGACTGTTACAAAACAAACATTAGTGAGAGTTCATACTATGTAAAAAAAAAGAATTATTATTATTATTATTATGTTATTAAATAATGTGATTTTTTTTTCCAGTAGTAAGATTTTGACAGTAGAAAGTAGTAAGTAGTTAGTAGTAAGATTCTGTTGGTAGCAGACATTTATATTTTAATTTTTATGCATATAACATTTTATTTATTGTTGTTACTTGTGGAATAGCAGAATTCATTGATCATAAAACATGTCCTTTAATACAAGTCTGTGGTTGTTTTTCAAAAAAGATAGTTTTGTGCTTCAAAAGCTCATTAAAAATTTGGGGTATTTGTATCTGGAAAGAAAGTTCTGGAGGAGCCACTTCTCCTCCATCAATTAGACAAATGATTCACACACAGCCTTTTTCACTGTGGACCTAAAGCCAGGTAAAATGAATGTAGCCACTGCATTCTGCCTGTATGAACATTGTCCAATTGCAAGTTCTCCCTTGCTAATACACACTATTAACATTCAAATACATCACTGATAGGTTATAGATTGTAATTTCCAAAGTCACAATTTTTTTTTTAACAGAGTGTTAACTTCAGGAGTTTATGGAATTTCCTTTTTTTCTTCTAACAAGCAGACATTCTTTTCAACCATTGCAGTCCTTCATGGAGACAAATTCTGAAATGTCAGGATACATTATTTAGTTAATATTTTCCATGGGTGCTAGACCATCACTCCTTATGTTTTGGACACAGTGGCGTACTGTTTACCATCTAGATTGCCTATAAATGCACAGGGAGGGTCTTCAAATAATGAGGTCTTTTTTTAATTTTGAAAAAATTTGAGATTGTTCGTAAGTAAGATATGACTAATGCCTATTTTTATACAACAAATTCCAGCTGGAGATCCCTTGACAGACACTAACAAGAAGTTATAACAAACTGGAAGTAGGACATTCCCTGGTGTTTGCTGGAGTGGCAGACCTGATGAAGGGGTCTGTCGCACTCAATTAAATAAACGTACAGAGTCACTGGAATATTTTGTAATGTCTCATGTACTCAGATGGTTTCCAGAAGCACACTACTCTCAGGTTTTTCTGCCTGGATGTTATGGTTTAGTGCCAGCTGGCTGCTAACCACAATGCACCCACTCCCCCTTTCCCCACCAAGTGGGGGAAAAAGGTAGAACCAACAGTTTGAGATAAAACTAGTTTTATTATTATTATACAAAAAAGAGAGAGGCATAAACCCCAAGACAGACGTGATGCACAATACACGTTTGCTGATCACGCACCAACAGATGCCCAGTCTTCCCTGAGTGGGGAATGATTTGGGCCAATCCCCCCCAATTTATATACCAAGCATGACATTCTATACTATAAAATGCCCTTTCAGCCAGATCAGGTCAGCCTTTCTGGCCAAGACCCCTCATGGCTTTTCGTCCAGATCCCCACTGGCAGAGCAAGGGAAACTGAACAGTCCTTGACTTAGGGTAAACACTACTTAGCAGAAAACCAGCAGGTTATCAACATTATTCTCATACTAAATCCAAAACCTAACACTGTACCAGCCACTAAGAAAAAAGTTAACTCTATGTCAGCTGAAACTAGGACACTGGATCTATCTGTTCTTCTATGAATTGCATCAGTTGTAATTTATTCTTGGTACCCTTTCTGTGGTTTTGCGTATAATGTTTTCTCCTGACAGGAAGAGTATAAACCTGGTCAAGCATCACCAGTGTTCTTACATGTTCCACATGGCTAGTATAAAAAGGCCATTTCTTGATGACGTGTGGTTTTGTTTCTAATTGTCAGCATTATTCTCCCATATGTAATCGAAAGAAAGCAAGCTGATTCGAGAACGTAGAGGATTGAATGCAATATGGTCTTAAGCAGCAATGAGGGTGTCCTGACAGTGGACTGGGAGGAACAAGATCATTTCTTTCTGCTGCAAGATAGATAAGCTTAGCATGGAGCATCTCACTGGCAATACACTGGAGGACATTCCAGTAGTATTTTGTGAACTCAACCATACTTTTTTTAAACGTTTGTCCAGAATTTTTTATTCTACCTAACACATGTGGTTCACGAGCCCTGAGTGTGTGAACCCAGTGGTTTTCCTAATCTGTGGATATTATTAATCCATAACAAAAATTCCATTTATTCCATTGACTTCTGGTGACCCAGATGCAGAATATCAACATTATCCTAGGCAAACACCTTCCTATGTGACAGTAGCATCTTGAACATAACAAAACTCTCTGTCAAAGAGTTTGCCTTTTGTAATTTACAATGGAAATCTTCATTTCTATCCTAAAAAGTTCCCTTCAAAAACTTACTCTATCTGGCTTTGCAAAACAGAGCAGTTCATGCCTGACTGCATGGTAAAGGCATTTAAAGTCACTGCTTTAAAGAAGAACAGGGTAAGCAGACCATAGACATCAAGCTCTCCAGGATCTAGAAATTTCCAGTGTCTAACAGTGGAAAGTGTGGCAGATCTTCCTATTGGAACAATATGGTAGATATCCTTCCCCTAGGAATGCTGTTTGCAGGTTTTCTCAACTTTTGGTTATTTTTTAAAGTATGCTGGTAAGGAAGTCCTTATGGGGATCATGGACATATAAACACTGTGTTCTGCTAATGGAACTTCAAGGATGTTGTTTTGCATCTTGCCGAAGAGGCCAAATGCATCAATTTTATAATATACTCAATCTGTAAAAGCATTTGTCCTTAAAACTCATCTCCTCACAAAGACAGGTCACCTATTAATGGAGTCAATTAGTAGAGTTCAACATACCAGCAAATGAGAGCAAACAAAGCCAAACAAAATCCTTTTTTGCTTCAGATTTTTTTTTTTTTAAGAAACCTATTGGCTTTTGCCTTTCAGACCCATCCCCCTTTATTTGCTGATTGTTTCACTGCCATTATGTCTAAATTAATGACGTGTTTGGCAGTCAGACAACTGATCCAACTGGCTGCAATGTCACATCTGAAAATGCTCATCAGTTCTGCAGCCCACTCATTTTTTATGACTGACATGAACACAGCCATTGAACAGTGTGCTTGCTCCCGCTCTCCCCACACACTCAGCACACAAACAGCAACATTTACTTTAATTTGGTGAATATGCAGCCACGCTCATTGAGTGTGGGGAGTTTCATTGTAAAGGAGTGGAGAGTAGAGGACAGCCTTTGCTGGAGGAAAAGTGACTCTGCACCTCACCGTGGGAAACCAGCCTGGGGTTGCCCAATCCCTTCTAGAATAAGGCAGGGCATATCTTTTAGAGGGGGAGCTCTCTTAAGTGGACAAGTTAGCATAACTGTATTTCTACTTGGCTGCAGCAGCAGCAAGAAGGCAGAAAAAACAAAGGTATGTCTCTCTGGCACAGGCTCAACAAAAGGATTTACATGTCTTACAGTGCTAAATTGGACATTCATCTCTTCCACCATCCAGGTTATTAACAACACCATCAGATAGTACAACGACCAGGACAGACTTCTGTGAAAAGTCCATATGATTTAGCCTTCCATTTTGACAGTGAAGCATCACTAACTATTGTCTCAGTACACTTAGAAAACTCATTTTCTATATGTCCATTAATTTCTTTGTCATTAATGTTTTTCCTTTTCTTGTTTGGGTAAATATCATGTGAGACAGTGTCAGTTTTACTAAGATCTGGAAAAGATAACATCTGTTGCTTCTTCTCAGTGAGCTGAGTCTGTTTCCCACTTTGAGAAATAAATTATACTTGTTTCATGTTGTTTTTTCTTGCCAAATCAATGGGGATCATTCCTCATCTCATTATTTCTCAGGTGCTTAGAAATAATTCATTTGATTACTCATTTCTTTTAGAAATTGAAGTTACTCAGGGGGTCTGAAATTTCTCAATACCATTTCTTTTAAAGATAGAAACCATAGCTGTCCAGAGACAATTTCCTGGCAATTCATTCACCCTTCCAAAGTTCTCTGAACAGCTATATGATCCATCTGTCAGTTCTTTAAGTATCCTCAGAAGAAATCAATCACGTTTAGCTGAACATCTCTCATTTATGTTCCTTCTCTTTAAGAGGCTGAGATCCTGCTTACTCTTTTGCAACTGGAATTAATTGACTACTTACCACCTGAAAACTGACCTCTTTAATGAAGGGCAATATAGAAAAACTTTGTTCAGTATATTTTCCTAGAAGAAATCTCCAGTACTGATGTCATAGGCATTACAGCTAAAACCATTTTCCCCTAGATGAAGTGGGAAAATCTTGGAAAATAATAAATAAACATTTTTCCTTTTTAATTCTTTATCCTTCATTCTGAGCTGATTTTTTTCTTAAGCTTTCAATATGGCTACACATTTGCAGCAGTATTTTCAAGTATATTGAATTCTAATTAGTCTCACCATGTCACTCTGGCCTGTAGGTAAAAGAATTTTTTCCCCAGCCAAGAAAAAGTTAACAATTAAAGCACTCACAGTGGAATTCTTATCTATATATCAATAGTATGATGGCTGATAAATAATTTTAAGCACAGAACAGTGCTATCCTCTGAACCAGTAATTCCAAAGGTATTCAATAACACTACAAGGATGTAGCAGATTAAAGGCAATGAGTATCTTTCTCTGAAGCTACCATTAGTTTCTTTCAAATGTATAATTGATTGGTTCCTCCAATAAACCAATTCCTTCTGCATTGTTAGCAACAGCATCTGATCAAATATTCTTTGCTTCAGGACTGTAGCTGTACTAACCATGTCATGGCAAGATTGAAAAGTTCTCTGACAACTGCTTCACAAAACAAGGAAAAGGCTGAGACCAGCAAATGAGACCACCCATGCTTCACACTCAAGTTTGAGAGCTCTGCAGCAACAAAGCTCACTTTCTTACTTTAAACCCTTCATTGCCACTCAGTTTTGCTATGCAAATCAGGGCTTATAGAGGACAAGCAGAAACTAATATGAGAATTAAATGCATTACTTCTAAGACAATTTTTACTGCTTTATATGTCTGCTCATTTAGAATGCATGTCAAATTACAATTACGCATGTGAACCAAAGGTAGTCTGAGTTAAGTGTCTGAAAAGTTTTCTAATTGCAAAAAAACGTCTTCAAACTTCTGATTCACATAAAAGGTGTATGCTTTAAAGGCCTCTGGGAGAAATACTTTAGCTTTCTTTTAAAAATATACTTCTTTTGTTAACTCCAGGGTTTGTAAATACATATTTTTTAACTTTTTTATAACTAATGTCTTTTAAAATAAATGTATTTTGTAAACTTAGGGAACTTACTTGAAGTATTCCAGGATAAGCAACTCTGAGAACAGAACTGTCAAAGCTCTGGCAGCTATTGAACAGTGTTACATGAAAAGCACAACATCAGAAATGCCAATGTGGAAGGAAGAAAGAAGAAGAGCAAGATGAAAATACAAAGTCCTTTGAAAACTAAAAGACAAATAGGAAAAGCAAGATAAGACTACAAGTGTTGCAGTGCCACTTTCGTATTTCACTGTAGCAATGATTTACACTAACCCACCCAGTGTACTATTGTGAAAAATTAGGAACATGTCAGCTATGGAGGCAGTAACCTCTGCCAGTGGGATGGTAATGAAGAGTGAGGGGGTCTTTCAAACACTCTGGTAAAATAAATTAAGCACCTTCATCTATACCCATAGGATGTGTATAATGAGGCAATGTAAGCATGGAGGATAAAATTAGAAGTGTTAAAGTGCAAAATTAATTAATTCCAATAAGGACATGCATTTGAAATCAGAAGGAGATAAAAGAAAGTATAAGTTCACCATTTAATGGGGGAGGACAGCAAATAACAGGCATAAAGAAAGCCAAATCTTCCCATTTTGCTTCAGTCTTTCTGAAAAAGATTCACTGAGAGCAAATGTTACTGCAATTCATCTAAAAGAGAATGGTGTGAAGGCCAGAACAGAGAAGAGGTAGGTTCAGTACCATTTAGTTATTTCAAATGTATTTAAGTTGGTTCCTGATTAAATTCACCACTGAGAACCTAAAGAATCACCCAAAGTAATCCCTGAGGCATTAGAACTACCTTTGACAACTTCAGGAGGGGGAGGAAAGAATTCAAAATACTGCAGAACAGTCAGCATAGTATCTATCATTAAAAAGGGAGAATAGGAGACCATAGCCTCATTCAGTGTCCAGAAGCAACCTTAGACAAAGAATCAGATAATCAGTGTATAAACATCTTTAGGATATGAAAGTGATTAAAACTGCTGACAAACGTTTGTCATGAGTAAATCAAATCAATCTACTCACCTCTTTCAGAAGGACAGTAATATCTCTGATATACCTATACTTTGATACATTTTTTGAGTTTGTTTTGCATTATCTTGCCATAAACACGTTGCAGAAATACAGGCTAAATAAAATCCCCATAAAATAGCTGAATGTGCATTTAAACCAAAAAGGTCCCAAATACATTATCAGTGTAGATATAATTCAAGCAAGACTCTGCACTAAATTGTCCTAGATGCAGTTTGATTCAATGTGTTCATGAATTTCTCAGGTGATAGAACAGAGAATACACTTAATGTGTTTGTAATGACAAAACATTAAGCCCATAAGGGAAGACAGTATCAGAAAACTAATTGATCTTGATACATTGGATGTCAAACTTGAAATTAAATGAAGACAAAAGCAGAGCACTACACCAAAAAAAAAAAAAAAAGACAACAGATACACAATTACAAAATGAAAATCTGAAGAGGCAGCAATCCATCAGAAAGGGACCTGCTGTTGCAGCAGTTTTCTGAGTGAATATGAGCAGTTGTGATGTAGAAGTTGTGATGTTCCTGGAGAAAAAAATATAAGGCAAATCTAATTATGGACGAAACTCACAGGAATTACACGATAAGAAACAACACACTGATTCTGATCCACTTTCAGTCAGTCAGGCTCCCTCTGCACCTCAATGCCTCATCTGCTCAACACACTTTACGCCAAAAACAATTGAAGGAGAAGCCAGCAAAGACACAGGAATGAAAAGACCAAGTTAAGGATGAAACACAGCAATCCTCTAACATGTAAAAGCAGAGAGAGCTCTGTGATGGGTAAACAGAGGAGGCTGGAGGCAACTAAATGGCCTTTGGATACTCCCAGTGCTGTGACGGTGTCCTAGAAAGCCAGGCTGCTAGCCGCTGTTACTGCCACCAAGAAAAGGGTTTGGATGAGCAGACTTACGGCTGTTTTGGGGAGGAAGAGGAGACTCCAGAAGCATGAGTCACAATCTAGGACTGGGACAGGAGCAGCAATGTCAGTTTTCTACATCTTGCAAGTACAGTCTGAATTTAGCCTTTCTCCTTGAAAGCTGTCAGCTTTCGGTATTGCCTACACTGTTGAGAGGCCTTGAGCTGTGCTGTAGAAGGCAGGTATAGAGAGCATGGGAATCAGTTTGTGATGTCCACCAAGGGAAGAACAACAAGAATTTGATAAGTTTACAGCAGAGTGTCTTTAGCAGAGATATTAGCAGGAAAGTCTTGAAGAGCAGCTCTAGAAATTATTGCTCAGAACATTACAAAGCTTCATTTGGTACAAGGATGAAGAGCTGTTAGGGGAAAAAACATATTAGCAAGCAGGTGTGTTTGTTGTCTCCTTGTGAAGGAAGACAAAAAAAGTGACCCTCTGAGGGGCATTTCCATAATCACCCTTCTGATTAGTAACATTTCACTATATCTTCATGTTTTACCAGGAAAAAAATGTGGAAGCAGCACATTGAACTCTGTGCTGATGGTAACTTTCAGAGCCCCTCTTATAGCCCTGGGACAAACGACTGGTAAGATAAGCTCCAGCATAATTTTTATCTACAATTATATGGTGTGTGACATCAGCCCATAGAAATTGTTTCTGGCTTCGCTCTCTGGCATCAGTGAGCAAGTGCTAAGTCATACATCTGTTTGGGAATGCAATCACATTATTATCTCCTGACAGAGAACATAATCAACTAATTTCAGCCCTGGTATAAACGGATAACCATTTATTATAAATGGATAACCATTCTCAGTTACCCTCTGAAGAAGCCTCCTTGTCTCTATTACTGCTGTATAGGTAAATTAAACTCCTTAATTTATGTGCTCCAAATTAGTTAAAATAATTTAAAGTAGATGGAGTTAACCGCTTGGAAGTTATTTCTCAATAACTAAGCTAATCATTCCTAGGGCTCTTTATAATCAATGCTGGATTGTTTCTCAGTGAATACGCACATCACCTTGCTATTACTTCAGCGAAGTAATGCTGAGTTCAACCAGCTGAGGATTTGGCCCACAATATCTCAAGGGTACTTACTTTTAATTTAGTAATAATTACACTCTCTGGCAATATACTAGAAGGTTTTTGGCCTTTGAGTTAATGAAATAATACCCAAATGACCCCCAGAATCCATTTCTTCAGTAAAGAGGAAAATTATTATTTCATAAACAGGAAGTAACCTCAATTTCTTATAATAAACTTCATTTTGCATATAAAAAGAGAAAGAAAAAAAAAAGACAAAGAAGAACAAATAAGAAGATAAATTTTAATATGATTTTCTGTGGTTCTTATGTCTCTAGTTTTTTATAACCCAAATCAAAAGTGTAAACCATGGATGCACACAAATATATGTGCACACAAATATATAAAATAAATCATATTTTATCACCTACTAAAGGTCTCACAGAATTATGACAAATGTTACAGAAGGATGAGAAGCCATATGTTTTGCCACACCTAGGAAGAATTATACGTCAGACTAGATTAAAAATAACCTGTGAATGTTTGTCTTCCATCCTCACAGTGATCTAGCAAGCAGATTGAACATGTGGTCTCAGAATAACACCCTAAAGAGGTGATGGCAGGTCTTCAAAATTTCTCAAAGAAAATTTCTTACATCTCCATCTCCTATGCATTATTTTTTTCCTCATCTTTTTTTAACCCTCTCACACTGATCTATCACACAGTTATATTATCTTGCAGTTTCACAGAGAGAGGATCAGACCCTGCCAAAACCGAAGGATACTACTGGAGCCTTTTTCCTTACACACTCTATTGGAGAGTTACAGATAATAGATTTTTAACATTTTAATCAAATAAAACAATTGCTTCATACTGTAAGTTGTCTCTCCCACAGCAGGGAGCTGGAACTAGATGAGCTTCAAGGTCCCATTCCAACCCAAGCTGTTCTATGATTCCATGATCCCTATGACAATTATTTCTATCTTGTATCTGTTCACACCTAAGCAGTTTACTGTAAGTTTTTGTAGTACAGCTGTAGGAGCAGAATTTTGGTCAAAGCTTTACGTAAATGATCCTTCTCTGTTCTGTGCGAAGATGTTTACCAGTCTTCCAAGGCATAATTTTGTGAAGAATCTAATAAAATTTTAATTTTGAAAATACAACAAACTGCATTGCTTTCTATAGTTAGACCACCAAAGCAGAGTAACATTGTATTGCAAATTACAGTTACACTCTGACAAGGCATGTAATCATTGAATAGTCCCATCTTTAAGGTCCCTTCCAACATAAACCTTTCTATGATTTTAAGTTTGAAATATCCTGGAGGCATTTTTAAGTGACAGAGAATTCCTAGAATCAAGTCAAAACAATTTTACATGTTGTAAAATGGTTTGATAATGATTAGTAGGTGAGCTCTGAAGAAAGTTTTTGGCTTAAAAGTAGATTAAAATAAAGCCCTGTTAAAGCTGCAAGCATACAACACATAGTGTTTTGAAAATCAGCTGATAGCCTGAAAATACTCTGTATTATTTTTTTAAAAAAAGTAATCTGTGCCCCTCTTTAATCTTTTTTATGCTCCAAAGCCCAAATAACAACAGGATTTTGTCCTAATAAATGCTGTATTTAGTCCTGCTAAATGCTGCAGTAACACAGACAATATTAAGACTAAGAAAAGGTTTTGCTGAAGTTTGTGCTGAGTTAGTAAAATAAATATTGAAGAAACCATAAAACATGTTCCTTTTGATCACCTCTTTATCAAATCTATGATCATGTTTTCAGATCCAGAGCTGATATCATCAAACCTTCCCAGATTAGCTTGCATTGAAGCTTTTGCAGCCTTGCATAACCTGCTGATGGAATGTATTGGGAAAGGAAAGGAGTCACTGCTAAATCTGATTTCTTGACGAACACAAGAATGTGCTTCTTGTCCTAAAAGCATCAGTTATGCATTCAGTGGAAACTTACTTCTCTGGGGTGAAATAAGGTCCTTTATCTAGACCCTCAAAGAATATGGTGGTATTAGAACTCTGTGTACTCTTCTTAACTGATTGCACTCATTTTAAAGGTACAGAGTTACACTGGGTCATTTCATTGCTTTGTGTTGCTTATCTTCTGGGACAGTGACCTTTGTGTTCTTTCCTACCTGGTGGCTGCATGAACACTGCACCATTTCTCCTTCCCCCCTTCCCTCCATTCCACTTTGCTCTGGACACTAAGGGCACTTACCTGAAGGGTCACTGGGGAGAGACAGAAGCCTCTCAGGCTGTGGCAGTATCTGCCATGAGGCTTTTAATGGTACAGAAGAACCTGTCTCTACTCTAAAAGTTACTTGAGCTCTTTACAGACAGACAGTCCAGGATGGTTTGTCTTCACTTTCTCCAGGTGATGCTGACTCTCCAAACTCCCTCCATACTGCAATTTGAACTCTGATTTGGAAACTACGCAACTGAATTTTAAACATTGTCACTAGCAGATCCTGTGAATTGATTCTTCTCCTGTCAAAAATCAAAATCTTTCTGCAAATCACAGGGACACCTGAACTGTGGAAAAGGAGATAAAACTTTATAATAGAAAACATTAAATATGAGGCTTGCCAAAATTCCCTTCTTCTTACTTTCTAAATCAAACTTCCAAATCTAGTTAAAGCCAAATTCTTTCCTTTTGCTATACTTCAGAGGCAGCTTACGGAACACTACAGAAGTTACAAAATGAAATTGGTGTGAATGACAAGGGAGTTGGCCATTAAAGTGTGTATTTTCAAGTCTTACACTCTCAGTCTGGAAGAATCTAGAAAGTGTTGTGAAATTACTGTTGTCATTGTTGCAGAACGCAGAAGTCAGTTTTTCAGGAAACTAGGTTTCCTATAGAAACAGTGCAGAGTGATGCAAGTATTTCACCTTATTTTAAAAGCTGTAGAATTTTAGAGTATGTGACATTTGCAATTCTCCTATTTCAAGCAAGTGAAGCTCCACTCTGAGTTACTCTCATTGAGCAATAGTGAAGTGGAAATTGTAGCTCGTTACAATTAATTTCTAATAGTCTTGTGTTGTCTTCAAGGCATTTTGAAATAATATATATGAGGTTGGAGCGGCTGCTAAACTTGTATTTATGTATCACCAATTTGAAGGAAAGAATTAATTTTAACATTGTTACAGTCTCTGTATCAGTGTCTCAAAATAACTGGCTGTGATTAATAGACCATGATAAGAATTTTGATCAATGATATAATGTTTCTTTGTTAAAAAAGGAAGGATTTATTGCACATTACAATTTTTTTGAACTGTATAGATTTCAATCTTGTCTGAAAATACAATCTTCATCCATTCAGTGACACAAGAAGTTAGTTTCCTCTACTCAAACATTTAGAAACTGTGCCTCCATTCCCTTTTCTCCTGTCATTATTTCATTCAATTTCATATGGTCTTAATGAGTGATTTTTTCAACAGTTTTTGAGTGTTTCAGATAGCAATATTTCATTCTGGAATAAAAGCTAATGATCCATAAATACTTAATGCCATATTTTTATGGCCAGTGAATTAGTCTTAAATGAGTTCAGTAAGTTCTCTGACACATGTCATTAATTGCTAATGGTGTTTTAACTAGATAATTGTTGTAAAAGGTTGTTTATCATCACCATTGGTGGGTGACTGTTCCTCTCAATCTGTCCTGCCTGGTACTGCTGAACTTCCTCTGTCTACCATTGTGTACAGCAAAGAGATCAGGGGACTGTGAAGCATAATTTAAATATCGAATTCAAACACATCTAGTGGACAATGAACCTACAGATCATCAGACTTAGTAAGATCAGATTACTTTTTATTTTTCAAACAGAAACACATGTGTATCGTATCGTAGTGCTCCTTACACACAAATGAGTTACAGATCAATCCTGACTAAGCAGTAAAAATGCCTAAGCTTAGATCCAAGCCGATTCAGGCATTAAATTACCTAAAGATTATGCCATGCAATGACTTGGTGACATGAGTAGCAAGCAAAGCTTGGATAGTCATTAGTGGTTTCTCCTTAGGATAAAGAGATAGTATTACCTTAATGACATGCAGTAATTAGAGGCAAAGTTCACCAAGTGCTAAGCAAAGTGAACTTTTCAATACACAAGAGCAAGTTGCCAGTAAAAATGAATTTAATTGAAAAGTAAAAGAATTGAATCTCCTCTTTGCACTTGAATCCTTGATCAGTATTATGCCTTCACAGGCTGTCGCCACCATGTTAATTATCAAGCAAACAGATATCTTTGGTATGGTCAGATCTAGCCACAAAAAAGAGTAATACAAAGTCTTGTTTAAGTAAACACAAGAGGCCCTAAGTATCCAGAGGCAAGGCCTTTCCTTGCTATTGCAAGTTTCTAGGTTGTCCTAATTCCTAAAAACACACATGAACTTTTGTCCTTTCTCTCATAAGTGGGTTTTCTTAGGGTATTTCTGCAAATATTGCACTTTGGTGTATTTGGCTCCTCTCTTCACATTTTCTCTGTGATTCTTTGGCCTCTCCACTATTTTTCTCTGACACACAGCTCCCTCAGAGGAGTCCTGTCCCATTACTCTTCCTTTCCAGTGGTGGCCAGTTTTTGTCTCCAAACTGGTTGGTATATGGTATATTGGTATATGCAGTGTTCACTTGATCCAGTTTGGTTGTTCTCCAGTCCATGCAACTTTCATACAGGCCTAACCTAAAAGAAAGGTAGTTGATCTCCATTTTATAATAGAATCTTTAGGTTAGTGTTTGCCCAATCTTAGGAGAGCAATGTAGGCAGAATCATCTGAGATCAGCCCCTGTTGTCCTTTCCCCTCCTCTTTTGCCTGAAGTTACACGGAGCCCCATGGTCAATATGGGCAGAGACTGGGGTTTGACTGTGTGACTAGGGGCTAGTGGAAGTGTATTACATGCCAGCTCTAAATCCTCCCAGGAATGACTAGATGCTTCTTAAGGGAAGGTGCTTAACACTGCCAACAGCTCTGTCTAATCCCTGCTATAGCAGGGAGGCCATAAGGGTTTGGAGAGTTTTGTTTGCCTTGCCCTTATGTGTAGCTAGCATGTGTAAGCTGTGTATGCACCACACAGAGTGAACAAATGCAAATTATAGTGACTTGTTTGATGAGATGATGAGGCTGGAGTGCTGTATTCTGCCAAGAAAATCAGGTACAAAGGCATATGTTGTGTGCATGCTATATATCACAATATTTAACCCATCTCATTGGCTGCTATATTCCCCAATTTCTTTATGCCCTTTAACTAGTAACATGTCGTAACCATTTACCAGCCTTACATGACTGAAAAATCCTGCCAGGCACAGGATTTACTTACTTTAAGGAGTTAGTAAAGCTTGCCAGGCAGCTCCCGAAAAGAGAAGACAAGCTTTTCTCCCCTAGAATGTCAGCCTCCTCAAGGCAGGCAGGATGCACCATTCCCAGCAAAACAGCACTGATGACAGTCTGGCTTGCTTGCCCTCTAACCACTGTGACCACACCTCCCAGCAATGCTCTTTCAGCAGCATCCCTTGCCTGCCACCACATTTAGAAAGCTTCTGCTCTATTCCCACATTCTTCACCCCCATTGTAAGAACAAGTAGGTACAAGTTTCAAGGCCCTGTGATCAGAAACTGCTGCCTTTACCAGCTCACTCAGTGCTTGTCCTATTTTCCCCTCGAAAATAGGTCTGAAAAACAGAGGAAGAATCATTCTCATTCTTTAAAATGTGGAGCCAAAAGATGCTTTCATTGCCATTACAAGGTGAAAAACAGTGGTGGTTAGAGAATACACTTCAAAATGTGGCAAAAGCCATTCCAGAAAAAAGGACATAGCATGGGAATACAAGTATCTCTGGAGTGAATGTAGGAAGTGGGAGGAATTCTCTCTAGTTTCTCAGTTGAAGCAGCTCCTTTGTACAAGTAATATTAAAAGATTAACTGAGAAGGCATGTAGGAGTGAATGAAGAATATTACAGGAGATAGAAAACTTGATTTCCAGTCCCGATCTTGCATGTTCTTACACAGTCTTATATTTTACCTACACCCAGCAGTTGATAAGAGGCACAAGCAAACCTTGAGACCTTGGGATTTAGTCTGTTCAAGAGCAAGCTGCACCCATGGGGTCACAAAGCCATGCTCAGTCCCGTTCCTTATGTTCTGCCAAGAAGGCATTCCACACAGAAAAGCACCCTCAGCAACTGGATGGGAGAGGCAGGGAAGCAAACCAGCCATACCTCACTGAGATAAAATGGAATTGGGTAGAAAAGGGAATTGACTGGGGTCCCACATCATAGGTCAACTTTCAAGCCATCCAGCTGTTGTACCAAAACTGAGAAGCACCACCTCCTTCTTTAGGGATTGCAAGATTTTGGGGGCCAACATCAGCCCTGAGATTGCCTGCCAGACCAAAATATCTGCTGCAGATGAGAGAAAATGCACACATTTAAGGAGCCAGTAGGGCTTATGCATAAGAGAGGCGATAAACTGCTTTTGAAAATATGTAATTAAACTGAAACTTCTGAAACTCTTAGCCTGAAAAAGCAAGTGAAACTCCATTTTTAAGGAGCTGAATTGGCAACAATTTCATTTCATTTTATAGTAAATGTTACAGCACTGTCAAGTAATGTTTCTGCCTGTACGGAGAGCACCACTGTACATAAAAATCACTTACCTGAGTTTCATTATGAAATGTTTTGATGAATTCCAAGGGTTCTTCAGCTTACTGAAGTGAATTCATTGCAAAAATTTATTTAAACTCCTTTGGGGTGAGCTCCTTTGGATATCTGGGGTGTTATTTGTAAAATCTATTATTTCGCTGTGCATAAATCTCTAGAAACAAGTCAGCCATTATTTCAGCCCAGGACTCCAGTTTCTACTCCTGCTTTTGCTCCTCTCACAAGAGCTTACCATAATCCTCTTAATAACTATGTGTTCTGTTTACAATACTTTGGGCAATATCAACTCTAAGCCACTTTTTTTTCAGTTGTTTAATGAAGATTAGATTAATTTCATTAGCATTCAAAGAGTGCTCTTTCCTGGTGTTCAGTCGTAGTTCTGCTGGGATTTTCTGAAAAGCCATGGGGAGGTGGTCATCCAAATACCAGTGAATTTCCATGAGAACAGATTACATAGCAGAGGCCACTGAAAAATCCTAGCTTTAACCATATTGCATTACTCAGGTTAGCTCCTGAAATGCATTTTGCACATCTGCACACTGGCTTGGTGCTGAGTCATACTACCAAAAAAAAAAAAAAAAAAAAGAAGAGGCATGAGACTGATTAAAAAAAGAGGGGGAAAAAAAGTCAAGCCTCATATGGAGCCATGTATGGGCTGAGGGTGACGTGTTATGTTGGGAAAAAGGGATTTGGGCAGGGCAGTACCTGCCTTGTTAGTGCTGCTCTAAGATCTCAAAAGCAGAGCTTTTCACCTTTCATCTCATCCCTTTTCTTCTCTTTATCCAGCTCTAAACCTTCATACTGAATCAGATCCTTAGGATTCAGCCAGTGAGAAAATTCACCCTTCCAAGGATTTCTCAACTATGAATGCATTTTGTTTGCATCCACTAACTCTTTAAAACTGTCAGAAATCTCTTTACATGGAGGACTGTAACAATTTCTGTCCCCTACAGAGCTTGCAGAGACCTCAGCATCAAAGAAGCCAGACTCAGAGAACACATTAAATAACATGTTTAGCAAAAAAAGTGCACCTGACACAGATCTCGGGCTAAATACCTGGCAAGATGTTTCCCAGCCCTGTGATTCCACAATTTGTTGGGAAAGACCGGTTCTCATGTAAGGGATGTGAATGAATACAAACTTCTCAGAAATACTGACATTAAATGATTATTGGCCCCACTGGCTATTGCTCCTCTTTCCACAGGTGATTATTAACACTGCTCTTGACCTCCTCTCTTCCCTGTGGAGACTCAGTTCAGGAAGTCACTGATGTTTCCCCATGCTGAGAAGGTGGGAGGAGCTGCACTTTCCCAAAGCACTGTTGGCAGGGAGGACAGAAAAAGACCTAGAGTGCTCTGACTTCCTTTAATCATTGAATACAAATGACCTAAAAATGACCCTAAGGGTAATCCACCTCCAAAATAAAAAGAAAATAAAAAATGAGGCAAGCAGGGAGAAGGGAGAATTATGAAGACATCCCTTTGATAAACTCTGCCCCTTTATAAAGGCTGGAGGGCAGAATTTGAAGATACAAGTGGTGATGGTAAAGGTGGCAGCTTTCCAATATCAATGTTGTCAGTTTATCCCGAAGAATTAACCTTTCCAAACCAGCACCGAATCTTTTCTTTTTCTGTATAACAGCATTTTGCTTTTTTGTGGAAACAGTTCTCTAATAGGCTTTCTTGTGGCCGTTTATTACACATCGGGCACTGGGTTTGGTTTCTAATAGTTCCTTTTCATCTAGCTGCCTACTGCTGACTGTGGAAAGTGTAGGTTTGGCTCCACTGATGGCTCTCTGTAATGGCTGTGATTACACCCTCTGCATCTTCTTCACAGTGCCAGCCTTTCAATTGAAAGCACATTATGCCTGGATAAAACTCAAAGAGCAGCTTAATATCAGGGTTCTCTGGAGCTATAATAACTGGTTCAAGATTGAACAGATAAAACCACATCAATATTTCTGTATGGTCCATGACGTAAAACACAACAGTCCTGCATACGTCTATCCATGAGTTAAAGCTGCATTTCACCATCACTATGGGGCAAGAGAGGTGAAAATAAACCAATGTCATCAGAGGGTCCAGAGAACAGAGCATAAACAGCATCCTATCACCTGCTGCATGCATTAGCAGCATAGTCTCTTCATGTCAGACCCAGCAGATCACTTTGCAAGTCACCATTCTTATACAGGTATCCCTTTAAACTTGAGAAAATATGTTTTTGCAAAATATTTCACTATCACTGAACTCAGTTATTTCCAGGGAATCTACTAACAGAATGATGCTTTCAAAGGGCAGGGGGGGTGAGGAGGGGGTGGGACCTGGAAGAGGCTGGGTATGAAACAGAACTGTCTGTGCATTTTTAAACTATAAAAATTTACTATTCCGTTTTGCAATCCTGAAAACTTAAGGAAGCAGGTCCAGAACTCATAATGCAAAAGAAAATAAAAAGGGAGTCCTTCATTCACTATTGGTTCTTTAGAGTTTACATTTTGAATTTTTTCTGTGCACAGGTAAAGATTTTAAACCAAATTTTTTAACAGAAGTTCAGTTCTGCTGCATTTCACTGATTCTCAAAACTGGGAAGCAACTTTTAAAAAACCATCAAATTTCTCAAGGATTTGACATGAAGGGAGAAAGAATGGGGGCAGAACTGTTATCAATAATTGTATTCAAATTTTGCTTCAGCAACAGAATAGGTCAGTAAATACACTTACCCCAAAACTCAGTTAGTTGAGGCAGGCTGCAGTGGTGTTTGTGTGAAGAGCTAAGAGAATGCTGCTTTCAGTGTTCATGAAATGTTGGACTGTGGGCCCTTTTCGTCACAGCAGTCTTTTGGGCCATACTGTCCACAGGACCAGACTGATACAGGTTGTGCCCTTTCAGCAAGCAGTGTGGTTGAGCAAGAGTGGATCTCTGAGGTGTAATTAGTCTTGAGGACCTGATGTTCTCTCGGTGCACATTTCAGAGTGGGATTCTTGGGGGCCATCACTTCAGGCTATCTGTCTTCTGCCTATTTGTGATTAGAGACCTCTAGGTGCACATTGGAGCAGATCTTTCAGTTTAGTTTCATTTGAAAAGAAACCAGTTCATTTACTCTGAGACTGCTTCATGATGCAAAACAAAGAGGAAGTGGAGGCAACTTGGAGATTTACTTCAGTAACACTACTGCTCTCAGTTCAAGTGGGAATGTAGTGCAACCTCAGCCTCCAAGACAAATCTACTGTCTGAATAGCTCAATGTTGTGAAGTGCTGAAGTGGTATGTAGGACTGGACTTCATTTAAATATCCAATTTATAGGTTCATCAAAATATCTCTGTTCTTAGCTTTCCACTATAGAACAACTCACTAAAGCATACTCTTCAAAACACCAAGTGTGTTTCACAGTGTGGACCAAATCCCGACATTTATGCACTAAGGCTGTATGTGCCACATAGATACCTTTCAAAACACTGTCTATTTTATATGACAAAGTTTCCACTTGTCTCCAAACCATTAATCTTCCCATTTCAATACAAAGTTTAACTATATCTTTACAAGGCTCTACCTGCAGTGAAATAACTGCCAGTGTGTGGAGCCACAGAGGGGCACTGTGATTGTTCAGCAGAGCCAAAGTTATCCACTTGTTTTTCCATCTCCCACCTGCAAAGACCTGGACCTGACAACAGCCAGAGAAACCACACAAGTTCTGTTCCTCCCAGGCTGCTCTGCTTCCTGGAGTTTGCTATTTCACTGAGGCAGGCACTTAGTGAAACTGCCATCAGAGAGATCAGGAGTGACAGGCACAAATTTCCAAGGATCCCTAAAAATCTCATGTTGCTTTTAAGTAAAACTGGCTTAGAATTTTTAAAATTTTTTTAGGGGGCTCTGGCATCTTACTGGAGCTGACATGAATTACCCAGCTGAAGCCTGAGATTTAGAGTGTAAGTGAAAGTGCTCCCATGAAAAACTCACCGGTGTTATGTGTCTAGTTCCCAGAACTCTGATGCCTCCCTTTGCATCCACCATCAGCAATGCAATCATTCAAATAAGCTGAAATCAATCATATAATGAGCCCCACCATATGATACTTATCTTCGAGGGGAATGAATAAATCATTGTGCCTTTGACAGGGTATTTGTGCCATGAATTGACCTAGGAAGTGGAACGGCAACACTTTGATAGTTATGGCTGTGATAGCGACAATTTAGGAAAGAATACATCTTTGTACTTTGACCAGTTCGAGTCCTGGCACCTGTTGAAACTAAAACTGTGGAGGGAAAAAATCTTGCTGCTAATAGAGATGTTGGAAACAAAATGGTGAGCTGTCAGAGGAAAATGTAGAGGAGGCTTGATGCATAACCCCCCTGCCAGAAGGAAACCTACCTGAGAGCAACAGGAAACTGATAAGCTCCCTGCTTTTCCATGACAGAGCAAAGCCTGAAGGCCTGAACCGAGAGCAGTTGCTGGGATTCACCTTTCAGCCAAGCCACGCTTTGCAGCAAGGAGTGCTCTCAAACTGATCACATTCCTCCTTTGGATGTCTCTGCATTTCTCACTGCTCTCTGTCCATACTCAGCAGGCTTCTCATTTATAATTAATGTTTTCATAAATAATGCAGCCAGAAAACAGATTTGCAGTAAATGGCCAAGTCTGTCTTTTCCAGCCAGTATCAAGTAGTCTCTACTTACACGTGACTGCTATGAAGTATTAGAATCAACCTTTTTTTGCTGAGAATAAACCAAAACTGAATGTGAAGGTAGCTCCCTTTACCTTGGATTTGGTACTTTTGTATCTACCACCTGCAAGCTTTACGTATTGAACAATATGATACTGAAGGCATCAAATGCTGAGTGACATCAGCCTGTCAATCTTTATTCTTGTAGTGATTTTTAGATCTAAATACATTATTATAAGACAGTACTGTAGGTGTGAACAAACCATTATAATAGACTTTCAGAGGTTCTGGAAACTGTAGTCAGTATTTGTGAGGCACAGATACTAGTTTTAAGAAAACGTATTATAAACAAGTTTATATCATAAATACTAGAGTATATGTGCAAAATCTTATGTATTCTTTATATAAATAGAATTAAAATATTGTGTATTATCAAATTATAAATCTGAGGCATAAAATTAGATATTAAGATAGGGCATCTATGCTCTAGCACTGGATTCAAAGATGCCTTCAGAACCATCAAATGAAATTCCCTCTTCTCACAGTTGATTGCATTACAGATGTTATTGCATGAACAGATCGCTGTCTCTATCTGCAAAGTGGCTGGGATTTTTTGCTCAGACAGCCCTTTGGAAGATTGTTCCCAAGTCCTATGGGTCTGATGTTTCCAAGTGTTTTCTAATTTCTAGCCTAAGTGTATTCCTAGCTAGTTTACTGCCTTTTATTCTTATGTCAATATTGTTCTTTAGTTAAATACTTTCCCTCTTCTCTGATGTTTATTCTCTTGACATATCTGTAGAGCACAATAAATTCCCTCTCTCGACCTTTGTTTTCTTTGGCTAAACAAACAAAGCTCTCTTTTTCCTCTTGCAAAGTAGGCTATCCTTTCCTGATTACTGTAGGAAACCTCTGTATCTGCTGAGACTTGAACTCAGATCATTTAACATAGGTTCTTTATCACAGAAGTATCTTGTTCAATTACATTCATCATTTTCATCTCTACTCGAAACCTATAACCTTACAGGTAGAATAATATTTGTCTTTTTTTTTCTTGGTTGCATCATAAAGGTGACTTAAAGGCTTTCCATATACCCTCCCTTGTATACAAGGCTCCCTTGTAACTCAATAGACATCGCCTCTAACAGGTCTGGCTCCTTGTTATATAGCTAAGAAAATCTGGTTATTTGTATGCATTGTGAACATGGTCTTGCAGTGTTCCAGTTAGACTTCATCCTGTCCCTAGGAATTAATCAGATTTATGTTGTAACCTACTAAGTAAGCTTTCTCCCTGACATTGGTTTTCTGTCAGCAAATATGGTAACTCACTCCCACTTCTTGTGACTGCCCATCAAAGAAAATACTGAACATGTTATTGTTAACCCTATCCTGAAGGATTCTGCCCATAATGTCTCTTCAGCTTCATACTCCTGAGTGGAGGAGGGCCAACACATTCTCTTGGGTAGAAAATCTATTATGCTAGGCACTGTCTCCCTCTGAGTTTTGTCTCCTTTTCCATTATTTACAAGTCTTTCTTGAAAGACTTTCCTGAAACCTGTCATGACAGTTGAAGCTGTTCTTAAAGAGTATCTGCATGGTCTTCTCTTGAGCCATCCCTCAAGCAGTCTTTACCATGTCCACTGCTCTTACTTCTGTAACTGCCTTAGGACAGTTCTCATTACTGCTTGATTTGATGCTAGTGCCAGTGTTTAGCTTTCTAACTGCTTGAATCGATATTTTTGATGTTCAGAACCCGACCTAAGCAGCTGATAAATGCATAGAGAGGCACTGTGGCTAATCTGCTGGTAGCAGTTCACACCTTCAGGCATGTGACTTTCCTCCCACTCAAACTGGATGCTCGTCTTCACAAATGAAACACTGGGATCCTTTGAGTTCCTGGACTGAACTGGCTGTCCATGTATTATATGGCCATGTATTATATGTATTCCATTTGTGTCCCTTTGCAGACCTGTCAGATTCTTACCAGTGTTGTGAACTTCTGATTTTGAAATAGTGCTGACTTTAGCTCCATTCTAATGTGATTCATAATCTAGGATAATAGACTCTTAGGAAATGTAGGACATAACTTCAGGTTTGTTTTAATCTTTCTTTTTTCTTGGTTCATTGCACTGGTCCAACTGAGCGCGGTGCATCTTGGTGTCTTAAATGTTTCAAAGTATGTGCAGGCTTCCACAGATGTGCATAAAATATGGAATTATCATTCCTGTGAATTATTTTATTATTTTTCATCCTCTCTTTTGCATGTTTCTAAATGACCTCCTCTCATTGCACAAGTGGAAACCCTCTATGTCCACTCTAAGATGTGAAGAAGATAGTATAGCCTCCTGCTATGGAAATAATTTTGAACGTTTTAGCAGTGGGCCCTTGCACAATGGATAAACCATGTCATAATATCCTCAACCATCAAACTGTCTTATTTTCAGTGACTACATCTGCAGGTCAGTAGTCTTAGAGGATACACATGGAGAGTTTATATCAAACAGTTTTGTCTTCTTGGCATATTCTTTATTCAGGCCTTTCTTATCTCGGGCTGCTGAACAAGGACAGCATTGCCAGCTGTCCTGCCTTCCTTAGAAGAAGGTACATTGTGATCCAATATACCATCAATTTGATGGAGCTGCTGCTTTAATATCCTGATGTGAGTGCCAAACTATTGGAACTACAGTTTATTACTGGTGGGGAAGTTATGAATTACAGGAGATCTTGTGTTCCTTGGGTTGCATACAAGCACTCTCGTGTTTTGCATTAAAATTAATACTTTTTTCCTTGTACATCAGCAACATAAAATCTGAGATCATGAGAACATTTTTCTGGTGCAGTATTTCTCAGAGTGTATTGCAGCTGACTCTACAATTTACCTGGATTCAAACTGGTGTTTGACATAAGAGAATATCTGAAAATTTGCAGCCTTCTTCCAGTGTTCTGTCCTAAGAATCTAATTTAACATCTTCTTCCGCTACTGCTCTCAATTTATTGTTAAAATAAAAACCCAAAAGCAAGCAAACAAGCAGACCTAGTGTTTCAAACACTATTCCTGCTGAGCATGTCTGTTTTACTTTTTACCTTCTGTCCTCTTGTGATGATAAAAATCTATAAATTATTTTTCTGGTTTGTCTTTCGTATCCACTTCTGTGTGCAGAAATTCTGATTCTTAGCTTCTACAAGGATTTAAATCTGTAATTTCCAGTGGTTGAGGTCCTTCCATTCTCATAAGCATGCTTTCTCCTTTGCTGAAAAAGGTCTCACAGTTGAGGCAACCTAATGATCACTCAGACCACAATCCCAGAATGGTGATAGCCATGCCTAGATCTCCCTTTTAATGCTGCACCCACTCATGCTTTGCATGGCAATGTCAACCTTATGCAAGTTATTGTTAGTCAGCCATACCTAGTCAAAGGTATATCATATCATACCATATCACATCATATCATATCATATCATATCATATCATATCATATCATATCATATCAGTCAGAGCAGAGATGTCTCTTCTTGTGTTCGAGGGTAACCACCTCTGCTTTGGACATCCAGCACTGGTTAAGTTAGGCACCCCTGCTTTCTCTAGCCTCTATCTCTATCTTGCTCCCTTTTCAACTACCTGAGCCACTTGCATCTCCAGAACAGGCTATGTTACATGGCAGGTTTCATTATTACACTACAGTAAAGATGTAAAATAATGAAAAGCCAGAGCTTCTGCATGACTTCTTTGTGTCATTATCAATGGAAAAGCACTGGAGGACAGCCATGCTTCCCATGGACTTAAAAGTCCACTTCTGGATTCAAAGGACAGCTGTTTACTGATGCTGCCTTTTCTGGAGCTGCAGCATGGTCTTTGATTTGGATAGAGCCTTTCTGATGGAGCCTCAACTATATTCTAACTGCCTCAGGCTTACTGGCCAGAGTAAAGGAAAAGGAAACTTGGCCTGTTGGACGACTCTCTTGTGCTGTCAGCAAGCTTAGCAACCACTTTTTGGCCCTTTTGTTCCTAACATAAAAAAGGGACCATGAGGCAGTGGTGAGAAGGATTAAAGCAGTGGCCTTCTCACTGGGGTCATTTGCTTCCATGCAGAGAAGGTGTCAAATGCTCACAGGTCAGAATACAGCATTTTATACCTGGGAGACTTCAGAAAACAATTAAAATTCAAGCCCTACAGTCTTCAATCAGTCCTTGTTTGACTCCAGTTCTATGCCAGAGTAATTTCACTAAAATCAGGTGAATTACTTCAGTATTATGCTGCATGAGCAAGTCCATCACTTTAAATGGAATTATGCTGGCATAGAAGTGGTGTAACGTGGGTGACATGAATCAGGCCTCGTGTTTGCAGCAGCCTTGAATACACCAGTATTGAGAGGACCTTTGGAGCTGGGCCCAAAGCACTCACAAAGGGAGCTCCTGCTGTTATTCCAACCCATAGGCAGTTCGCTGAACAAAGACCAATTATCCGAGCTTTGTGTGAAGGGGGTAGGGGACATGCACCAATATTCATAAATTAGGCAAGGCTGGTGTTTACTAAAGTGGAGCGCCTTCATTCCAATTAAAATCTGTCTCCATTCCTTCTATGAATTCTTAATTTCCTTTCCATGTGATATTTGTCGGTTTTCATTTGTATATTATGACATACTTTAAAGATGAAACTAAATATCACTGCCCATTCACAGACAGGGAAACCAAGGCATAAAAAAGTAAAATTACTTACCCAAGAGAATAGCTCCAAGGTCATTTGCTATCTAAGGTAAGGTTTTGCCCACATGCTGCCTCCTATTAACAATTCTGCTCACTTCTTCAAGTGGTATACAATAAAAAGAATGGAAATCAGAATTTTTCAAAGGCTTTCTTACACCACACCTTAAAAAGAGCTGTTGCATTTTTCTATTTTCATTAAAAAAACCTGAAAGAGTAAATAGCCATGATATTACCAAGGCTTTAATAAAGCTTTAAACCTATATGTTTGACTTTAAAGGATTCACACAGAATATTATAAAGCATTTAAAATAATTTCTTTTATATGAAAAGGTCAATTAAAAAGAAGAAAACTTCAGAATGAATTTTGATAATATCATTATATACAGTACAATAACAAGATCATTATAAGTTGTAAATATCATGTCATTACCCATTGTAAGTATCTGATTACATTCACTTACATTAACTTTGTAATTAGATGTAATTTTACACTTATCAAGTAAAATAATTTTTAACATGCATGGTAGTACAGCTCCATCTTTCTGTGTGTCTCTGGCCTGATCCCTGAAGATGGGAGGATGGAGAAGTTCTGAGTGAATGGTCCTTCCTCAGGATTGCAACAGGAACATGTTACCACATGTGAGGAAAAAACAAAAAAGATCCTTTTTTACCAGAAGGATAAGGATCTTGAGAATTAATTCAGAGAAAGGAGAGGTAAATTATTCTGTGAAACAAGAAAAAAACCCATAAATTATAGTAGAGCAAATATGTCATTTTAACACAAGGCTAACCCTACATTACATCATCTAGTGAAATGACAGATTTTATTTATGAAGGTATTATTTATAGAATGTAAAACTCTGTATAAAGGGATAGTATCAGCTTTCAGCTATACTCCTAAATTCTCTTGATTCTTTGTCTTTTCTGACAAACTTTCATGACTGCTTTTCTGCTTACCTGAAGGTACCTCATCACCATATCAAAAGCATCACAGCCAGAGCAGTGCCACTGCAGGGGTAGAGATTAAAAAGAGCTGTACTGGATCAGCCTGAGAGACTCCAAGGCCCAGGACCCTGCTTCCAACAGTGACTGTCTTCCAAAGACTACCCTTCTCCCTCTCAGAGACCAAACAAGTCCCCAGGACCATCCCATCACTTCCTCCTGGCCTCAGACAAGCTGGCCTTTCCTACCATCAGCAGAAGGAAGTCTGGGAAGGACCAGTTTCTGCTCCCTTTTCTTTCTGCAAACAGGGTAACATCCATTTCTACGTCAGATATGCTCAGAGAGCAGTGGGAACTGCCAAGCCTCCTTCTAGTTTCCCAGTTGCACATTTTTGAGCCTATGATCTTCACCTTGCATTTTCTCATCTGTCAATCACTATTTTCTCCTTGTTTTCCTCTTTCTGCAGCCCTTTCTTTCTAAGGCCAGGGGAACTTACACGGAGTTCATGTCCTCACACCTCTCAGAAATCACAGGCTCAGAGACAGCTTAAGGCAGAGGAGGTATTCTCAAATGTAATTCCCCATGACAAATTATCCTTTCTTGATCTTATCTAATCCTTGAAGCTAAGGACCTTTTGCATAACTACATTTTCTGTGCATTCCACTCTTCTGCTCTACTAATTAATCCTACAATGAATTTGTTCCTTGCTTACTTTGACCTTCTATTTGTTTCCTTGTAGCTTGTGTATAAAAAGAAATAGATAATAGTAATTTTCCATTTTGCTTCTTTATTTCACTCAATATCCATAAACCTCTTGAATCATCTCTTTCTCAAGCAAAAGATCTCTAGTCTATTTAGTCTATTTTAACCTCTCCTTGTACAAAGCCATGTTCCTATCATCCTTGTCCACCTTCTCTCTCTCTCCTATTCCTACAAGATCCTTTGGGAAAGCAGTTCTTCACTACCCATACATTGCACCAAGGCAGTTCTCCCTCTTGATTTGGCTTCTCTAATCACTTGTCTAACCTCCTGAGATCTGCCTGTCAAGGAAAGGTCTGGAGTGTGCTGGAATCTCCTCGGAGACAGCTATACACTTCAGTCTTGGCCATGATTGGCATGGCTGGTGAAGTGTAAACACTTTGGAAACATCAATTTTAGTGAAAATCCAGTCTCTTTCTCCCTCCCAGGTGAAACTGAAAAGTCTGAGGCAACCCAGATATGTGTCTCACCTCTGCACACAGCACTTTCCCCCTTCACCTGAGCAATTCAAGAAAACAGATATCAAACATAGACACAGACCAAACCCTTCATAACAGTGAGGTGATTTCTAGAAAAAGTTGTAGGAAAAATCTCGGCAAAAAAAGGTTTACCTTTGAAGCTAGCACCTTGCAACAATATTAAATAGTGTAAAAGTAAGTGGCAAATTTATTTTAGACTTCGAATAACAAATTCCCTTCAGTTAAAGAAATTTCTTTGCATAAGTGACACACCTGGGAATTTGACACGTGTTGCCCATCTTTCAAAGTCAGAAGGAGAGGTGATTCAGGCAGTCGATGGAGACCTGGAGAGAGCCTGACATTGTCAGGTCTTAATTATCACCTAATGGTGCCTTTCTCTCTACTTTTGTGCCTCTCTGTCCATTATTCTCCATTAATTTGTAACCAGTAGCACTTCCTTGGTTATAGCAGTTTTCAAATCTTACTCCAGCTTAAGAATGCTGGGGATGATGCAGGCTGAATTTTCTTACATCACAGAAAATAAATCACTTCATAGGGCTGCAGTCCAAAGCAATTACATGGATCTCTAAACTTATACATCTGAATTGTCTCAACAAAGTAGGTAAAACAATATAAAACATAAAGTAAAGCACCTACTTAAGTGGTTTGGTAGTTCAAGTGTACAGCCTGTGTAGGCTGATGATAGCAGCTAACGTGTCTATTTGCAAGAAATTTGCCAACACACTGGTCTAGGAGCCTTTTCATTCTTTTGTCAAATGAAATTGAAATGCGCTGATTGTTCAAATGAATCACTTCCCTCTCCTTGTTTTGGATTACACATTCTTTTTTTTTTTTCACCTCACATCTTCCCTGCTCTTGAAGGCAAAGCTAACGTCATAGCAGACAGAACTAGACCAAGATTTCCCTAAGTGATATTTCTGAAGCAGAGCAGGTGCAGATGAAGAAAAAGGATCAGTCAATTTTTAAAAAGTCAGATGGCATTGTGCAGCAAACAGAAGGCAAAAGACTGATTTCAAAGCACAAAATCAGGTCCTTTTATTTATGTAGAATGCACCAATTCAGGGAATTTGAAATGGCTGGTTACAGAAATGTATACATTTGATCATAGTTTAATCCTCCATGGACTGCAATACCTAAATCAGGAGAGCTGTGAACATGGCATACAGGTTGATTCATTTCAGTAGAGTCACCTGGAGCTTCTTACATGAGATACATGGCAGATGTGATTCACATTATCCAGCATGAAATCTTACAAGGAAATTTATTCTTAGCATTGTCTCTAGCTAGGAGGGGTTGGGGGGCAGGGGGAGGAGAGGGATACAAGTAATTTTATCATAAGCATTTTTTACGTATTTTGCCCTGAGTTGAGTTTTCCATCTCCCTGTAAATTTAGCAAATTACGCAGAAATGAGATACCAGGTCTTCATGCTTCTTTTGTAGTATCTGTCCTAAAAGACAAGATGGCTTACTAAAACTAAAATATCAGTAACAGTAAAACATAAAGCTAGTAACTTTTCCAAGACCCTATAGAGTGGTTTCACAGAAATCTCATGTTTTAATTACTGTGTGATCAGTGAGATCACACAAAGATCCAAAATGGCTCCAAATTTTCTCACAATCCTTTACTCTTCAGTACTAATCAGACAACACCAATTAAATGACAATTAAAAATGCGAAGGTTTTTTTTTAATAAAATTAAAATTTTTAATAAAATTACCTGCGATTTGAAAGAATGCTTTTTCAGCTCTTCACTGCTCAGCAAAATGTTATGTTTGTATGGAAAACCAGCTTAGCTGCATCTCTCTCTCTCTGTGTGTGTGTGTGTGTGTGTGTGTGTGTGTGTGTGTGTTTGTGTGCGTGTGTGAATATATGGGGATAAACTCCTAATTAACTCCTCAAGGCATAATTACTCTCGGAAAATATAGTGATAAGCAGACCATGACAGCTACATGTCCTAAAACACTTCTGCAATTGGGAAAGTTGCAAATTTAACCTAATAACAACAAGATTCATTTCTGCAAGTTATATCAAAGTAGAACTATAAAATAATTAAAATAATGACCAGATTTTAGTGAGAAGATCCTATCTCAGTGATGTCAGTGGCAAAGCTACTGCCATCTTTCATGGAGTCAGGGTTTCACAGACGATTTAATAACTCGTTCTTTCTAATTATTTATGATTTTTTTTTAAGCAAAGAGAAACAGAAGGTAATTGCAAAGCCTTCTGGTCTTTCTTTCCTGGTGTTAATTTGAAATATTAAGACAATTACGCTCCAAGAAAGTATGTGGTTTCTGCTGACTAATTCCTGTAGTTAAAACAGAGCTGTGATGTTAACAGAGGTGTAAGCAGTAAAAGTCAGGCTCCTTCACATCAAAACCTATCTCTGGAACTATTTGCCACAGCATGCACTGGAAGTATGCAATCATCCTAGCCTCCCACATCCCTCGGGCAGCTCCTGAGGGCAGAACTTGTTTTCATCAGCTGCCAGAGAGGCCTTCTCAAACAGTTGCTCCATTGCTCCCATCTCCAGCAGCTCACCTGACTGGTGGATATTTCATCCATGTGTTATCTTTGAAAGAAATCTCCCCAAGACAGTGGCATTTTTTCAGCAGAACACCATGGGAGGTTGTGCCTGACCCTCTGGGAGATAAGGTGAAGGACTGTTACCAATGGAATTACTGTGAACCCTCTGCCACACATATCTGCAGATTTTATCCACACATTTATTGTCCAATTTGTACTTAACATTGCAGTCCTGCACAGAGCAGATGAAAAGTGCTATCTCTAAGATAATGTCAGAGAAGTCTGAGGAGCAGAGAGGGAAAACTGTTGCATCAAATAACCACAGTGATAATCATTTCACTGTTCAGCAGGCCACATATAACATATACATTTTTAAAAGATAATCTTATGACAAGATCTTGATGACAAAAAATTACCAAAATGTACCACCAATCCAAATGTATTTTTCTCCTCGTTTAGTGGGTGGCAGCTACTCTGAAAGAAATTGTTTTCATTTTCCTTTTTCTTTTCCTTTTGGTAAGCTGAGGATAGCTCCTTTTTAGTTTTCCCTATCTGTGAGTTGCTTCTCTTCCCTACTTGGTAAGCCCCAAGCACACAGGCACACTTAATGATTTTATTACCACTTTTCTCCTGTATCTCTGCAAGGCCTCCTGTAATGTTCCCAGTTCCAGTCTGACGATGAGCTCTTCAGAGATGAACCACATAGGATTTAGGCAGGTTCCAATCCATCAGTCTCATGAGCTGTTTGGCAGACATAATGTCTGGCAAAATCAGAGATTACTGCGTCCACAGGGAAAACCTACAAAAGCAAACATTCAGCAGAGAATTCACTTTATTAACTTCCAAAAAAAGCTGCCAGGTAGTCTTCTACTCTAGTAAACTTTTATCCCACTGTCTCATTGAAGATTTGAATACAGGCAAGCTTAAATACGTGAAGTATAGTGTGTGCATTCACATACACACTCATTCATGTCTTCACACAGAGACATGAGAACACTTCCACACAGGACATTTGTTGCTTTTCATTTAATTGTGAATTTTTTTTAATAGACTTGTTCAGACATCAAACCCTTCTGACTGTCTATATCATTGCACAAGCAGAAATTAAATGTTAACAGAGAAGAGTCATGGCATCAAAACAATTTTAATTCAGTGTTCCCTAAGTCCAAGGATGCTCTCTCATGCAGAAATAAAGACATCCTGGTTGTTAAGAGTTAATCAAAATCTGGATGGGAAAGAGAAGAAACTACTTAGTGGGGTTTTCCTCTGTCAACCCATTTCTATTCCCACTGCCAGTTTTTAAACTGACTCAGCACCAACAGCTTTTACAGTGGTATCCCATGACTTCTGATAGGAATCTCCTTGAGGAGGAGTCTCCTTGTATTCCAGCTCTTGGAGTCATAAGATTATCTGAGAATCTCATTTAACCTTACAATATAAGTAGAAATATAAGAGAAAAAATAACATTCTAAAAGGACTATTTTAGCTTGGTAACGCCACACTCCTTAAGATTGCTTTAGAGACTTCCAGAGATAAAAGCCTAATTTTAGCTGCAATAAATTTGGATCAGCAGCACATTTGGGAAACTGTCAGCAAGATATTGCCATAAATTTGGCACTGCTGGGAGGAATATACCAGACTTTGCATTAGTGGGGTGGGATAAAGATGTGCAGATATGGAAAACAGCTGTTCCGTTTGCCATAGGAAAACTTTATAATTTCCCCTAGGTTTGGGGTTTTTTTCAAATATCTGATGTACAGAACAGGCAAAATGGGGGTAGAGGAAAGAAATGAAAAAACACTCTCTATACAATTATCTCCCACAATAAACAATGAAATGTGATTTATTTCTATAGCATTTCAATCAGATGTTGATCATCAAGTATTTTAAATTAGTATCTTATTTTAAAACTCATGATAGTAGCAAACTGTAATTCTTGCAGACATATCTTTCTCTTTAAAAATAAATAATAATGGCATTTTCTGCTTCAACAGTACAATATTTTTAGTATTTTAGAGACATGTCAACAAGCAAAAGCTGCACTTAAATATTTCATCTCAATGCCATAACCAGTGCTAGATACATTTGTCACAGCTTCAGAAAAATGCATCTGTATAGAGAGTTCATAAATATATGTGGCAGTACTTGCTGTGTTCTACCTAAAAGACACATAATAATTTCTACTATTAAGGGTAAAAAAGCCCAAACAAATCACTTCAAATTTTATGTTTTAACTGAAGAGACAGAGTAAAAAAGAGAACCCAAGCAAAAGCAACAAGCTTTGCAGGAGAAAAGAAAAGATTAACAGCACGACATAACCTTCAAGTGGAAATTCAGACCTGCAAGTTTTTATGCAATGCTCATTTCCCTTAACTCTCTTGGGGTCTGTTTTCCATAGTAAATCTCAGGAACTGCCCCGATACCATGCTGGTAAACACTTTGTAGAGAACCACAGCTCCATAGGCAGACAGGCCTTTTTGCCCACTACATCAGATTCTCAGCTCTGCTGAAAGGTGCCCATACAACTGATTATAGAGCAGACACAACTCCACCTTATGATGTACAGCAAAACCTTTTTACACTGCTTTGTCAGCATAACATACTCACGAAATGGATGTCATTTCCTCTCATTTGATGATTGCGTTACTCTGCAAGTGGCAGGCAAATGCCACAAGTAAATGAGCATTTGTGTATTAAAAGAGGAAAATATCTGGATTTATCCATAAAATGAGGCCATTATTGTATGAATTAAAGGTGGGGAGCTGACCAAACCCCATCAAGTGATATTTCAGTGACAGTTCTCGGACAGAAAGCAGTCTGCTGCCTTAACAATATTTACAAGGTCATACTGCAGATGATGTTGTAGATGACAACAAGGTATGAGTCAACAAGGAAAAGAAAAAAGTGTGGGGGAAAAAAGTGGAAAATAGCTGTAGGGTAGGATGGATCATAAAAACAAAATGAGCTTCCAGCAGATCACCAAGGGCCATCTTTCGAAAACTGGGTGGGAGTGCATAGAGCAGCATATTACTGAAGCTGGCATTAGTTTACCTCTGCTGGAATGGCCCAATTTGTACCCATAATTCATGGAGTGGTTCCCAGAAAAAGGACAAGAACCATTTAAAAGGTGAAAACACATCTTAAGAGTGAAAATCTCCATCTAAAGGTGGCTTTAATGTGCCTTCCTGAACAAGATGCAACTGCTATGGACTTCTAAAACAGCAGTGACCAAGCTGCAGGCACAGGTTTTGTGTGTGAAAATCGAGAGAAAAAGTCTCCTCTGGCAAATTGTCCTTCAGTTATCTGCATTATTTAGGGAGAAAAAAAGTACAAAACTGATGAATACCAGCACCAGGTTAATGAGAGAGAAAAGGAAAACGCATCTGTTCTTATCCTCCCCATGTACCTTTTTTTAGTTAACAGCACAATTGGATGGTTCCTGTGGGAGCTGCTGCTCCGTCCCCTGAGCCTGGCCATGGGATTTCTGTGGCCAGGCCATGTACATGTGCACACGTGAGGAGAAAGTGAGCTTTCTAGCTGAAGACACTGCTGGGTGAGACAGCAGTGGGAGGGGGGCTTATTACAGTCACTTTAGTCTCTTGGCTGGTTGCCAGCAGTACAAAAGTTGAGAAATCATTTGTCACAAGGATAAAAGCCAAATACATTGCTCTGGGTGAGATGTAACCTGACAAACAGTCTCCTGTGACTGATGCATTTGAACTACTAATACACTCTATATAATGATTTTTTTTCTGACAGCTAGCAGTCATATTTTTTTGCTTAGTTTTTCTGCTTGTTCATGCTGAGCTTTCTGAGTTCCTATATATCAGATTTCACGGCAAGGAACACAGGGCAGGAGGACAGTTCTCTGTCATGCCAGTTTCATACTACAAGTTCAGGAGGAAACAAGCCTCAAAATAATTTGAAATTTTTCTTAAAATTAATATTTTTCTAATATATCTCTCTTTTTTTTCCTTTTTTTTTTCAAAAAGCCACAAAGTCAGCTGGTCAGCGGGAACTTCATTTATAACTGTCAATTTAACAGTTCATTTATTTCACTGAAGCAGTGAGACACAACAGGGGTGTGGTAACCATGAGATAATCACACCTCTGGGGTCTTATGAGGCAAGGAGAAACAGCCAATTCCCTGTAATCCCACAGTGGTGCGATTAGTGCTCCTGATAGCTACAGCCAAGGAGGTTATGAGATAAACTGAGCATTTCATGTTCTCGGAAAAGAATTAAATTAAATGTTTAACCAGTCTCATTCAAGTTCTGCAATTCATCTTGATTACAGATATGTATGTTCATGAACACTGACCCACATACATTTGTCTACTTTGAAATGTTTGACAGACAACAGGAGTAACCATCTGGTTTGAGAACTATACTATACATAGAAGCTGTAGCCTATTAGCTGCCTGTCTTGTCTACAAGCCCTATAGGCAGGGAACCATCATCATGCCATCCAAAAGCTCCTCTGGGTATGCAATCCTTACCTGCAGAAGTATAAAAAATAAAAGTAACTCACTTGCAAAGAAACTGCCTTTTCCCTGGTCATTATTGTTAGCCCTGCTAATCAGTTTCATTAAATACTCCTCTAACATCTGTCTGCTATGGAAGGTCATACCTTCCATATGGACCTTCCTACCATCTCTTACTTATGATGGTTCCACTAGAAAACATATAATGGGTATTTGGCAGACAAAAAAAATGACATCATGGAGGACTGGGGAATGAGAGGATGCAGAGCAGTGCCACAGAAAGGGACCTGGGGGTCCTGGTCAATGGCAAGTTGAACATGAGTCAGCAGAGCCCTGGCAGCCAGGAGGGCCAGCCCTGTCCTGGGGAGCACCAGGGACAGCATGGCCAGCTGGGCAAGGGAGGGGATCGTCCTGCTCTGCTCTGCACTGGGGCAGCCTCACCTCCACTGCTCGGGGCAGTTTAGGGTCCCACAATAAAAGAAAGACATTGAACATAGAGAGTGTCCAAAGGAGGCCACAAAGATGGTGAGGGGCCTTGAGGGGAAGCTGTATGGGCTGCGGTCATTTGGTCTGTTCAGTCTGGAGAAGAGGAGACTGAGGGAAAACCTCATTGCAGTTACAGCTTCCTCCTGAGGGGAAGAGGAGGGGCAGACATCGACCTCTCCTCTGTGGTGACCAGTGGCCTGAAGTTGTGTCAGGGGAGGTTTAGGTTGGATATTAGAAAAAGGTTCTTCACCCAGAGGAAATTTGGGCACTGAAAGAAGCTCCCCAGGGAAGTGGTCACAACACTAAGCCCGGCAGAGTTCAAGAAGTGTTTGGACAACGCTCTCAGGCACAGAGTGTTATTCTTGGGGATGGCCCTGTGCAGGACTGGGAGTTGGACTTAACAATCCTTTTGGATTCTTTCCAGCTCAGCATATTCTGTGATTCTGTGACAGAAATTACAGAGTTAATGATCTCATCTATTAGGTCATATTGCTCATTTACATTCTTCAGTGTTGTGGTCTGAATTCTAAAATGCTCTCTGAAGCACATCAATGTATTTTAAAGTGACGTATTTTTAAAGAACATTTTCTATGATTGTTCTGAAGACTGAACCAATATTCCTTTATTGTTGGCACTGGCATATGAAAGAGTGTGTCAATGTATGACTGGTTCCTCTGGCTGCTTCTTTCTACTGAAATCTACACTGAAGAAATGATGGCACACCCTTGAGGTCCTCTTCCACTTCTCCAAGAGTAGTCATTGCCCTGGGGAGTTGTGGGTTCACCTTGGCTGGATGCCAAGTTCCCAGCAAGCTGCTACATTATTCCCATTAATCAGCAGGACAGGGGAGAAAATAAAATAGAGAGCAAATAAAAGACACCCAAAAAAAAAAAAAAAAAAAAAAAAAACCCCAAAAAAAAAAAAAAAAAAAAAAAAAGAAAAAAAAAACCCCACCAAAAAAACAAACAAACAAAAAACCCCCAAACATGTAGGTTGAGATAAAGGCAATTTAAAAACAAAAGACATTTTGGAGTCTCTGACATTGGGACAGTTCCTGGTGTCTTCTCACATCCCTGTGCCCTCCACTCCAACACAGAAACCTTGCTACACAAACCTAATACAGAGTCTAATAAAGACTTGAGTACTAGTATAAGCCATGGTACAGGTGCCTGATACTAGCCCATGCTAGAGTTGACAGTCAAATAGCTCAACTTGCCTTCCTGGGCAGCTAGGGTATGGCAACATCCAACAGGCAGCTCTATCAAAGTGCAGATTCTGCAAAACTTTGAGGATCTTCAAGGTTTTCTATCTCTGTGCAGTGACATAGGTGCTTCCAGGCAGACAGTATGAACTTGTGACTGAGGCTGTGGTGCTGCAGGCATTCTAAGGATAGAGAAAGACATATGTATTTGGTTTGTATAGCAAGGTTTTGGTAGTGGTTGGGCTACAGGGGTGGCTTCTGTAAGAAGCTGCTAGAACCTTCCTCATGTCCAAAGGAGCCAATTTCAGCCATCTCCAAGTCAGGCATGGCACTGGCTAAGGCCAAACCCATCAGCAACAGGGAAAGCACGTCTGGAATAACAAATCTAAGACAAAAAGTTGTTGTGCAGCTGCAACTGGAGACAGAAGTGAGGATATGTGAGAGCAACAATTCTGCACACAACAAGGTCAGTAGAGAAGGAAGGGGAAGGAGGTGTCCCAGGCACCAGAGCAGAGATTCCCTTTCAGTCTGTGGCGAAGACCATGGTGAGGCAGGCTGTGTGCCTGCAAGCTCACAGAGGTTCATATTGGAGCAGAGATCCACCTGCAGTCTGTGAAGGACCCCACACCAGAGCAGGTGGGTGCACAAAGAAGTCTGTAACCCCTGGGAAGCTCATGCTGCAGTAGGCTCCTGGCAGGACATGTGGACCCATGGAGAGACGACCCCATGCAGAGCAGGTTTGACGGCAGGACCTATGACCCCATGGAGGATCTACACTGGAACAGTCTGTTCCTGAAGGACTGTGACCCATGGGAAGGACCCACACTGGACCAATTCGTGAAGAACTGCAGTCCATGGGAATGACTCACATTGGAGAAGTTTGTGGAGGGACCCCACAATGGAGCAAGGGAAGGATGAGGAGGAAGGAGCAGCAGAGACAAGGTGTGATGAACTAACCACAGCCCTCATTCCCCATCCTCCTGCACTGCTGGAGGTAGAAGGTAGAGAATTGCGACCAAAGTTAAGCCCAGGAAAAAGGCAGAGGTGGGAGGAAAGTGTTTTTAAGATTTTTGGTTTTTTCTCATTATCCTACTCTGATTTGATTTTTANGACCCATGGGAAGGACCCACACTGGACCAATTCGTGAAGAACTGCAGTCCATGGGAATGACTCACATTGGAGAAGTTTGTGGAGGGACCCCACAATGGAGCAAGGGAAGGATGAGGAGGAAGGAGCAGCAGAGACAAGGTGTGATGAACTAACCACAGCCCTCATTCCCCATCCTCCTGCACTGCTGGAGGTAGAAGGTAGAGAATTGCGACCAAAGTTAAGCCCAGGAAAAAGGCAGAGGTGGGAGGAAAGTGTTTTTAAGATTTTTGGTTTTTTCTCATTATCCTACTCTGATTTGATTTTTAATAAATTCAATTAACTTCCCCAAGTCAAGTCTGTTTTGCCAATGACAGTAACTGGTGGGTGACTGTCTCTCTCTCAGTCCACGAGCCTTTTGCTATATTTTCTTTTGCTATTCAGCTTAGGAGGGGTGTGATAGAGAGGCTTGGGTGGCAGCCAGCCAGGGTCAACTCGCCACAAGACATTAAAATTCCTTCAGCAATTTCAGTTGTCAGAGTCTGATATAACACCCTTAAAATCTTTTTAGCAACTGCACTTGAACATCCAGGAATGATCTGTGTACCCTCAGTAATTCTTGAACATTTTGACTGGTTTTTCCTGTTCTTCCTTTTTTCTTAATAGACCTACTTGTGTAAGAGAGAAGAATGAATAATGGCTTACTCCAGAATTTTCTTTAACACATACAAAGTGCCACATAGGTTTCTACCAGGGTCCTGAACCTAACTCCAGCTACACTCTTGTTTTACAGAACAGCATAAAATAAGGCATCAAAAGAAGGCTACAGTCAGCTGAGACATTTCCTAGTTAACCCTATTTTAGAAATAAGAGGTCTGTTTTCTCTGCTGATGATAGAAGAACAAACTTTGCAATCTTGAAAACAAATATAACGCCAAAAAAAATCCCACAACCAAAATACCTATTTTAGAATTTACTTTAATGTCATTTTTCACCAAGCAGGAAGTTAGCTATAGTTAAAATTATCCAAAATTATGGTTGTTAGTTTAAGTGACTGCTAAAAGCCTTCAGTTGCTGCTTTCAATGGTCTCGGAGTGCTTTTCATGGGTGTGAACAAATGGGATGCAAGTATATGATTTTCACCATCTCATTATAACTGCAGTCCAGTCCTTGGCCTCCTTGCAAAGGAGATGGTCAGCTAACAGGATGAAATTTCTTAAACCTCAGCAAGAAACACCAAGTACGCCACCCTCACTGGATCTTTGGTGGACACCTGTGAAGCAGCACTGCAGTCCTAACTCTGGCTTTCCCCCTACTCAGCTCAATGGTGCTGCCACCCCTTCACAGAGCAGAGCCGCTGCAGAAACGTGAAACAAACAGGAGTCTGTGTGAGTCACCTGAAGTGATATAATGAAAATGGACATCAAATATGTGGGCCCCCTTCAAACAATATTTTGGTGATTATTTGGATACTTCAGGGCTAATCTTAATAGTCAGGCTGATCCTGACTGGAAGAACATTCGCCTGCCCTAACAATGATGGAAACCCCAGCAGCAGTATTTCTGCAAGAGAGAATGCTCTGGAGCAATGCTGGCGTATTTCTATTGAAGGCAGGTTTGGAAGAACCAACACTTTGATACCTGGGGCACTCAGCAAAAAATTAAAAGACTTTTTAAAAAATTATTCTTCTTTCAAAATGCAAGAGAATTATAACCTTTTTGTCCTAATGATAGGGAAAGGGTTTTAAATTCCTGAGTGCTCCCTCCCTCTAGCCCCAAAATTTTTGTAGCTGCGGCACTGAATGCAGTCCCATTATTTTTAATGATATATCAGGACTGGGTAGAAGAATAGCATACCATATATCAAAAGCTACACCCTTGGAAATCACAGAGCTCTTCAAGAAGCCACCAACGGGTTAAATGGTGACCTGACCAATTTGCTATGGTTCATTTGGTCTATGCTAATTGTTTTAAATGCTCACTTTGTGGCATATTCTTTACTGTGCTGATGGGAAGTGAAGCATATTTCTTTAGAGCAGGGATTCAAGTATTCATTTCTATTGGAGAGACTTTTTCAAAAAGGTACAGGCACACCTCAGTAGTGCTATGTAAATAGGAATTAAGCTTCATCTTTTATCCAGTTTAAAGAAATACATGAAATAAATATTTTTCATGTCCTTTTGCTTTGCTTGATTTTTCCATACCATGCTTTTTTCTCTATTCTTCTGCAATGCTTAAAATCAGATTGCTTCTTTCCCATTACCAAGCTCTTCTGTCTGCTTGTGTGGTGAGTGGCTTTTATTTTTATCCCTCTGGACCCTGACCTGGTAGTCATTATTTTGTCTTTTCATCTTTTTTTTTTTTTATTAGACTAGTCAGCCTTGATATTAGTCTTCCCAAAGCTACTATCCATTACACTGTCAGGAAAGCAAGCTGCCTTACAGTAGGCCAAGTGTCAACAGAAGGTGAGGCAGAAAATCAGCCACAATCTAAAGCTAATTACCCTGCCTAGAAGTTAATTAAATACTTGTTAGGAGCAGCAGGGTAGATCCTAATTAAACTTGTCTAATAACAGTATGCTGACATACTCTGACACTGGGAATTCCTACAGGGTTTAAATAATTGTACAAAGGGCAATAATACCTGTCACATCATGGTGTGCAGGCAAACCCTGAAGATGCACATTTCTCAGTGTTTTCTGTATTAATTTGCCACATATTGTGCACTTTACATGTGTTTAATTTACACATGTTTTAATTTTGGTGCCCCAGATCTTTTTAAATGACTTTGCTGTTGCTGATCTAAGTGTAACCACTGCAAAGGGAGATGGTCATTAGTATTTCATTGTATCATTTAATACACTAAACCTGATAAAATCCTGCTGATTGTGACACCTCCAGGGTTACTTAAATGCAGCTGTGGCCCCTTTTTTCAGATTTCAAGACAGTAGTGATTTTACCTGGAAATTAAGAGGAGCAGAGAACACAGCACATCTTGCTAGCCTTACCACATTCTCAAAGGACCAAACTCTGACCACCTACAGGCTGGCAATTTTACCCACTGCAATTCCCATTCACAAGGGTGCCACTGACAGAGACTTTTACCTCCACTGATAAATGTGTCTTAAACCAACGTCTCTTTAAGCCAGTCAGATCTTCATTTTCATTCAAAACAAAAGGAAAGGGAAACAGCTAATAGGTGTAACTGCCAGACAAACTTAAAGGAAGAGGAGAGGTGAGCAGAGGTGAAAACCAGAAGAGACTGACAACAGAAACGAATCTCTGTCTTCTGATTACTTCCAGCCTCTTCCCGGGCTGGAAATATTTTTGTTCCCAGACAGGAAAACACAATTTACCATCATTTCAAATAAATGAGGGTTCCCCACAAACCACAGCAGGGCTTTTGTCTAGTTGTTTTTAAGGGATTGTCTATGCCAGCGGTTTTAATGCTGATTTAAAAGCTGCCGTTTGACCAGGTTCTGTTTTTCAACTGATGAGTTGTCACACTGCCTTGCGTGAGGGTTAATCCCCCATTGTGTTGCCTATGCCACCGCAAAGAAGGACTGCGACAGCAATTGCTGATAAAGCTTGTCTCTTCTCGAAAAGCCCGGAGAGGCTGTGTCGCATGCTGATGGTTGTTTACTGCAGCAAAATGCTGAATGTCAGTTTTAGGAGAGCGAAGTTTCAAAACTTTTTGCCTTTTCTTCCAATAAATCAGTTCAATTTTTTCACTGTTCCTTTCTTCCCCTTGACTCAAGCACCCTTTTTAATAGGGGGTTAGAGCTCTTGGGTTGTAACCAGCAATGGATGCTTGACAGTAGATTTGCTGTTCCCGTCATTAGAACCCTACTTGAAATGCCATGTCAGTGAAACTAATGAAATGGAGTGCCGTGATGTGAAACTAATCAGACATGATAAAACTTTAGGGAGGGGGGAAATAAGAAACCTGCAAAGATTTAAGCCAATAGTAGCACTTTCATTTTGCACCCTCTCCCTGAACAGCAAGGATTAATGGAAAGATGTAAGAGCTCTGATCTTTTCTAGCAAGACTGTTGTAGAAATAATCAATTAACCTTGGGAGATCAAATTGACAGAGCTTAAGAGTGAAGTTATTTAAAATGCCAGATTATCTAGGCAGATGAATACATTTGTTGCAGTACTAAAAGGAAAATGAAAGTCTTTTTCCAAACTTCGTTTTTCTGAACTGATTTAACATTATTTCCCCAGGAGTCAACTCTGCCTTTTTCAGTGTGCACTTTAACACATTAGAACAAAATGAGATTTGATGTACTCTATAAAGAGACTAGTGATTTTTCTCTCTTCTTTCAAGGAGTGGGAGGGTTATTATAGAAAATAGCTTATAGTAACCTCATGCTTTTAGCTCTTTACTTTTGTTTATTTGACAATTTGATTATTTGGGTTCCTGTCCTCTGTGGTGATTTTGGTTGGTTTGCATTCTGGCTAAATCATCTGCTGCTTCTTCTATGGAGTAAGAATTCCTTCGTGCCTTAAAAATACAAAGAATGTAAAATATTTTATAATATCAGTTATTTTTAAGAAATAAAATAATCCCATCAGATGTTCTTTAAACAATCAACTTAACTTCATTTGGTTTGAAGATATAAAAAATTTATTTTATTAAAATGCTTTGGGCTGTGTTATTCAGGCTAATAACTTCTCTACTATTTTATCGTATTAAGATGAGGACAACATAAAGTTATAGCAGGACCAGGTTGTAACTAGACTCAGTGCTGCATTCTGCAGCTGTGTTCCAGCATATAAGAATATGCCCAATGTAAGCATTGAAGCAACAACAATGCTGGTATGCTTGAAAGTAAGCATTCATTCACACACAGTCTTAAGTCATTCCTTCCAAAAGATTTAGTGATCAATCTTATTAATTAAATTGATACATAATCTATAATTTCAACAATGGCACATATTTCACCTCATTAATTTTAAATCAATTTCTTTGTTAAATTGGAAAAGTTGTCTTCATTTCATTCTTCCATTCATACTTTCATGCATTTAATCTCTGTTACTTTTTCTTTCTTCACTTATTGACAGTGCTGTAGGAGTTTATATCAAACACAGCAATTCAATTTGAGAATATACTAGAGCTTAGCCTGATTTTTATTAGCTGAATATATATACTTAACTCCAAACTAGACAAAAATATAAATACTTTTAAGCCAGTAAGAGAATATTTGCACACAAAGATACCCAGGCTGAATTGTACAGTTATAGGGTGTAAACCAGTTCAGATTGACCAAATTCATCCTGATGCATTTTGCCAGCAGCCACACTAGTTTCAGAAACTGCCATCCCCAAAGTTTTGTTTCCACACCAGTACCAGAGGTGACACATGTGCACCCCAATCCCAGGCAAATGAGACAGGTTATTTTAGTCAGTGCTAGCTGTGACTTGAGCTAACTTCATTCTCTCTGCCTGAGGCAGGAACATCCACTGAGCTCTTCTGCTGAGCTGCATTTCAACTGGCAGACAAGCAGTGGAGAGTGCTGTGATCAATCACTTCAGCTGGCTCTAGAAGAGCATCTCTCCATGCTCTCCTTCTTCCATTCCTTGACTACGTAGCCTCTCCTAACTCAGACTTCCTCCAGACCATGATGCTATCAGACTAAGAAGGGAAGTGAGGAGAGGAAGCTCTTTTGGGAACTGGAACAGAAGATAAAATGAATGGGGAACAGATAGAAATAAAAACAATGTGTGAAGAAGGGATTAGTTATGAAATACATGTTTGGGGAAATTATTCTCTGGACTCAGAAGAACTGAGAGGGAAAGTCCTTTGGAAGGTCTTGAGCTTTTACATATGGGCAGAAGGGCTAGAAACTGTGAGAAAAGGGATAGCTTTTATGGACAAGGAGTCATTAAAAAGGATGACTACACATGACAGAAGTCACAAGCTACTGGCCAATCCCTCATTAAAGATACTCAACACTCAGTCAAATGCTTTCTTAGTAAGTTTCACAGTGAGTGCAGGTTCTTTCTCAAAGTTTAAGACATTCACCAAACATGAATGACACTTTTTGAAGTCTTTCAAATAGCAGGATTCTTTTACGAGGTAGTCTGGACAGGACAATTCATGGCAGCGTAAAATTAGTGGATGTCTTAAAATTGTAAAAAATCTGCCTTGAAGATGAAAACAGGTTAGTAGCAAATGACAGTTCTTCCATAAGATAGAGCTGGAAGATCATTTGAAGATTAGAATTCTCCATTGGAAAAACTATCCTGGAAAAGACTTAAGGGTCATGATGGGTAGCAAATTCAAAAGAAACTCTCAGTCCTCTACTATAGTAAAGTACTAGTATGTACCTTCAATTCATAAAGAAATTAGAGTAGAAAGTAGGACTGCTGGATTGCTTTTCATACCCTCTGCTTAGTTGTCATGTCTTCAATTCAAGAAAAAGGAGAACAAACTAGAGGGAATTTGAGGAACTACAAGAACATTTTAAAACTTGGAAACATGATTTAGAGTAAGAGAAATTCAACTAGTTTAACTGAAAGAAAGAGGTTAAGAAGTGACTTGATGACAGTTTGAAAGTACAAACAGAAGGAGATAAAATATGCTAGTGGAGAACTCTTCCAACTACAATACCAGGTTACAAAGTTAAAGGGTGATAAATAGTTTAGGAACAGTGTATTTGTCCTCAACATAGCTCGTGCCTCGAACAATCTATGGCTGATTCTCTAGTGCTGGATATTTTTACTTAAGACTTGACACTTTATGAAATATTATCTATCACACCAAATAAAACTTATTCTACAAAGCTGACCTCCTGTGCTACACCAGTTGTCATAACACCTAGCTGCAAATAGCTCTTTCTGGCTTTAAAATGTATGATGTTTCTAACCAATGACTGTAGCAAAGGTAAACCTAATAAAACACATTCTAGAAGAAAAAAAGCAATTACATAACCTTTTTTTCAAAAGTCTTTCATTGCCATCACTTACCCCTGATTTTTAAAATTCACTTCTCCATCAACCACATTTGTATATTGAAGCACTGTTGCTTAGTAATTGGCACTGTTACAGGGTTTTTTTCTTTTCAAATTCCAGCTTTAAGATAATACAACAGAAATAATGGTTCTTGTGCCTCTCCTGGATAATCTGTATTAAACAATGTCCTGTCACTGCCAACATGGCCGCAGAAAGGAAGAGAATTGCTGTAAGTCCATGGTGCATCCGTAGCAGAAAGAGTGTTCTGGGTGATAAGTCCACTGGTCCTTACTCAGCAAAACCACTGTTTCATATCCCACCTTTACAGGAACTCTTGGCCTTCACTATTCTTGACAAATAGCCACTAGAGGCAAGTGCCATGGGGTGTGCAATAAGGATAGTAACGACTCAGGGAACTCTGCATATTTTTAAAGCAAGAAGGTACATCTCTAGCACACACCACAGTCTCAGAGAGGGAATTCCAAGCAGCATACACAGCAGAATTTGAAGCCTCACAACTTGAAGGAATGGGTTTCTTCTATGCATATAAGAGGAAAACCAATGTATGTCCAGAAAACATACCCATGATTTGAAAGGGATGCTCGCTGCTTGCTTCCTTTCTTTTCTGTGCAAAGATGAGACAAGGCAGAGCATGGAAACCAAACTGTGTTTTCTCTGCAAGACTCCACTCTAAATGCGCCACAGCAGACCTTACACTGTATGCACAGTCTCAGGATAACGAGTTGTAGCCTTGCTAAAATCATCAACATTACACTGCTGCTTCAGTGTATACACTGATTAATTGCAGTCAAATCCTTAGATGCATTAGGAGCAAGCTGGCTTCTGTATCAAGGAAGAATTCCTCTGCTGCCTACCTTCCTTTGACTATTACCATCTATTACAGCCTCAGGGAACTGCAACCTGCCATCACATTTGCCCAGTGCAAGACTAATGGGTTTTGACCCAGTAGATTCCTCTGGGAATGTATTCAACAATTTAATATTTCTAGCGATGCAAAGTGTTTATTTTTTCACTTTGAAAAGTGGAAAAATAACCACTTGTATAATTGTAAAAATTGTATAAATCCCCATCTCCTTAAACTATATTTATATTAAGTAAATATAGTTTAAGGAGATGGGGAATGATACAATTGGTCTGTTTTCCCACGAAAACAACTTCTAGCACTTTTACCTTTGATTTTCTCTTATTGTAACACCAGAGCAGGTGGTGCATAAGAGAGAAAATTCTCATTCTAGAAAAGACAACTAACGTAAAAAGCAAAGGAATCAATGGAAAAAATAGCAACAGCATGGTGAAACACATAGATGCAAACATCTACCTTCTGCCCTCAGACACTGAAGGGCAATCTGTTCAAGTCCAATCTGTCTAGAAATGACTGCCACTCCAAATATCAGGTCTAGGGACATCTCCCATAAGACCATATCTTTAACTCACCTGTGACTGCATGTAAAACCAGTAAAATGACTCAGAAGTACATCAGGCTAAGCAGCTGATACTTGTGGCAGATTTGGCTTTTCTTTTAAGACTGGTGTGGGCTCAAACACAGAATAGGAATTTAGGACAGAAAATTCCCTCCTGCTATGCTCTTATACAATCTGAGTTCTCATGTCAAGAAAGGTAATACTTGTTGCACTTACTTTTACCCATCTACATAAAATACCTGGGAGAAAAGTATCTTGTAAGTGAAAAATGTTATAATTCTCAATTTAATTTACAGTTATTGATTTGCTTTACTTTTGCATTATAGGAAGTAAGGAACCAATCTTCTTGGGGAAGAGAGAACTTTGAACACTTGCTCACGTTAGTTCAGCAGCTGGTGACATTCAGACATTTTGTAAACAAACATAATGTTCTTTCAAACAAGAATCTATCAAATAGAGCATACAAGGTAGCATTAATATTTACCTGTCAGATTTTTGCTACAGGAAATGGGGCTTAGATGATGAGGAAGGAATACAGAAAACTAAAGGATAAGGGAAAGGAATAAAAAAAATGGAGAAAAAATGGAGCAGGGGAGAAAATAGATTATTAAAATAGAAAAATGCTTTGCAAGAATATAAAATGAAAGTAAGGTAACAGCTACTTATTGAATAAAAGCTCAAGAATCCACATTCTGTAATAAAGAAAGGATGAATTGAGGCAGCAATAGAAAGGATTAGAACAGAAACGCTTTAATATAATGTAGTTAGGAAAGAAGGAAAGAACACTATAAAAAAACTTTATAAAACAGTGGCAGACAGAGGGAATTAGGGGAGATAGAAGAGATGAAAACGAAACAAAAAAAACTTGAATGGCATACATCCATTTACAAGGCAGTACAATGAAGGATGGAGGACTGGCCAATAAAAACCCCACAGTTTGCTCCATCTATTATTTTGTTTTACTGGAGGTCAAAAAATGGTAAAGACAGAGTTGAAATGAGGTGAGGAACAAATGGATAGAAGATGGTACACTTAATAGCCTCAAATGCTCTCTATCTATTAAGTGTATTTGAGCCTGGATTCCTAAAATGAGTAGCCTTATGCATTTTTGTTCTTCAAATATTTGCTCCCTTTCATCTTCACTAGCTTTTGCCAAGTTTAACCAAGAGTGTCTTGGAGATACCTAATTTTTCTTGTTTCAAGGAAAGCAGCCACTATGAAGAGGCAAGAAATCCAAATCAATCCCTACCCACCAATGACAGAAGATTGCAGTATATGCACAGATGTTCTCTCTTCAGAAAGCAGTAAATAAACACCGTGAAGTTAATAAGCACAGATGCAGCACAGAATCACCCACATGACATGCTGCCTCTTCTTCAGCTGGTAGTTGGAGACAGAAGAGGGAACTGAGGAAATTGGTGATCTGTAGAAGGTTTATCAGAGACTTTAAAAAATCTGGGACATTGCAAGGCATTTTAAGAAATGCTGGAGGGAACTCAAAATATATTAAAAGTGAGTTAATGGAGCAGAACTGCATGCAGACAAGAGGAAGGAGATTCCTTGAGGACCTGGGGCGGGGCTAAGGCCACTGGGTAGGGGAAGTCACAGGACACAGGAAGGAAAGCAGACTCTTTACAGCATGGTGCTCTAGAAAGGTAGGATGGGAATCCATGAGAAGGCAGGCTTTCACCCAGCCACTCCTCCTGAAACTACTTGTTTCCTCAGTATGCATAGTGTCTTTAACTGTGTGCTGATAAAAACTATACAGAATGAAATGCCATTAGACCATTAAATACTTACTTAAAACAGTGTTTGAGGAAATTGTTCATGAAGTAGAAATTTACAAAGGAAAACAAGTGGAAGCTTTATCGCCTCTGAGGTGAAGACACTTTTCTAAGCTTAGTTACACTGATATAAATCAGAAATAATACCAGTTTGACATGATGCAAGAAGTTTTATAATCACTGGCAAAAGATAAAACATGCTTCTTCTGTACAATGATGTCCACATTTTATTATTTCAGCTATGTCAAGAATTCTGGATATTCATTTATAAAGAATAGCTTCCACTAGCACTGTAAAAAAACATAACCAGAAGGTCATCAACAAGGGAGCTGAGAGAATAATATATCATGAATAATGTATTAAATTATTTCAGTCTTTATCTATTAATGAATTATTTTCAATCATCTTATAATTTTCTTGAATGTATTTGTAATTCAAAAGTAATCCCCATGCAATTTCTCCAAAAAATTATTTCTCTAAATTTTTCTTAGTGTTTTTGTGGATAGAAAGTAGCTGAAATTTGAATTAAATTATTGTGGTTTTAATAGGACATACAACATACAAGTTTTTGTTTCTGTTCCCTGACAAACACATTTCTAAGAACCAGGTTACCTATATGGCATCAAAACCTTCACCATGAAATGTCTTCCTCTAATATTTTCTCCAAGCATTACATTTTCACCAGTACCCTAATAAGATGTTCAGTGTGCTAGGGCAGTCACTGAAATTCAGCATCTAGAATCTATTGCCTGTTCTCAGAACAATTTTTTCTTCCTAAAAGAACAAATGCTATGAGTTTTCACTTACGTCTTGAAGAATTTAAGTGCTAAAAAGATTGTTGTCTTTCAGAACACATTGAATGGTAGTGATGTAGTAGCTGTACCAGGTTATAGATAATTCCTTTTACCTAAACAGGAATCTTTGGTGGTCCAAAATAAACAACACAAATTTTCATTCTTCTTTCCAGAACACCAAATAATACCTTGTTCCACTGACAATTTTTAGATATTGTGAGTTGGTTTCATCTTTGCTTCTAATACTTTAAGCTATAATAGTGATGACTATATCTGCATTGGAATCCTGCAGTCATAATATGAGCGACTGAAGAAGAGATTATTTTTCATTTTCATAGCATAGCCACAGAAAAAATATATACTGACGTGCCAAATAAAAATAACGTGTTTGTATAGATACTTAGCTCATTCTTATTCCTTCTAGTGTGCAGAAATGTGCAGAGGTCTCTTCTAAGTGAAGACTCAGTGGCCTTTTCTGAAATATCTAGGGGTGACAGATTTGGAAAATATTGGCAAAGGCTGTCGTATTTCGAAATTCAATTTTTCATCACTGACTGCAATAAGTGTCTGACAAGTCTGTATTACCTGACCAAATTCTATGACCTCTAAAGACACACCTGTGTCTTCAGCAACAACTTTTTGGCTCTCGTTTTGTGATGTCCAGTTGACAACTGTTCATCTTTAATAACATCTCAGTGTCCTAGTTTCAGCTAGGATAGAGTTGATTTTCTTCCTAGTATCTGGTACAGTGCTGTGTTTTGGATTGAATGATGTTGATAATATGCTGATATTTTGGTTGCTGCTGAGTAGTTTTCAGTTTCCCATGCTCTGCCACTGAGGAGCTGAACAAGAAGCCATGAGGGAGCATCGCCAGGACAGCTGATGTGAACTGGCCAAAGGGATATTCCATACCAGAGAATGCCATGCTCAGTACATAAACTGGGCTTAATTGGCTGGGAGCCACTGATCACTGGTTGAAAACAGGCTGGGTATCAGTCAGTGGGTCATGAACAATTGTATTGTGCATCACTTGTTTGTCTTGAGTTCTATTCCTCTCTCTTTTTTATCTTCCTTTTCATTGCAATTAGTAGTAGTACTAATAGTAGCATATTTTACTTCATTTCAAATTTTAAGCTGTTCTTATCTCAACCTATCGGTTTTATGTTTGTTCCAATTCTCTCCTTCCCATCCCACTGCAGGGGGGCAGTAAACAAAAGCTGCATGTTACTTAGTTGCCAAGTGGTGTTAAACCACAGCACTCCAGAATGGAAGTTTGCCTACCTGAGGCACTGAGTAAAGAACACTCAAAAAATTGTGGATTTCCACACGTATGTTATTGCTCTGTGTTTTTAAATGGCATTTAAAGTAGATTTCTAATAGACAAAATCTGTCCATCTGCATCTCTAATTTACAGCACAAAATGATGTAATTTCTATCAAGCTGACAAGAGAGCATACCTTCTGAATGCTAGTGAGTCTGTCCAGGTCTTCTTCAAGTTCCAAGCTCTTTTCTTTTGGTCACTCACCCCTCACCATTTTTTTTTTCAGCACTCCTCCAGCCATATGCAATGCCACTACCTACTCTGCCTAGGGCTCTGCCTAGGACCTGGTGCTGTGCAAGGCACTTCATGAAGTGCACTGACAGACTTTGGATCAAGCTCTGACCATGGTACCATATCAGCTGCAAACTCTAACAGCTTCAGCTTGCTAACCTGATCCTCATGGAGAAAAACCCTAATGGGAAGATACAAACATCTGTAATCAAGGCTGACATATAAGCACAGTCACTAAAATATTTTGGGTTTCTTGGCATCAGTTCTGGCAGACAGCAGCTCTCAGTGAAAACATAGTATTTGTTGGGATTTTTTCCTGGAAACATCAAACATACTTTAATCCAAGTACTATTTTCTTGTGAATAGAATCAAAGAATTTAGGAAAGTGCTCAGGGACACAGACTTTCCAGATTCAATTTTAATTAAAGACTATAAATACTCATAAAGAGAGGCTTGCACTCAGCTTTAGGGATCAAGCTGAGTAATCCTCATTGGGAGCCTTCTTGTATTTATATGATCATGTTAGATCTTGATAAGACAGTGACTCATCTAAGGCAGAAACTTGCAAAATCTCCATCACACTGTAAGAAAGCACATTCTGCCAGGCTTTTTAATTCCAAAACAGGTCAGGCAGGCTCATCTCCAGATGGCTCCCAAACCAACTGGAACCCTCCCTCAGCTCCCAAAGGACACTATTGGAGAATACCAGTGACTTCAAACAGGTGTGAAACCCTGTGTGGCCCCAGCTGTACTGAGCACAACACAGCCATCAGACAAAACCAAACATGCAATTCCTAATCTGGTTGCTGGAACTCAGTCAGTGATCACCCATGGTGAGCAATGAGCAAATGCAACAGGACCGACAAAAAAAAAAAAAAAAAAAAAGGCAGACTGGTCCCTTTGCCCTACTCATGCAAATCCCTCCAAATGCAACCAAGGAGTGTGATGTGCAGCAGATATGCTGTATCACACAGACACAGGCATTGCCTGCATGAATCACAAAAACTGAATTCTGTGAGTAGTTTCAGCACGTGAGCCTTTATGTGACAGCAGAAAATATAAAGGGAGGGAGAGGAGCTAGTGATCATAAAACTTTCTGGCATCAACTGACTCAGCAAAGACAGAAAGGACACATCTAATTTTAATATTTCCTCCACAGGAGCATTTTTTTCTTCCTCTCAGACAAAGTGAAGAGGCTTTCTCTGACCATAAACTGTTCAGCAGGGACAATACCTGACTTAGTAAAGGCAATTTATGATCATCTGGCAAAGTTTCCAATTTCCAATCTCCTTTTGCAGGATCAGACAGTCTTTGCTGCCTAGCAAACAGGGCACAATGGTGAGAAAAGAAGGATGGACTCCAGTCCATACAAATAATGCTCCTTCCAATAGCTTATCTTTTTCCAGGTAGGTCCGATCTTGAGCACCTCAGCCTCCTTGTCAGCTTTTGCTACTGCTGTTTTAGGCCATTTTGCCTCTATGCATCAAGCACCCACCTTCACAGCCACCACACAGACCCTCTTTCAGACAGTCTTCTCCAGAGGCTACATAATCCTGTTGGGAATGACCTCCAAAACTTGACAGCAATCTCTGTTTTAGATTGCTTTAAAGATCACTTTTTCACTGGAGTATAGAAAAGTACAACCAGATCTGTGTTTTATATATATAAATTGTTAGCCTAACCCAAAATGTGTTCACTGGATTTGAAGAGAGAACTCCCATTCCATTTTACCTTCACAATGGTGCTGGAATGGTTGAATAAAGTGTTGCCCTGCTGCCCATATGCCATTCAGCTTCTGTCTGTCTTTTTGTTTACACTGGGAATACAATAGGAACTATAGTCCTTCCAATGCATCATTTATAAGTGTATTCTACCTCTGAATGTACAGACAGAACTGGCTCTGTGAATGAGCTCTGTGAATATTGCCAAGACACTGTGCTTTGTTCAGCATTATTCTTCACAATAGATACCACACTTTGGAAGTAATTTTAAAAAGGGAATCAAAATAGTGGTACTTTTAGCCTTTGTTTCTTTTATACCACACTGCATTCTCTGTCTCTCACTCAGCTGCTTCTATTATACTGACAAATTAAATAAACCACTCCATTGCTAAAGAGGCTTGGGCGGGCTGGGCTTCAGTACACTGCCGCACGAGGAAGTCGAAATAAACATTTATACCAGTTTTATTCTTAACAAATTTAAGTTAACTTTAGTCAAGCATCCTTTTTTGTTGGTTTTTACTTTTTTTTAAGAATGAACGAAAGAAAGAAAAAGGGAAAGGGGAAAAAAAGGAAGGAGTACTTCAAATTTTTGAGCCGATCTGCAGCATCAAGGGATCTGGCATCTGAAGCAATGAAGTAATGAGAAGCCATGTGTCCAGGTAATGAGCCTGATTTTTTAGTGCTCCAGTATTTAGAAGCACTGCAAGTTCATTCCTGCTGTGGGGCCTCTGGGAGAGTGACTCGGTGAGTTACGGGCAAAGTGGTGTGGTAGGCACAGGGTCCCTTGCAGAGGCTTGCTGTAAGCAGCTTGCAAACTTCCGCAGCAAACTTTCCACTCGATCCGGGTATTTACCTCTCCTGCTGCAGGCATAGCTCTGTTCTGGGAGGCGTTTGTTTGCATGCTCTTCGGCATACAGAAATAAGGGCAGGTGGGGAAGTGCTGAGAAAAGTGTGTTGGACGGCAAGGGCAGGTTTCGCTGATTACGAGTGTGTATTTGCAGACAGACAGACGGACAGATAGAAAAATGTGTTGGTTTGTAATTTGACTATAGAACTATATTCCCACTGCACCTTTCACAAAAAAGAGAAATAAGAAAATGCAGATAGAGTGGCAATGTGGCCTTTACCTGCTTCAAGGTGCTTTCTGACTTTTGGCTCTCTTCTTCAGCGGGCAGTAAACAGAGAGGAGAACTGGGGAGCAACTTGTGATGGTCTGTTTGTGTGTAGATTAAGTGTGAAAGGTCATCTTCCACATTCACAAGTGCTGGTGCAGTGGTGGGGATGGATGCTGTTTATAGAGGCTTGTCCGAATAGTCCAGTATTCTCGAAAATATTGTCAAACAGCGTTATTTTCCCAAATGAGATCAGAGTAATGAGCACAATGTTGCCTGGGTTAGGTCTGAAAGCTCCCCATGTACTCCTGGACTAGCTGTGTGTGAATAATGCAGGACGAGTCTCACTCTGCCAGTGCCTTTCCCCTCCTCTCCTAACAAAGCAGACAACTTACAAGCAGGAGTCTGAGCTAGGAAGGGAACCCTTTTATTTTCTTTTATTTTTTTTGGAGGGGGGATGTTTGTTTTAAAGAACCTTAGAAGTAGTCAGCTTCCTTCTAAAATCGGCACTAAATGCCAGCCATGGGCTGTGAAAACCTGAGGTTCCTTTCCAAGGCAGGGAGGCTGCAGAACAGGTTGGGACCGCTATAGCAGGGATGGACTTTGGCGGTCAGGTCAAGCAGGGAACACTTGGCAAGGAGTGATCAGGGCTTATTTTTTATTACTGTAGAACGACTTTTTAAAAAGGGGGAAGGAAAGAAAACCCCTCAGGTGAAATTTCCTTCTATTGTCTAACAAAATTCCCTTTAATTTGTCCCCAGGGCCATCCAGCCGCCTTGCAATTCCCCACTCCCGCCTCTGTCAACGCCAGCGGCGGGGGGCAGCTCCCTGGAGAAGGGAGCGGGAAAGCTGAAGGTCAGGGTTACCCACTGTGGCATGACTTTTAAGCTAAAGGGGGTTTTATTTCTCTTGTTGCCGTGTCAGGTTTAATTTGGCCTGCATTATTCCAAAAGGGTGGGCCTGCTCATGACAGGAGGGGGTTAAATGGGATTACAAGCTTTAGAGGTTGTCAGCAGCCGCTGCTGCCTGGGGATGTAAAATTGCGATTTAATGGTCAGCTCTATCTGTATAGTATCAGCGGAAATCTGCTGTTTTCAGCAACTTAATAGGCACTGTGTTTTCAGGAGGGGCCGGTTTTGGGGGGGAGGGAGGCCGGCAGGGAGAGCTGGCGCGGGCAGCCCCTTCAGTGGGCTGCGGTCAGCGGCCGGGCTGCCCGCTCCCGCACGGGGCTGAGTTTCCTGGTGAACGCGGGCAGGCCCAGGCGAGGGCACACGCGGCGAGGGGAGCGCCGGGGGGCGGCTGCAGGGACTGGTGGGCCGGGCAGGGAAGGGCGGCGGCGGCCGGAGGAGCCCCGGGCCAGGGGTGTCCGTGTGTGGGTTGTGCTTGTGCCGGGGGCGGGGGGTGAAACATGCTGAGGGCAGGCGGAGGGGCCTGGCCGGCAGACACCGGCATTGTCTGCTCGCGAATGAGGGGTCAGCCCGGAAAGTTCAGGATTAGTAAATCTAATATCCTGTCAAAATTCTCATGGTAATGAGCCCCGGGCGGCGGAGCCGGCGGAGCAGCCCGGCCCGGCGCTCCCCGCCAGCCATTTATGGGCTGGAGATTGTGCTGCGCTGGCACGGGCCGGCAGGGAGGGTGACGGGGCCCGCCGCTCTCGGCGGAGGAGGCCGGCGCTGGGTCCTCTCCGAGGGCTCTTGCGCGTTCCCAAGCCCTCCCTGCAGCAGCTTGGCCGCAGCGACAGGAGCGGTCTGCGTTTGGGTTTTCGTCTCCCTTGCAGGATTTCCCCCGCACTCGGGGTTTCTGGCATTAAAAATAAGGGAAGAGAGGCGAAATTATGATTAACCATATACATACTGCTTTATAAAATGTTTTTCGAAGGGCTTTTCTCTCATTTGCAGGGATGGTAAGTTTAAAGCGACAGACAGGAGAAGATAGGAGGAAAAGAAGCCACTGTGCAAACCAGTAGGATTGCAATAAATAATAAACCGTGAGCCACAACAGTATTTTTTTTGAGCTCACAGATAATATAAAAATACAGTTCCTAAGCAAGTAACAAAAAAGATGGGGGGAGGAGGGAGAGGAGGGGAAAAAAAGAAGGAGGGGGGAGAGAAAGTTCCTGTGCACTTTGTTCAAGGTTCTGCACCTCTCTAAGCAGCTGTCACATCCGTACATTATGGTACATTGAATCTGAATGAGGCTCTCCACATCAAAACCTTGCATCCATTATGATATCATCTCCTGCTCTAAGCTGTAATGCTTATTAATTCTGCACCCATACTCTCCAAGCTTCAGCAAATGTATTCCATCAGCCTAGCATTTAATTTAATTAGTACAGCTGGGCTCTCATTCTCCTTTCTGTGTCAGAGGTATTGTCAGCACGTTCTGCTATAACACAATTACTGATTGCTTTTAGATAGGCAGAAATATGATTAGGGTATTGGGTGACTGTATCATAAGCCTTATTAGATTCATTTGAAATCTGGAGATAAATAGGAAACTTTTATTTGCAGTGTAATGAGATTATGCTTATTAGGCCAAGGCCTCACAACCTTTTGCAAAGAACATAGTGTATCACTAGGATTATACTCTGGAACCACACTTTTTGCTCATAGCATCCAAGCAATTTCTCAGCAGCTTTGAGATTTAACTGTTATAGCCCTGTACACATTTTAGGATTGTTTTCTGGCTCAGTGGCTTTCTCCTTTCATAGAGTGCATGCACTTTCCACCATGTGTTTTCTTCTTCTTAAACCAAAAAATCAGGAGGATGTTTTGCTCAAAAGAGGAAGGATGTTTCGGTGGGCTTTGAATATTTATGGGTAAGTAAACATGCCAGTGCACTGGGGAGAAAAGTTTTTGCCAATATCAGTCTTTTTTCTTTCTTTTTTTTTGACACTTTTTTCCTTCAGTAGAAAGCTACAGAAAAAAACCCCAAACATTTCATGCACAGCTGTTTTCAGAAAGTAAAAAACATTGGTGTTGAGATACTTTGGAGGTTGAATCTTGAGATAGAAATAATGAGTTAATTTTCTTGTGTAAAAACAATGGAAAGGCTGCACATTTCATGTCACTTCCAGTGAGTGCATTTAAGTCTTAATGTATACATCACAACCTTTTGTGTTACGATAGCCTGACAAAACATATGACACAGTGTTTGAGAAGCAAGTGTTACATTTTTAAAAGTTCATTTATTACAAGGATTCAGAATTCTGATCTGGTAATTTCCCTGTAACAATCAAAGGTACAAACAACCTATCACTGATTTGACAGGTTACAGAAAGGAGTCCATCAGTTTTAACATTGGTGTCAAATTTAGGTTTCATTCTTTTTCTGCATAAGTTTTGTTGCAAACTCCAGTGGGAGCAAGATTAGGCTCTTACTGAATCCCTTTCCTTTCTGAGTGGTATTACCCAGCATGGAAGCATTTTTGTAACTTGAGTGTCGCAATACCCCGAACCCAGTTTTGTGTTCCTTGTTACATCACTTGCTCTGCAGTTAAGATAAAAGAATTTGTTAGGCTGTCGGATCTCTCAGGCTGAGATCAGACTTGGAGAGGAAAATGTGGATTTGTGCTATCATGGTATTTTTACTTGCATTTGCCTAGCACTGAAAGCACGTTGCAAAGGCTGGCTTGTTTCTGTCATTAGCAAGTTCCATGTTGCATTGTTTATCTTGAACATTTGTGGTATTTTAAAACTGACATGGTAATAAGCTTTCAATAGTCCAGGAGAAAGTTCTTAAAGATGACATTTTCGTATTTCTCATCTAGTTACTAAGGGAGCACCCAGAGAGTAAAACTGTTGCCACAGCCCAGTGGACTCCTGAGTGTGACATTCCCAGCCCTGCCTCCACTAGTACTTGTGCAGGCACATTGTTGTGTAGTTCTTTGTGATTCTCTAACTGAAGAATCTCATGCCATAGCTACACTTTTAACTTTCATGGGTAGGAATATGGATCAGTTTGCAATGGCTTCTGACTTGGCTCAGGAGCCACAGTATGTATGCCTAAGCAACAACAGCAAAAAGTTATTCCCAAGGAATGCATCCTTAATTGGGAGACCTCAGTGCTTTGCAAAAAGAGAGGGATTATGCTCTTCATGTTAGGTACAGGCAAGCTGAGGCACAAAACAGTGAATCACTTCTAATGACATATCTAGAAGCAGCAGCCTTGCTAGTGCCAAGTCTACAAAATACTGAAAATCTTGCATTTGCGCTACATGTGAGAAACAATTTTATTATTGTATAGCTCAATAAAGAGAGATACCACTTTAAATCACGTGTAATTTGGAAAGAGGTGATTTTTCATGTAGTTTTAGAGGACTGAATATCTAGTTTCTTTCTGCCAAATAAAAAAAAATGAATGGCAGCCCTGGTTTATAGTGGCTCCAAAAGGAGCAGAGATGACAAATGCCACAATTTTCCACTGTGTTGCTTCAAGAAAATATTTTAAAGTGTGTTATAATTGCTGTATGTGAGAATGAACTGGTGGTCTTGTTCATTTGTATCCCGTCACTATCATCCTGATTTGCAGTGAGCAACAAGGTTATTCACATACTCAGATTACACACATGCTTCGGTGCTCTGCTGGATCAAGGCCTAATTGACACCCTAATTGACAGGCTCAGTTGAGAGACTGAAGACTAAATTGGGCTTGGAAACTGAAATGTGATGTATGTTTTTACCCTCAGAGGTGGTTCATCCAGGCTGTGTTTGAGATGTGTTACCAAATAATGTGTTCCACCTTCTGCTGTAGCTTTTGTTGCGTTTCTTTTGTCGTCAGGTAGAGGACTTCAGCTGCTGGGAAGAAAACCCAAATAAATATGTTAGACCAAACTAAATGACATGTTGGATGCTAAATCGAAAAAGCTAATTTTGTCTTTGGTCTTTCTAAAACAGGTTTGTTAAAAGAAATAGCAACAGCCATTATTTAAAACCAGATGATTAAATTAGTGTAAGTAATTGTTAGATGTTTGTTTCATATAGGCTCAAAGGTAGAATCACAACAGAAGTAATTAGGGTAATTATTAAGGTCTTTGTTTAATTCAAAGCCTCAGAGAATATTGCATATTCATTCAAGTGAGCTATATTTCCTACTAAAAAATATAGCATTTTCTCAAAGCTTTCATTTACAGGTATGTTTTTAGTGTCATTTTATATGGTATCATGTCATCTTGCTCTCTTTCTACTTTGACAGTGTTTGTTATTCACAGTGATGGCAATCAAAGGGGAAATGTTACTGGTAATTTCTGTGTGCACTTCTAACCCTCAAATATTTGTAGCAGTCATTTTCCTAAGGTGTTAGAGAATTTGAAGATGGAACATGAACTTGCCTTGATCTCTAGCAGAATGAGCTGTGTACATTAAGATACCAAAGCTAAGCATGTTTATATACTCCTAAAGAAAATGCAGTGAGACATTTATGGAGTAACTGAAAAATTGAGGCAGTGCTTGTACCCTTTTATGACAAGGAAGGAAGAAAAACCCAGCTCTGTTTCAGACTTTCTTCTTTTTAAGACTAGTCTTTATAAAATGCAAAGAAAATCTACGAACGAAATGTTTGTGAGCTTTACCATGGAGAGGTTCTCAAAGCCTGTAAACTGCAAGATGAATTTGTATCAGGGAATTCTGAGGGAAAAAGAAAAACCAGCTTCATGGACCCAGTTCTTACATGTTACTAATCACACGGGACACAGAGTGGCAGGATGACTTCCAATATTTGTTGGTGGCACATCAGACATACTATCTTTACAGGGCAATTGGACTGGTGTGGTCTCCTCCTGGATGGATTTAATGCTTGAATTTAAATCCAGATTCTTGTTTTGGTAAAGCCAGGTGTTTCTCTGGAATTCCTAAAATGCAAAATGGTGTTGTTCGGACAGAAAATAATGTTGCTTGCTAAATTAGCAAGTACCATTTTTCCTTCTTGTATTTTGATACTGCTGTAGCACTCAAGGAGTGTGCACTGTATGTGTATTTGATGGAAACAAACACAATTAGGACCAAAATTCTCTCATCCAGATCCCTTACCACTCTAATGATGATCAACTGGAATATTGTTGGTGCCATTGTTTAAATAGATACATTCCACACTAGAATTAAAAATAGCAATTAGAACATTTTTTATTCTCTTTTTTTATTACTGCAAAAGTGCGCTAGTGATGATAGTAATTCACTTAATTTACTTGTACAATGGTAGATGCATGATGCCTTACTATGGACCCAGCTGTTATGGTCTGATGATGGCCTGCCTTTCTAAGTTACAAAAGATTGCTGCACTATGGAGCTGGCCAAACAACTGAGTAGAGAGCAAAAAAGTTGATGCAGTCATAAAAAATGGAGTGAACACAGGTTATAAGTGGTAGCATCACAACTGGAATAATTACAGCTCTGCATTTTAAAGTCACATCTGCATATATGCTGAAGTTTACATTTTACCCATTGGACATAATTTTTTTCCCCACAAAATGTTATAGCCCTTCTTATTTGTGACCATTTAAGTGGACATTGATAAAGGAAAAATAATGCAGGCTCATTGCTGAACAACTGGAAGTATTGAGATGACGTAGGTGTCTGTTAGAAGACAGAAAACAAAGGTTTACTCTGCTGAAAACTTTTGGCCAAGTGACTGCACAAGCACTCATGTGTTAGGACCCATCATTTTTTTGCTTGTCCACAATTACAGAAACTAATTAGAGGAAAGGTAAACCTTCATTTTTTTGTTCCTCCTCCAAGCGAGCTTTATAAACCTTGCTCTCTCTGTAGTACTCTTTCATGCTTCTGGCAGTGTCCTAGGACAGCCAGATAGGACTAGCTCTGCTGATGTTGATAGAAATTTTCCATCTAGACCCTGTTTCTCCCACCTTCCCTTCCAAAAACAGTGCACTTTTTCCACATTTAAAATTACCAGTGGCTTTATGAAAAGGTGCTGTGAGAAGTTGCAGTGCAGCAGAATTTAATCCCCTCCTCACCATCTTGCAATACAGTCGGGATCTCATTCAGCTTTAGGGTGTGCGTTTCCTAACCTGGTAGTCCATTACTTTACAAATTTATGTGAAACTGATTTCGGAAGAAAGGCCTCACCTCTTAATAGACTTGATCTTCTCTTCTATCACATCATGGCACTGAATTAATATCCTATGTCACAGAGGTCTTGCACAGTTATCAGATTCATTTTTAAGGGTAAAGGAGTTGCTTGGTCAGATCCATAATATAAAATGCCTTTGCCTTCAGGCATTTTTGACATACATGCACTTTTCTGTGGGCAAAGAAAATGTGAAAACTTGCATTAAAAATTATGAAATTATGTAAAATTACTGCTAACACTTACTTGCCTTCAGTTTCTATTACGTACCAGCTGACACTCAAATAATGCACAACAACTCTTCTTTTGTTGGTGTTTTTTTTCCTTTCAAGATCCTTTTCTAATTATTAGCTTCTTTGCAGTGTATTTTTGGAAGGGACTATGCCATTAATATTCCTACAAACCCTCTGCAGGTTAAAACTTACTGTATTTGAGCCCCTACAGATAGACTTTTTTCTTGCCCAATGCAGCAGCAGCAACCTGAACATCTGTGTTGATGGAGGTCAACTGTTGTGTTATATGCATTTTCTCTGCTCCTTCTCTCCACTTCAGTATTTATATGTAATTGTTTCTTTCCTGTTGTCTGCCACAATTTTTTATACTTGCAGAATATTATGGGGGCTGACTATGAACACTTCTCTTCCCTACTGCTTTCCTGTGTGCTATATGGAAAACAGGAGGGTTAGGACTGTATTTCTCACTTCCAGTAACTGAGTCCTGGATTCTGTTGCTGAGACTGAATATAACAGGGTGCATGGTGAGTTTATTTCTCAGTAAAGAGCTGCAGTAACTACATCTTGATTAAGAAATGCTGCTAAGAGCCAGATGACTTAGATTTTATTGCAGTCTCTGATTCTTATCTTCCCTTTAACCTGGACAGGAGTTCTAAAATATGACTGCTGGTTTGTTTAGAAATCTTACCAACACTGGAATGGGTCTTCTGGAATGGATGTCCTGTAGAGTTGTGTTGCAAAGCTACCTGAGTATAGCTGCTGCTTATGTTAGCCAGTGTTCATAAAACAATTCCCCAACAAAATATACTTTATTAAAGATGGGTTTGTTAGTATAAGTGTGCATATGCATAGAAACAAAAGCCTATTCGAGAGCAAAATTTAGTGGCTGCTATTTGGTCTACAGTGTCTGGTAGCATCCATCTTCTGAGTAGTCTCTGTCCAATTACCCAATGCAAGCACATGGGGACCTGTGGGTTTCAATTTGGAAAGTGTCAAATGTGTACTACTAAAATAGTATCTGTTTCATCAAGCTGTTCTGGGATTAAATTAATTGTTTTTAACATAATATGCAAGTGTTTAAGAGTCTCTGTATTACTATTGGTCCAAATTTCCCAAAATTTACAATTTTCAAAAGTTTGCAATTAAAATAATATTTTTATTACAAACCTTCTAAAATTTGCAGTGGCAAATACAATGATTTTGTTACACTTGTGATTGGAGCATTTTCATAATGAAAAAACAGAACACGCTGGCGTTTTTCAAAGTAACAAGGTAATAGAAAATTTTCTGTGGCATATTTTTAACATATTTTAATAATTGTTGTTTCAGGTACCTCATGTTGTTAAATAATGTTGTGGCCATTTTTTTTAATAAAGCTGGATTGATGAAAATCAGATTCCAGATAAAGTATTAGAAGCTACAGGAAGTCAAATGTTGAGAATAGTGACCAACATGATATATATAGATGTAGATATGTAGGGCAGTATAGAGGGAACAGATACAGTAAACAGATATGGTAAAAAAAATGGGACAGATACCGTAAAAATTGAGAGTTTCGTTGCACTAAAGTCATTGAGAAGAAGAAAATGACACAGGGAAAGCAAAAAGGGACAAAAAGAATGCTTTGGAAAATGGTTGTGCAATGGAAAATGGTATGATTTGGAGCTGATGGGATGGAAAAAAGATAAAGATCAGAAAACACTATGCCTTGTGCAAGACGAAAGAAATGGAAATCTGAATTTCATAGGTTGAATCTCAACCATATTGCGTTCTGTTATATCACTATAACTCAATCATCTTCACATAAGTCAATGACATCAGGAAACTTAATTACTGGAGCATCTGCTGCTTGTCTAGGAAGGAAAAGTGTTGGATCTGGCATTCCTTGGGGTCTTATTACACATCGAAAGATGTTGGAGCAAGTCCAGAGGAGGGCCATGAAGATAATTAGAGGGATGGAGCAACTCTCCTAGAGGAAAGGCTGAGTGAATTAGAATTGTTCAGCCTGGAAAAGAGAAGGCTTTGGGGTGACCTAGTTGCAGTCTCCCAGTATCTGAAGGGAGCCTACAAGAAAGATGAAGAGGGACTTTTTACAGGGCATGTAGTAACAGGACAAGGGGGAATGAAGTAAAAATTGAAAGAGAGCAGGTTTAGATTAGATATTAGGAAATAATTCCTTTCTGTGAGGGTGGTAAGTCAATGGAACAGGTTGCCCAGAGAAGCTGTGGATGCTCCATCCCTGGAAGTGTTCAAGGTCAGGCTGGATGGAGCACTGAGGAACCTGAAAGGTGTTCCTGCCTGTGGCAGGGTTGTTGGAACTAGATGATCTTTAAGACCCCTTCCAACCCAAACCATTTTATGTTCTACAATATGTAACATAAGGAACTAAAATACAGTTCTCACTGATGTTTGCTTCAGTAGCTATCCTTAGTCATTGTGAAGAAGAAACCCCAAAAGTCTGAGGAGTTCTTCTGTGACTTCCTGTTGGGACCAAACCTGAATCCTGCTAAGAGGAAAGTAGAACAAGGAAAGGTCATTAAACCTTACGGTGAATTGAGCTATGTCTTTATTATCAGATTCTGAAGTGTTCTCAAGTTCTTGGATTTCATCTTGATACTGGCTGTGTCTAGGCTCTATCTGGAGGAAAGCCAGGCATGCACCAAACTTAACCTTTACATCTCCGCATCCAGATGTCCATTCATATGTGGAAGACCACAGTCTTTTATAAATGGTAAGACACTGTGATTCCAGGGTTTATGTCAATAGGTCCATCAAATGCAGACTTAAGCAAAGAAAAAAGTCAGATCCCTACAACCTTAAGAATTGCTTGGGTTTTTGGGGTTTTGTTGGTTTGGTTTTTTTTCTGGCAGGAATCCTAAGTATTAGGGATTTGTAGGAGTTGTCTGATGTCTCTTAGGACATTCTGCTGGTTTCACTGCCATCAGACAATAAATTTAGCTTACTTGCATGTGTCTAAATTTCAACTAGTAATGTAGTAGCAGGAGTTTGTGCACTTTCCAAGTTAATATGGACAAGGTCCTGATTTCATTATTTGTGTGAGTACCTTATGACTAAAATTACAGTGTGATACCTGTTTTTCCCTGCTTTGCATATGATTTGTATCTAAGACCACAGCAGAGTCTGGTGGTAAACAAATGTAGTCTGGACATTCTTTTTAAATATCAGTAGGATTGGGGTACTGGGACCTTCTGAATGACACCAACCACAGAACTTCTCTAGCAATTGCTGGTTTCATTCTAGTAATATACTGAATCCACTACACACATATAAATGTGTATATTTATAGATATATATCTATATATCTATTTTATGAAGTTACCTAATATTCAATTTAAAACTTCAGGCTGTTTCTTAAAGTGAGGTAGCATGTGCAGCACGATCACTAGATCATATAGTGAATCTCTAACTCAATTATTGATGATAATAATGAGAGTAAATATTATGTTTTATTAGGTGTGTAGGCCTAACAGAAACAACACCACTCAGCCTCTACTTATGTTTGCCATTTTCAGTCCCCAGAAAGAAAAAACGTGAATTAAAACTGATGAGAAATGCATTCATTGGGGTATATGTCACACAGCTGCAATAGGGATAATTGGAAGCTTAAACCCTAATCCTGCAAACACTTAAGCGGTGCTTAACTTCAGTGCATGCAGGTTGACTTAAATGCAATTACTCGTTTTTTCAAAAGTGCACCTGCTAAATCATATGATAGAGAAGGGCAGAAACAGGGCTTTATTTAGCATGAACTGCTGAAACTCTGTGCAAGGAAACAGACCTGTGGAATTGCAGTTGACTCATACAGCATTTTCACATAGCACACAAGCCTGTGCATACATTATTCATTTCTCGAATATTCTTCAAGATGTTGAATTTTTTTGATGGAGTAATATACTTACATTCAAAAAGAACAGAATAAGTAGAAATCCTATAGCAAAAAGAAGTATGTTTAAATTAATGTATGTGTATCCATGTGTACAGGCATGTGCCTTTAGTATAATGATTTGTCAGTGAAGAATGTTAGATAGATGTAGTTATTAATGTTGTGCCTGTCATGAGCTCACTCTCAGCAAGCTCTGAGATCTTTAATATTATGATATTATTTAATTTTACTCTTTTAATCTGAAAGAGCAGCCTGAGATCAGTAAGGGGATGGTTTTATCTTAATCATCATTTCTTTCTTCACAAACATGGAGATTTTCAGCCTTCTAGTAACTCCAGTGATGACCTTTTGATGCATGAGGACAATAGAATAAAGTACTTTCACCTTAAACACTGTTAAAACTGGTAGTCTGGATATATTGGTATCAGAAGGAAATACTGCTTGTGCCTTTTTGGAAGTGGGGAAAATATCATAGTATAGTTTGGAGTGAGGTTTCTTTTTCCTCCTTTTATTCCCTAGTGACAGAGTGTGGCATTGACATGATGCTGGGCTTTTTTAGATGGATATGTTTGAATATACTTTTCTTAGCTCAACTATGATCAATAGAATTGGCAGTTTGAGATATCCTCATTTTGCTAGTGGGAAGTTCTTAACCAATACTGCTTCTTCCAGGAAAACACTGATGGAATTTTTAGAGTGTTTATCCTCCATGTCTGTAAAAGGTTTTCAGTTATGGGTTGCATATGTAATGTATGTAAAACATTTTAGTACTCGAAAGATATTCTCATTTAGTGAACTTTTGACTATGAGCGATGGAAAACAAACTTTTTATGCTCTTGGAATATAGGGGAAACTGTCTTATGTTTGTTTTCTTAACTTCCTTATCTGGGGTGGCAGAGGAGATGAGTACATCAGTGGTAAGAATAAGCTGCAGAGGAAGCTTGTTGATTGAGGGATGAATAGGTGGCAAAAGCAGTTTTGTTCAGCCTGTGTTTGACACCTGGAAGTGTTTTTCTGTTCCTGCATCTGGAGGCACCTTCTGGCTTTATCTCATTCCTAGGGGTAGGTGAGAAGGTATCATGTTTCATGTGAAGTCACACAAAATTCTCCTGTGAATCTCAGAGAGCAAAGTGTGACACTGGCACATGTTACAGTTTGGGTTTTTTTTAAACTGGTACTGACAGAGATTTGTCTTCACTCATACCAGTAACTCATCTCCATCATTTTATGGGTTTCACTGGAAGGAAAGGCAGGCATGCATTGGGCTGGATACCACTAAATAATCTGGCCAGGCCTCTATCTGGATGATTTGAGGGCACTAGAACTGTGTGGTACAGTATGAGCATACATTCCAACAGCTAGACAAAGCCTGTGCATGCACAGGTGAGACACTACCATTTTTTTGCGTTGAGTATCCACAGGGGAGACAGTTTCGCACACCTTGGGAAGAAAAAGCTTAAAGCATGCCCATAGGATATCGTAGACAAAGGCATGTCATTCATTATGTACTGTAATCTAGCTGGGATATGTGTACCAAAAAACTTTCTGAGGTACATGTGAGCTAGGCCAAAATAAAGTAAGGGCCTTCATAGAGTAAGCAGCATGAAAAAAAGTCACCATTCTTGTCCTTTTGTAATTAAAATGATCCAGACTCTTGTGTTTTGCACTGGCTTCGGTAGTTCTACTGTGCGTTGTCTATTACTTCAGACTTTGACAGGTTTTTGATGTAAGTGTTCCTGCTCCAAAGTCATTCAAAAAGACAGTTAAGAGCTATGTGAACCATTTCCAGACCATGAATGCTTCTCTGTATGTCTAGGGAACTTTGTGGTCCTGAAACACAGGCAATGCTTGACTTTGCAGTGTCACCTAGTAGGAGATGTTTGAGGGCAGGCAGAGGGGCATCATCAGGAGCTCTCCTAATCAGTGAGAAATCTACAGGGCAGGGTGGGTAAGCACAGGTTCTTTGTACTGCCAGTGGACAGGAATAGTCACACTTGTAGCACACAAGCTATCAAAATGGATCAAAACATCCAGTCAAGTTTTGAGTATCTCCAGGCAAGTAAGAGGCTCCATAACTTCTGGGCTATCCACCAAAGGTGAGCTAAATTGTGCCTTTAGAATTGCCTGTTCCACTCTAGTGAGCATGAAGAAAACCTAGATGATCATTCAGATGGGGCATCTGATTGAGGTGTAATAAGGCCTGCCCCTGTGATCACTTGAACTTAGACTTAGGCAGCATAGAGATGGCATAGATTTGGCTCTCTTTCGTCGTATTCCTTTTCCTTGCCTTTACTTGTTGTTTATTTGGAGGCAATTTTAAGAATGTGAATAATATTAATTATGCAATTACTGCAATTACTTTCTATCCATATGATGCAAAATCAAAAATTGAATTAACCAGTCCAGGTCAACCATGAGCCTTTACCCAAAACACAAACCAACTTTTTTTAAAGTTGAAAATCAGTCTGAAGTGCTATTCCTTTTGAGGGAGACATTTTTCAGTTCCTCTATGACAATATGAGTACAGCTACTCTTTGTTCAGCTTGTTCATCTAAGATTGACATATTTGTAAATATTGCGTGGAGTAGTTTGAATTACTTGTTTGTGTTGCATTACAAGTAGCTTCGGGCTCCTGAAATGGTCTTGGCATAGTTTCATATGATCTAAGATCTAATACCTTTTGTCTTGTAGTTTAAGAGTATAGCAGTAGAATTTCTGTCATGACTGCTGTGAAATTTAATGGAATATATTTGTAGCCAAATGGCTAGTAAAGATTTCTGAAAACTTTTACGAATGTGTGAGCAAGATGTTTGGCACTAGTGTCACTATAATTTGTGTGAGTTGTATGTGTATACATAAGTATATATGCACATACACTGTATATGAACACATAGATATGTGTATGACTCGCTGATCTAAAAATCTTTTAGGATTACTTTAATATAGGGATTTTTTAATCCTGGAATTCCATCTTGTAGTCAACAGGAAATATGCTCACTCTTAACTGGAATTCTTTCCTTGATCAGATTGTGTTTGTATCTGAAGTAGTGTATCTAGTACTATTTCAGGTCAAAGCAGACAAAGGTAGTACTCTTATAATTACTTTGTTTTCACTGAAAAGAGACACAAAGAAGCAAAGATGCTTGCAAAACTAATATCGGAAGTCTGTAGAAATTAAATCTGATTCAACCATGAGCACATTATGTATTTACCTGATGAGGGAGGGAAATGTTCATACCTGTTGGTCAAGTAGATACATGAGTTTGGGATTTGTTTTCCTTTTTTTTTTTCTATTTTTTACCTAGATTTTAATTTAGATGAAGAGGAATGAGAGTGTCTTTGTAGTGTCTGTGTAGTGTATTGATTTCAATGTTGTACCTTAAAGGGCTAATTTACCATGTGTATCTTATCTATATGAGTATGTCCTTCATGTCCAGTCTAATAAATGTTAAGTTCCTGGGTGGTTTTAGTGGGACTGGGATAAATCAATCTTTTTTTTTTTTATCCCCAGGGCATTCTTCTCTGCATCACAGAGCTGCCCTTTTACCTGTTCAGTGTAATTTAACCTGAGTCAGGAAATCAGTTGAATCTGTGTCTGGAAAACAAACAAATCTAAGAAGTAAATGCTCCTCTAATCCCTGAGGATTTAATATTTTCCATTACAGTCATATAATGCAGTATAATAAAGCTCCAAAAACCAAAGTAAGTAAGAGAAGTCATTCTGTCCCCAGTCCTCAGAGGCAACCTAGATTATTAAAACCAGTTTGGTGAAAGTCTGTCTGATGAAATTTGACTTTTTTTCCTATCTACCTGTGTTTAATCATTTTCCAAATCTTTTTTGGTCTCCAGTTACATTCTTGGAAAATTTGAGTTATGGAAATAGAGTAAATCCTGAGTTGTCCACTCTCCTGTGAATGAACTCTTAAGCCTCCAAGCGTAGCATGGCCAAAAAACAGGCCTTTATCTCTGAACTATTTCCAGACAAATAAGGAGGAACCTTTGACTCTTATTCTTCATAGAATACTTGGTTTCAATCTATGCCAGAAGTCTTTAGAAAAAACGTGCTTGAAAATGTGCTTTTATATCTTGGCAAAATAGCTGCAGATCCCAGTTGCTTTCCTCTAGGCTTTAACCCAAGTTGTAGTTGCTCTTCTGAATTACTCATGCATAATGACAAAAATGTATCATCTTAAACTTTGCAAATCATAACCATTGCTAATTTGTAGGATTGGGAATGGGGAAGAATTACCTATGGATTTCTTTGAATATCAGTCAGGTTTGACATTCAAGTTTATGCTGTTATTTGTAGCAATAGTAACAAAAGCAATTAGAGTTCAACAGATTTCATCCATAGGTGCCACATTTGCATTTCAAGGGCAGTGCATGGTGAGTGCCTTTAATACAGTCACTCCTCAGTGAAAACAGCAGTGGTGGTGGCAGTATTAAAGTGGTTAGTAAGCATGCCTCTGCCCAGGCCACCACATAGCAACCACTAGGTTTCTAAGGACAAATAGCTCTTGCCTGGCCTAAGCAACTCAGTGAGTACATCAAAACATGCCTTGTGAGAGACCTCTAATACCCATTAGTGGTAGCAACTGTTACCTCAATCATGAATGACACAGCCCTAATTATTTAGGTAATTAGAAGTTATAACACTGGCAATATTAAAGGGAGAACTTCTAAAGCCCATTAACAATGTTACTTTAAGTGATCTGGCTGTGAACTGTTCAAATCTCTAATTACATTATATGTCTGTCTTAAAGGGTGATGTAATTAAGTGATGGGAGAGGGAATGAATATATAGAGACTACTATACTATACTTTGTAAGTACTATTTTCACAGAAACCAGCCTCAGTAATGTCATTATGTCATTTAGGGGCAGGGTTTTTTGTTCGACTCTGTACCACATGTAGCTAAAAAATACTTAGAATATATAAAAATTATATATCATGGTTTAGTATAGTGATATTATCAAAATGATATTGGATTGGATATATTATTCAGGCATGACAAAACCATCAATGCAATGGCTTTGTTCATACCACCTCAAACAGCACTACATTTCAACATCATTCATGTAAGTGGGTAAATACCCATGTCATGTATATCCTACATGGAGGAAACCATTTTAAATATTTTAGAAGAAAATATGTAAAATGTTACAAAAATTAGTCATGTTTATCAAAAGTTAACAACCGTTACACCTGCATAAGAACTGATGACAGACTTCTGCATTTTGACCTTTAGGTGTTCACACATTTAAATTGAGGTCTGGAGAACAGAGGAAGCTTAGCATCAGTCCCTTTTTTTCAGATTGGAAAGAAAGTTAGAAAAAAAATGGGAATATAGTGGAAAACAGAGTTGGATGGATAGAGGACACTGTAATTCTCCAAGTCTTTGGTGAGTTTTCAGATTGCTTTCCATGAATTACAAGAAGTAGAGGATTAGTGCTTTCCCATGTTCAGTAAAATATTCATTATCTCAGCAAAGAGAAACAAAATCGAGTAATTCCCTCTTCCCAGTTCCTTTTATTCAGAAACTGACCATGAAACCTCTAAGTTCTAAAAAAACAGTGGGATCCAAGTGCTAGAGTTTGGTTTTGCTTCTGCCTTTGCCAGAACCTCACCATCTGTATGCATATGCAGCCATAGTAGCAAAATTCGTTGTCCAGTTAGGTGGTTACATTTTTGAAATGTTTCTTCTAAATTCAGTGAAAGTAGAAAAGATCCATATGCAACAAAGCAAATTAAAATCTATGCGCTTTTATTCTGCTTATCTTTTCATATTTGATATCCCATCATGACCTGACAACTCTATTAATCATCATTTTAGGGATCATTAGTGGATGACCCTTATAGCCTTCCTCCAGATTCTATGGGGTGTCTGAAGTGAGGAAAATTTGTCAGCATACCTGGGCCTCACAAGGTCTGACTGTCACTTGTGTGTGGGGACACTGACCCACATTCAGCCCACTGTGAATGCTCCCCTTGTACCACAAGAATCACAGAATACTAGAAGGGTTTGGGTTAGAAGTCCAAGCAGTTTTCTCAAAAACTTGGAACAAGCATTTGTGTACACATGGTCAAATATAGTTCCAGGATCTGGCTAGAGTTGGATGTAGAACCCAATCAGAGCAAAGCAAGTCAAAGTCAGGCAATAGAAGGGTAAAGATATACAAGGCAAGCATCTAGGCAAGACCAGGGATCAGAAGCCAAGCCAAAGGATGGGAAACTCGATACGGTTGTACCAAGTTGAAGGGCAAAACAAGAGAGAGGTCAGAGGCAACAGTCAGAAAGCCAAAGAATTACAATGCAAAGCAGAGCATGGGAAGGGGAACAAGACGCAAGAGCAGCCAACGGGAGATTAAGCAGTTAGGGTGTGATTATTCCTTTGACACTCAGGGCAAAGAAGCAGCCAAGTTCAGCTGGTTGTGTTTATCAGGGCTTCAGGGGTCAGCAAAGGCTGGAAAAGAGGGGCCTGGCAGGTCCCTGGAGCTAGAACGAGATGGAAGTTTCTTTCTGCTTTCTAGTACCCAGTCAAACATCAGGCTTAAACATTTCGTCCTACAAATAGCCATTATTTAAGAACTGTTTTGAGATGAGCAAGGAAAGGATTGAAATAAATGCTGTGCATATGTGCCTGATTTACTCAGGGGCATGCGTGGAGACATGGATATTGAAATTGGCAATCACCTGACCTTGGTCCCCAGACTTCACAGGGCATGGCACTCAAGTTGTTTGTGTCACTGGTAAGCATAGGTTACGTATTTCTGTGAAAATATACTACAACAGTAGGGATAAAAGAAAATGAGGTGAGATACCTTGCTGTGGTTGATTTGAGGATTATGAGGTTTTTAAGGTTAAAGGAAAGGAGATACCTTCAGCAAATGGTATAATGTTACATAGGAAGGTGTATGTTCATGAAATCTATTCAAACTTTTCTCTATTTTAGAATACATTTTAAAAGAAAAGTCACACCATGAAGTTATTATTACAGCAATATTATGATGATGCTCAAATTGTACTCAAATTGATGCTGAAGGTCTCGAAATTATATAGTGAAGGATTTTTTCCTAGAGAAGGACATCCAGTCTTGCAGAGGTCAGAGGGCAATCGAGACTTTTCATTCTCAGTTGTATCTTAATTCTCCACTGTCTTTTCTAAGGTGCTTTCTGAGGTGCTGATTCTGAGAGGAGCTCCATGACCTCACAATTTAAGTTTTTTCTTACCTTCCATACACATTATAGTATAGTCTTTAATTTCATGATTGCTTACCCAGTCTCAAATCTCACAACATAAACTATATTATTTCTATGAACAACTTTAATAACAGCTAGAAATGATCAGTCATTCTGTTCTCCCTTTTGTTTCCACATGAAGAGAAATATGAACACTATTATTCGTGTGTGGGATTTTTTTAACTGAAGGTTCTCAAAGATTATGAGAACATTGTCTACAAGTTCAAAATGCTCTACTAAAATAAAATACAACACAGGTGGTTTTGATCATATGACTAATCAAGCTTTGTGTAATAAATTGAAGTCATACCTCTCTTCTCTTTGGAGAAGAAAGGGAGAAAGGTGGCAGATGAGTGAAGTTCTGGCACAAAGATAATGCAGAACTGGCGTTCACCAAATTCCACATTATATGAAGTAGAGGCTACTCAGTGAAAACAGTAGGAAACGGAGTCAAAACAAAGAAGCAGCCATTCCCTTTACCTACTGTATAGTGAATTTCCAGAACTTGCTACCACGAGAGATTGCAGATGCAGACCCTCAGAGGTTCTTCAAAACAGGAGTCAGAAAAATTCATGGACAAGTCTCTAAAGTGATTAGAAGGACTAGACAGGGAGGTGCCCTCTGAAATCCCTGGTGTAATTATTTGTGTGCTAATGGAATACAAAAGAAATGGACTGCAAATAATGACTAGGCTCACATGCTGTCCATGAATGACATCTCCTTTTGCCATTGGGACAAAATATTGGACTACGATACAGTAGCTTCATGTTCTCGTGCATTTTGCTGCTTGTGGCTTTAGGTCACCTTGCCAGTGTACTATCTGCTAATTCATTCCTTTTGAAGCAGTTTCAGCAGCTCTTTTCCACCATACACTAAGGATTTCTCTGCTGACTGCCCGCAGGTATCTGTTGTAAAACAGTTGTTTGGATGTAGGTGATGAGGTGGCTGTTTGACTAAACTAATCTGGGAAGACAGAATCCATATCAAGACTAAATGGTGCTCTGTACAAATTAAGTGTGAACAGCTTGTCAGAGAAATAAAGACGTAGAGAAGACCATTTACTCAGCCTTGGGATAACTACATTAAACCTGATTTTATTCTGTCTTCAAGGGTCTTCATTATCCTTTGTAAATATGTGGTTACAATTGGAATTTTGTAATTTAAAAAAAAGAAGATAAAATTGTGGTTGTTTCTACGCTAGCCAAACTTGCAGTAAGGGTAATATACAGACTAACTGGTACACAACAAAGCACAGCTTTCCTAAGGGTGAGATGGTAACAAAAGCTGAAATACTGGAGTATTTCTGAAGTTCCCAGCAATGGGGACCATTTTTTCCACAAGCTGACTTGAGCACTGATGCTGCCAGCATCTCCTTGACAGAGGCATCTTCCTGAAAACATATTTAGATAAATAAACTCCTTTAGCTGTGGTAGGATAATGGAACTGAGACTTTGTGGGATTTGTAGCAGCAGTGTGCAAAATCAGCACAAATGTGTGAATTCTTAATGTTGTCCTTAACTGACTGCTTTATCCCAGTTCAAGTTTCCTCATGTTTTCACATTGATCATACATTCCTAGTTGGGAATTTATATTACATCAGTTAACTAAGAAAATTCAGTCACAGGTCTTCTCTAAGCTGGACAAAGTCTGTGGGAGTGAGCAGGAAATACAACTCTCTGCAGATGGTGCTTGAGTGGGAATCTGGGACTCTTAATCCTTGTTTTTCTATCAGTCTGGCAAGTTACTTCACTACCAGCTTCAGTCCTGCTTGTTTTCTCCAGACTAGAAGAGGGAGATCATGACACAGGAGGTGTGACTAGGTGCTACCTTTTGTTCTTTGGAGTTTGGTTCAGACCCTTTTCTGATTTGGAATTCAAATTCTTGTAAGATACATGGTTCACATGCTACGTTTCTGTCTCCAGCTAGGAAGAGGGAAGTACTTAGGAGAAGGTGAACTTCTTGCTAAGAATTTTAGGGAATATTTTTCAATATAAATTTAATTGTATTTTATTTATTTAATTATATTCTTACAAATAAACTTGATTATTTGAGCAGTTTCAGAAGAAAAAGTATATAGGCCTAAAAACATATGAAAAGAAAAGCCACTTAAAATACAAATATTTGTGGGCATCTTCTGTAGCTATAGTGTTTAGTTTTCATTGTTATCCCATTCCTGGCAAGGGATAATAATTTTTCCCAATAAAAAATTTGGGACTACGAACTTCAAAATTATAAAACCTTTCAGTTAAAGCTATGTCTGTAGGATAGAGCCCATGGTCTGGTGTGTGCAGATGGATCAGTCTGCACAATGTATTGTGGCCAGTTTCATCTGGTGAGTGAGAATTTTTTTATGTAACAGAGACTGCCATTTTTTGATCCATGTGATTCCAACTCCCATTTCTTTTTATTAAACAGGGTTCTGTAATAGCAAACACAATATAAACTGTTCATTACAGCCATGGTAAAAGCAACTTGAACTACTTCATGTAGATGTTGTCCTTGTATGTTTTATCAGAATTTTAGGTAAATTTAATATTAAACTTTTATCAGAAGACTATAGAGTTTACATAAAAAGTATATCCTCTTACTAAAACCTCAATTCACCTGATGAGTTCTGATAAGACATATAAACCACTCAAGTTCCATTTTTATTTGGTTATTACAGTATCAGATCCTCGGTTGAACCAATCCTGCTTCTGCATTATCCCATACTACATTTTTAAGCTTCCAGCTTAATATTGTTCCTCCTTACTATTCATCAAGTAAATGACTGGAAAAGTGTTCCCTTTTTTTATTGTGATGTATATGCACTGTAAATACTTCAGTCCATTCTCTCAAAGTTTCCTTTGATACTAAGTTGAAAGTCAGTTGAAATTCATTCACTGAAGGTGCTGTGTTGAACTGCCTCAGCTTTTTCCCTAAAGCATGTGTTGCTTCTCTTTTAAATCACTGCAACAAACTTTTTAGGGCTGAAAAAAGTGTGTGCCAGTGCTACACACAATAAACTGAAAAATCCCAGAAAAGTAAGGAAAGGAATTTCCTATCCTCTGATGGAGTATAGCGATTTCTCTTCCTAGTCAGAGATCCCCTTAACCATTCTCCTTAGTACTGTACATAAAATGTGGTAGCCTTGGCTCTGACCTTCTGTCCCTCTTTTGCCCTCCCTTACCTTGTCAGGTTCTTTGTTGGTTTTTGGGGTTTTTTTGCCTATAATTAGTAGTTGCAGACAGTTTCTGTAGTCATGGGTTATTCTGCAAAAATGTAATTTGGTGAAGGGGCATTTGCACAAAAGAGAAAATGGAAGGCTGATTTCAGTAGTAGGGGGGCTGAGTGATTATGAGGCAGAAAGAGTTTATGTTAGTTCCAAAGCAGTGTAATGTCTACCAAAAAAAAAAAAACAACCAATATGCAGTCTATTATTCCAGAATACTGTCTGTGTAGGAACATAGAGAGTTACACAAGCAGTAGCTGCTGCAGCATTATAATTTTACAACCGTAGTTCTGCCATAGTTAATTTCCTCACATGGACAAACCCTCAAATTTTTACTTGCAAAGTCTCACTGAGAATTCTTATTCAGGATCACCTTCATGAATACCTGGCTTCTTTTAAAAAATGTATTGCTTTTTAAAACGTCAGTTGTTGTAAGAGCTATGAACTCTCCCCCAGGCATCACAATCTCTTTGAAGCACTATGCAGATTTTAAAATGCCCAAAATACACTGTTACATTTTGTCATTTAAATGCTACACAGACATTATAAACCCCTGAGATGAATGGACCTGACAGCACTAATAATAACAGCAAGTCCCCTTTGGAAAAATTAGTATGGCTGCTAATTGTTCTTTAGGCATTAGGGCCATCAAAGCAAGAGAGTAAGGAGTGTGCCACACCAAAATGAAGGTGTAAGGTTAAGAATAGAGGTCCGAAGGCTGAAACAATGCTTAGATAGCCAGGCTGGCAGTTCCTTGGAGAAACATCTTAATGACCTGTGTGAGGAACGTTTCACGAATGTCTTTCTCAACTAAAAGCTATGGAAGGGAAGAATTAGGAGAGCACCACATTGCCACTCTTTTAGCTACACAGGGATCTACTGTTCTTCTAGACTGAGCAGCAATACACACTCACACATGAAAGGGTAAGCTGTCTCTCATGCAAACCACTGGCTAAGAAACTGGCAGTATTTATGTACTTATCCAAATCAGTTAGTTTGACCTAGGTAGTGGTAGGCTGTGGCTGGAATCACTGGAAGAGGAGATCTTTGTAGGATTGCATGCAAGCTGCACTGAATCTCTGCATTCACTTATGCTATACAGCTGGGGCAGCCTCATCCTCTTGTTGCTGTTGGACATTTTGTTTTCTTGCATATTTAAATATGGTGAGTGTTTTGTTCTGTTAATGATAGGAAGATAGAGTATGGCCTTGCTAAAAGCATACTTATTTTGAAATACATAATTTACTATTGAAGACAGTTGTTAAAAACCTGGACCCAAGAGGGAAAGCAATGAGGTTTTTTGTAAACATCCTAAATAAACAAGAGTAAATGCCCACATAACCCTGACGGTACAACTGTAAAAAGTGTTTTCACAGTATTCTCAGGCAACTTCACAGGCAACAAAGAGCCTCCCTTTTTTCTGCTTTACTGGATTTTGTTACAGTTCAAGGGCAAATGCGTATTTGCTTCACTTAAAGCTCTGATACATTCTCCTGTTACATTAGGACCAAATTTTCAAATGGGAACAGCCTTTGTATCAGAGATAACCAGCTTGAGAGCCTTCAGGTGTCTTCACTGTCAGAAGGTGAGTTCTCAGGCTCTTTCAGACGCCCCACATACTAGCATCAGCTACCATCATCAGGTGTCACTGCAAATGGTAGCTATTCTTGAGCTTTTAGACTTATTTTTCAATAATACTTAGCTTTATAAAAATGTCCTGCTTCAAGCTAGCTCCTTTGGTAAGAACATTCATTGTATTAGTAATCGCTTACCCTATCCTGATCCACTGATTATTATTGTGGATCTGAGCACAGCAGAAAAATGAGCTATTTCGTTGAAATTGTGTCTCCTTATGTTTATGAATAGGATCATGTGTGATGATACAGAGTAATAAACCTAATGATAAACTAAAAGGTCATTTCAGGTGCTGTTGCTACCAAGAGAATAAAAAGATACATCAAGACCCATGCTAGTTTCAATCCATGATCCCCAAAAAAAGATTGAGGACAAACTAGTCTGTGAGGATAATGATCTGTCTCAATGGCATTGCTTTTATTAGGCTGAAACAAGCTCTGTAAGGTGCACTGACTTTGAAGGCTGTTTTGCCTACCTTAGTTAAAATGTTTTGCACTGTATCTCCTTTGCTGGGTGAACAGAGTGTTGCCCTCACTGTTTTATCTGATTATTCTGGGTAAAATTCAGAACAATTTAAGTTATTTTATAACTTATCTGTCACAAAATAGAAGCTGGGAATTTGACAGGGGGAAATATAATTTTCCATTATAAATTCCTGGACAACAAAGTCAGACCTACAACTGCATTTCTTGGTGCCTTGAAGAAGCAGACTACAGAGTGTCTTGGAATTATTCTATGTGTAATCAACATGCACTCTATTTAAAATTGCCAGTCTGAAACAACCTGTCACAATCCCTTGGCCAGTTAAATACCCTCATCTACTTTACCTCATTGAAATAAGGAGATCAAAATGGCCTTAATTTTGTGATTTGTAGACCTGCTAAAAATACATGGGTTTTCCATCTTTAACTGCATTCCTGAGAGGGAGGTTGATTTTTCTTTCTTGTGATTTTATAGGGGAGGAGAGAGATATGGTTACATAAACTATGCAAATAGAAAATTGCTTATTTTTTAAGTTCTGGTTTCAGATCTACAACTTACTGATGTGGTGGGAGTTGTAGTGCCAGAGCTAAAGTTCGAATTTGACAGTTCACGTTTATTTCACTTCCAGTGTTCCAGATAAAGACTATTTTACTTGTAGCCAGTGTTCCAGATAAAGACTTCTAGGAAGACAACAAAAATCCCACAGTGTGGTGTAAAGCTGACAAAACAGGAGAAAATGAGAGGAGAATAACATCAGAGCTCATAGGCCTCTAGTTTTAACAGTTCCTCTCCTAATGCTTTCTTCCTTTATTTAAGCTCCCAGTAAAGTCTCCCTGTGTTTACCTCTAATTTAAGAAACTGTCCCTTAGTCCCATCCTTTCCTATTCTCTGTCATCCTGTTGTTACTTCCTTCCTCTTATCTTTTGAAAGCTTGCTCACTCGCTCTCCACCCCCACCCTGGCTTATTCCTTCTATATTAATAATAATCTTAGTACTGAGCACTTATATCGCTCTCTACATGTTCAAAGTGCTGTACAAACCTTAGCTAATTAATCCTCACAACACACTCCCCTACCTCTGTAAGATAGGTAAGTATTATTATCTCAGTTTTACAGATGGGGAAATTGTCGCAATGACTCAGTGGCAGAGACACAAGCACAGTAACCTTGTTCTTGCAACCTCTATTTTGAAAATACCTTCTCCAACCCAGCTTGCCTCTATAAATACATTCCCATCTCCTTTGTCTCCTAAATCATCAAGACAAATCCTCTGCCTACTGCTGCTGCCACAGCTCCCTTAATTGTTGCCATCTTTTGCTCTCTCAGACACCTCCAGCAGGAGCTTTGCCAATGCATTGCTCCAGTGCCTCTTTGAATGTCTTCCTATTACATGTGCAGTTTTCATCTCACTTCCACCAAGCAAGATGAAAGCAACCCTTTGCCAGCTTCACTGGTTTATGGCTCTTCTTTGTTTCTGTCCCTGGATTCCATCAAAATCAAGGCATAAGTGCCTGACTCAAGGCTACACATTAGGGATCTGGATCAAGATGGCCTGAATTCCTTCTACATCTTTTCCTAGTACCTTGGCATTTCTGAAGGCATCCTGTACAAGTAGGAAAACAGCACTCTAGGTTTGTCAGTAGAATTTATTCCCTCTGTATATGTGCAGCTCCAAAACAGGTCCCAGTGCTCCTGCTCAGGACCATATGTTGGTTGAGGTGCAGTCCACTGCTTTGTGGTTTCTCTCAGTGAACTACAAGTTCATCCTGCAGGCAAAGACATGGCTTGACCATTGAAGATGCTTGACCTCTCCCAGCTGACAGCTTTGTGTGGCCTGAACCACCTTCCTAGAATCTGGCATTTTGATACTTAAGTAATCTTCTTGAAGTAGATGTGCTGAGTTTGGACCTGAGAACAAGTGAATTGCCAGAGTATATTCTTAAATGTATGAAAGAAATGTCCACAGTTACAAGTCACCCCATCCAGGATTTAACTGCCTCTGTGATTACCTGAGCCTGTTGTGATGCTTCCTTGTTCTGGTACATTGTAAATGGGTTGTAAGTGGGTGTCATGTTTGTGTGGTCACAGAATATGTGTGACACAGTGGACCTAACTACTAATTACTTAGATATTATCCCTGATTTGCTCTCTCTGTATTGGTGCTGTTGGTCTTATCTGACCAATGAGTAACAATAAATTGTGATACTGTATTTTACTGAGGATCTTGCTTAGCTGCAACTGTAAGTTTTTTAAGTCTCTTGTTTCAGACTAATTAATTAGACATGACTATGTGAATTTGCTCTTTAAAAGACTCTGCCCTAATGTCGTGCCCTGTCAGGAACAATCTGTTTAATGGATCAGTGCTCATTTTGTTATTTTGTGTTCATATGACAAAGTATCATACTTTTGCAGGTGAGCTGTCAGTATCTATGGTGCTGAAGATTTTTTCTTTTCAGATACCTTTGAAGACTTCTAGTAAGACTCCACAGCAAGTTCTTACTCATGCTTATAATGATGAACTGAACGTGAAGGCACATCTGTTTTTTTCATCAGCTATATGTATGAGTGTCATAGAGGTCAGAGACTTGGACAAAGAAATTGCTAGAATTTTGCAGCTAAGTTTTGTTGACCCATACCCACTTCTACTGCTACCCTTTTTCATTACTTTATGTCAGCTTAGGTTATACACATACTATCAGCCTATTACTTTGTCACGCATTGGGTCTTCACCTTCTGCAAAGAGTGAGCAAAGAAATTGACCAGCCTTGGCAAATGTTCTTTGGGAGTTGAGTGTCTGTGTCAAATGTTATTTACTTAGTGTTTGGCTTGGTACCCACAGTTCAGGTGATGGACCAGTGTGCACCTGGATGAGCTGCTTAACGCATTAGTTCAGGTTTAATGAGTTATGCTAGGTTTCAGGGACATAAAATATGGCGTCACTGCACAATTTCCATAAGTGTTTGTTCTCAAAAACACAATTTTTGATACCCTCTTCCTGCCTTCCTCCTTCTGCTAAAAATTTATGCTAGAGGGCGTAACCCACAAACCTCTCATCTCTCCAGAGCTCATTAACTTTGGTTAGGGTTGGCATCACTTTCAGACACAAATGTTCTTCCCAATTTACCACCTGTACACTTCTGTGGGTGCTCTGCTTCTTCCTCAGTAGCAACACCCTCTGCATAGAGACCTCTGTGTCTCACAGTACCTCTGAGACCAAGTGACCATGAGTACTAGCTCTGACTTCATCTCTTCTGCTCTTCCTCCGCCCTAACCTTCTTTCTGACTCTAACTTTTTTTAGAGAAAGTAGGAAACAGCTGCTTAGGTTGCCAAATACCTGGGTTGTTTGCCTGAGGAGTGGGAGAGACTGTTTTTCCTATGGACTAGTATTGGGTCTGCATGGCAAGGTTTTAGTAGCGGAGGGAGCTACAGGGGTGACTTCTTTGACAAGCTCCTAAAAGCTTTCCCCAGGTTTGATAGAGCCAATGCCAGAAGACTCCAAGTCAAAGCCAAGCAGTCACAGCTGTAGCACCTCTGTGATAATGTATTTAAGAAGGGGCAAAAGTTACTGTAAATGCAGCTGAGTGAGAATATGTGGTACAAACTCCTGCTGACCCCAAGGCCATTGAAGAAGAAGGAGGAGAAGAGGAAGTCCAGATGCTGAAGAGATTCCCTTGCAGCCTGTGGTAAAGACCATGGTGAGGTAGGCTGTCACCCTGCGGCCCATGGAGTTCCAGGGTGGAGACATATCCACCTGCAGCTCCTGGATGATCCCACACCAGAGCAATTGGATGACCAAAGGAGGTTGTGACTTTGTGGGAAACCTACCCTGAAGCAGGCTCCTGGCAAGGCATGTGGATTCATGGAGAGAGAAGCCCACACTGGAGCAGGTGTCATGACCTATGACCCCATGGAGCAAGCTGCTCCTGAAGAACCGCATCACCTGGAAGGAGCCACACTGGAGCAGTTTGTGAAGAACTGAAGCCTGTTGAAGGACTCCACGTTGGAAAAGTTAATGGAGGACTTGATTCCCCTTGGAAAGACCCCATGCTTAAGCAGGGAAGCATGTGAGGAGTCCTCCTCTTGAAGAGAAAGGAGCAGCAGAGACAGCATGTGATGAACGGAGTGTGAAACTGGGCCTGGGAAGAAGGGAGAGGAGGAGTTGTTTTTAAGATTTGTTTTTATTTCTCATTGTTCTGTTCTGATTTCATTGGTAATATTTTTTTTTCCCAAGCCTAGTCTGTTTTGCTCATGACAGTAACTGGTGAATGATCTTTCCCTGCTCTTATCTCTACTCATGAGGCTTTAATTATATTTTCTCTCTCCTAACTCCCAGCTTAGGAGGGGAGTGATAGAGCAGCTTTGGTGGGCATCTGGCATCCTGCCAGGGTCAATCCACAGCAGTTTATTCAGTAGCCTTAGAGCCTTTTAAGCCTGCAGCTGGAAAACTGCATTATTTTCTGGGAGCTGGGGCAATCATTTTTGGCTCTGGAAAGTTCTGCCTAGTGGCAAGTGCAAAGATCCTTGGTCTTTTCTGAGCCTGGCTCTGATCTCAGCATTCAGTATATTCATTGTGCTGTATGACTACACTGTGGAAAACCTAATTATGAGAAGAGCAGTCAGGAACCAAATGAGCTCAGCATAAGGCCCAGGGAAAGAGAATACTCCAGGCATTTGAACCTGGTTCAGGCACCAGCTCCCATGCCTTCAGCCATTTCAATGGAATAATTTTCTTTTGCCTTTCTTTCTTACCTAACAGAGAATAATTAATGGAATTGTGGTTTTAGTGCATGTGTGTGTGCTTACCCATATCTATTTTCCATGAGCATAACTACTGCTGCCTGGTAGAGTGGGTCCAGGGCATTCTAGATGCTCATTCAGCAAGGCAGCTGTAAATCCCATTGGAAAACAGCGACTGAGTGAAACCTGTTCATTGCTGGACCTTTTTGATTCTGTTTTCACAGGGAGTTGTATGTGGTATTTCACTGAAAAGCTCTGTTGTCTACAGTAGAGGTTATGAGAAATTTAGATTATCCCTAAAATTTGTACCTTTTTCTATTTGCAGTGAATATTTTCCTTTTTAATTAATTTTTCTAAATCAAAATGTAGTAAGTACATTGATGAAACCAAGTTAAATGTTTATTAAAGTCAAATGTGAAGTAACAGGGAGATTCACATGCTGTCAGGGCTACTATAAATACTTTCTTTTGAATAATGACAGTAGCTACATCTCCTTATTCCACCTGTATTCTTCATGCATGTCTAAAAGTGCCCTGTGCACTGGTGCTGGTGTTTTTACTGATTTCTTTACAGCCAAAACACTGGCTGTAAACACAGTTTTTACTGATTTATTATCTGCAGTATTTACCTCTCAAAGTACTGAATGTTTCATTCCAAAAAGGTGCAGTGGTAAAGGATTTTGGTCTTTGCCAGCTTCTTTCATAGCAGAAATAATTTCTTACATTATTTGCTAGCAAAGTAGAGAGACTCTACTTTTTTAAACAGTAAAATTTCTCTAAAAGGTTATATATTATGACCAAAACATTAACGTTTCATTCAGTTAATTTGTCAGCCTACATAAGCTGTCTTTTAGGCTACAAACTGATGTTTAAATAGCAAACAAAGGAAAATAAAAACAGTCTAGAGAGGTCAGTCCTTTGTATCTAATATGCTGTTGCAGTTTACTTTTGTTCTGGTAAGCAGATGCTTTGAAAACTGTTCAGCTGCAGTTCAGGCAAAGGTCATTCGGGCCAGTCAATATATAATGGAAAGATCCAAATCAATATCCTATGAAAGGAGGCTCAGCACCTTCTACCTAAGAAATATCTAGACTAGAACTTACTTCTCAGGCTCATGCTGTCCTGAGGGATTTCCTTCTTATTCCCACTGGGGGAGCCCATCATCATATTGCAGTAATTGGTAATATTTTAACCACCTAGCCATGTGGTGAATTTCATGATGTAAGGAAGCATATTGATAACCAGCCTTTGCTTTTTAGTACGTAAATGCTAGGGTGCCAGGCTTATATTTTCCACATAAAAGTTCAGCAACTATTACCTGCAAAAGGTGGCTATTAGAGACTAAGACTAGAATTCATCATAGTAAGTATGGTTATTTACTTTATACATTTATGCAGTGTATCAGCCACAGCTTTGACAGTGCTCTGCAATTTTTTTTTTTACATGAAGGCATTCAAAGCTAAGAAATATATTCATACCTGCTGTCAACAAGTGCAACTCCCTTGGAAAGCTCTGAGCCAATTTCAGCAGTGACGTGAACAGCAGCATAAATTTTAGTTCTAAATTAGTCAGAAAATAAGTGAAAGTGGGCATAATTTGCATGCTGAGGACTGAAAAGGGAAGAGTAGCTAGCAAAAAAAGTGTGCAATTAAGTGGGGGGGAGGAAATAGAGGATCTACTGGCATGGGTGTAATGCATCAAATTTGCTTCTGAATCCAGACAACTACAAGCAAATGTAAATGTTATACTTAATGCAACTAGCCATTTATAGTGGAGTGAGCACACTTTCTCTACCTGTATGCTCATTGCTATGCTAATGATGGCCTGGAGAATGTCATGTCTAGGCTGGCATTCAGCACATATCTGTATGTATGTGCTGAATACATTTCTCAGTTTCCTAGTGAGCTCAGTAGTAGAATGGCAAATATACTGACTCGTTAGGGAAGGGAGATCTTGAGAAATTAAAACAAATTACCTTGAATCAGGGGTCTTCAGGGGTCTTTTGCTTAAAGCAGCCTTTCTTGAATTCTAGCCTACTGAGATGGATCATGGAAGGTGAGAGAGGTGTGTCGCTGAAGCACCACTTCTTTGGTACATGCTCAAAGGAAATGGCTAAGAACTGTGTCATGAAGTGAAGGCAGTATTTGAACTGTCAACAGGAACTGCTCAGCTTGGGTGCTGTTATGCTTCCAGACAGCCCCTGATGATTCAGAGGCCAGCAGGATGATTCAGAGCCTCTGAGATAGACGTCTCCATTCCAAATACAATGGGTGGAGAAAGGTGGCCACTTCTGAAATAATTCAAAGCAGCTAGGAACCTTTCTTTCTCCACTGTCTGAGCAGGTCACTGAAACTCCCACCTACCAATCACCTGGGAAACCTCTCAGTTTTGATCTGAACAAGTGTTGAACCTCAATCACCTTCATCCACTTGAAATGCAGAGCACTGAGTCGTCTCTTGAGAGCAAGCAGCTAATGATGGAGGAGGAAGAGGCAGCAACCACTTCAGAATAACTTCATTGTTTGAACACTCTTACAAGAAGTGGGAAACATGGATTTTAAGCCTTTCTTGGACTGAAGGGGTTTGAACCGCAATTCCTTTTTCCTCAGAGTTTATCCTACCCATCAGGCTAGAGAAGTTCTTCATTCTGCTCGCTGTGTGAGGCTATGGAGCACAGAAAGAATAGGTAAGAGGGAGCTTGATTTTTCAGCCCATTGGTGAGGGCAGGCATGAGAGAGTCCTGAGTCTTGGTCCCAGCTGTCACTGCTGTTTAAGTATTCTTTACTGTTAATTTGTAATACAGGCACTCATACAGTCAAGTAGACATGGTTGACAGACTGTAGAGACTATAGTGTTTAATTCTGCCTGAATTTGTACTAAGCACCAAAAACATGTGAACGTATTTCCTGACTTTCTCACACCCAGTGATAAGCACCTGAGACTAGCAGTAGAGTTTCCTAGTTAGGAACAGAGTTGTTCAAGGCCTTCTGCAAAGGCAGTCGAGAGAGAAAGGAAATTGATGAAGGAAAAGTGAGACCATTCTTCATTCAAATCACATCCTGGAAGTGCCTCTTCTTCTCTGTTGATTTCAAAGTGAGCCTAGAATGATAATGTTCCCCAAATAAACTTCTTGTTTGAATTTAGTATTCCCAAATCAAGGAATATGATTTTTTTTCTCTGTTGTTTTTCAGTTTATTGCTGCTGGTTTCCTTTGTGTTCACCTCAGAATGGTGTACACCTCAGAATAGTGTACACCTTTGGAGAAAGATACAATGAATTTGTCTAGATGCAACCTAAGTGCCAAGACTGCTATCGAGCACCAACCTTTCAGGGTGAAGTCTGGGAGGTTTTAAACCTTCCCTTTGTCTCAGGGAATTTGTGTACAGCAAATCCTTCACTCTTTCACAGAACCAGCGCACAAAGAACAGACCCCGTTGGAAAGATACGCTCAGTAATCAGTCCTGAAATGTTATGTCAGTCAGCAGTTCTACCTTCTTTAACACATTAAATGCATTGTCTCCATCAAAGCGACGTGCTGTTTCAAAATATAAAATGCATTCATTATGTTGGGATTTTTTTCACCTCAGAACATTTTCCTTATTCCAAACAGTGGCTGTCCTAAAACAAGAGAAGTGACAACACTGCTGTACTACTGGTGTAGTTTGTGGAGGGATCTATAGTGAAGAATCCCAGAAATCCCATTTGAGTTTCCATCTTACTTATTTTCAGTATTTCATGATCTATTAGGAACACACCTCTTATTAATGTGTTTCTGTAAGAAAGGTTGTTCACACAAGAGAGGAAGAAACTCATTGCTGTGAGAATTTAAAATGTTAGAGTACCATTTAGCTAAAGGTTTCTTCAAGTGCAAGTATTTCAAAGGGATCTCTGTATTGCAGGCTTGGGCCCTATAGGTAATTCTGAGACCATAAGGTCTTTGGTGGCAGGTAGTGCATCTTCTTATATGCTTCCAAAAGGTGTCATTTGTGTCTGAGGCCTCATGTTGTTATTGTAATAGTAATGACAGCAGAATGAAAATTAGGCCACTATAGATTATTTTCATTTTTTTCTGAGATATACCTCTTAGGAGCTTTGAGTGGAGGAACAATGTTTTGTAACTGTAATCCAGAATATACACAATTAGACTCTGTCCCAAACAAAAGATTTTTCTAAATCAGATGTCTTCAGTCCTCACCAGTGGTTTAAATGGCCTGTCTTTCCACCAGTGGAGCTGAAGAGAAAATATGGCTCTGTAGGGATATTTTTCTAAATAACAGTGATAACAATTGCAGGGAAAATGGTGGCTGATGATGAAAACCATATTAACTTTGGGTTAGCCAGTTTCAGCAAACTAGCAGAGACAGTGCAAACACTTGCCATTTTGTTTGGAAAAGGCTTCAGTAATAATGTCACTGAAATGGTTCACCAGCCTTCATGTCTCTCTGTGCAGTGTTTTTCCCCTTTTTCATTCTAAGGGGATGTTAACTTGTTAGTGAAAATCCAATAAAGGTCACATAATGTGATTTCTCTGATGGTCTTCACATATTCATCACCATCCTTCATAATCATAATGATCCAGAGTAAATTATACACACCTTAATTGGCCCAGAGAAGCTTCTGGAGGAGCAGGAACAGAGCTATCATCTCCCTGCAGGTAGTCTGCCATGTATCAGCACTTTTACTATAGTCTGAACACAGAATTTGAGGCTTTTTCATCTCTAGTGCCTTTAGGATTTAGGAGTTGTGCTTTCAACAAATGTTCCTAGGATGATATATATCTTTGTAAGATTTAGACTGACTGTGTATTTTCCCCAAAACCGTTCCAATTCCTGAAGTATCTTTTTTTGCTGATCAGTGCAAGAGACATGGCAAGGGTGTTTCCCTGCTCATTTCACTGTATTAGTTGACTTTAGTCCAAAAATAAGTAGTACTGACTGGAGAGGAAGTACTAGGGAAGAAGCAAGAATGTACTTATTTAATCTATAACATAGGTCTTGTTATGGATAAAGAAAACATAGATGCTCTCTTTGATTTAACTTAAACCACCTCCTTCTGTGTTACCTTTAAAAACCTTCAAGACCATGAGGATAAAAAACTAGAACTAGTATCTTCCTTCCTGTACTATTTAATGTGAGTTCTAATTTAAATGTGAGTTTGAAGAATTATTTACATTAATAACTCCGAGTTAAATATTCCAGCCTTGCCAGAAAAGTCAGAGAAACAGGAAAGGCACCAGCTGAACACAATTCTAAATAGGGAACTTTTCCAACAGCTTCCTCCTCATTTGAGATCTCTTTCATACTGGTTGGGATGATTTAGTCTACAAATTCTGGCAGCTTCCCTTCTGATTGTTTTTTGATTTTATTTTTTTTGTGCCAGTGTGTTATGGAAATGTGTAATTTCATTTAGCAGGTCTTGTTTCCTGTTTCCTATACAGTAACTAACATATCACCTTCTGTGCAGACAGTTGAGAACATTGCATTTTAACTGCTAGGGTCAAATCAGAAAGAGACTTTCTCTCTCTGAGAATAGCTATTCCAAAAGGTACACTGAAGTTATCAATAATTTAGTAGCCTGTATGCTAATTCAGACTGTGCTTTCATCTCTATTATGATTGCTGTCACTGTTGCTATTAAACACCACAATTGCTTTCTGCTGCTTTCTTTATGGTACTTAGGTGTAATAGCCTCTGGCATCTCTGTGAATAAGCTTTGCTCTCCCAACACCTAAAATTCGATGTCTCTTCCCACTCTATCCTAAACTGTCCTGGCACTGGACCTCCTGCCAGGGTTCCGTCCGTACAGCTGCTCCGCTCACATCCTGGGGATGCCAGTAGGGCTGTGCCTGGCCAGATGCGCTCAGGCAGGAGGATGCTATGAGGAACCAAGAGCCTGCTCCCACTGCAGCAAGGGCTGCTCATGCAGGTTCAGAAGTCAGGGAGCAGGTAGGGATATGCCAGCAGCCTCAGGGTCATTGCAAAGGCAGTAAAATCCTAAAGCCAGTCATGTGCTCGTTGGTGTCAGGATTTAATCCAAAGTCTTTCTTTGGCTTCCACACAGTGGTTGTGAAGGCAGAGGTCTGTACTGAGGCAAGATCTGACGTGATCTTTCCTATTCAGAAAGTTTGTGTTAATGTAATCCATGGTTTTTCTCCAGGTGCAAGGTCACTTCCACGCCACTTCTGTCAGTCTGTTCTCTCCATATGGCTACATGTGTGACTAACAATGTCCCATTGTTTTGTGATGCCATCGTGCAGTACAGATTATAGGTTCTCCAATGCCTGGCGAATTGGTTTTTGATTTTAGGCCTCCTGTATTGGTGCATGGACATTTACATGAATTTTATCTTTATCTACATATTAGTGTTTATTTAGCAGTTTTTATTTGATTTTATTTTTTTACAGCCTTCCCGCTATGATCTTATCCACATCACATTCTCTTTAGTTGTTGTATGAGCTTTAGAGGGTTACTTTGTATTTCTCAGTCTATTTGTAATTGTTACAGCTTTTATCCTTGGGTGTCACCCATTCTACAAAATGCTGCTAACTTTGAATGTCAAGCAGATGTCTTAATAGAGCCTCAGTGCTTCTCAACACCTGTTTCTCCCCACTCCTTGTTTAAGTAAGCACACATAGTACTTAGTTTTCCAAGCCGGTAATCTGGTTTCATTTTTGTTAGGCAAAAATCTAACCTTGCTGTACAGGTATTCTCTTTTAAAGAGAAGCCCAAATGCCTTACAATATAGTTCTGTTCTCTTCCTACCACATTCACTCTTTAAGTGAGGATTTTGACATCTGTCCTTATCATCCCATTATATGGTCCTTTGCAGAGAACTGTCAGAGAAAACTTCCTGAAGGCCTGCAGCATCAGTGTATGATAATATAAGCATAACTCCTAGATCCCTGAATTCCTCTCTGTCATTAGCATCAATCTAGATCTAAGAGCACAGATACCTGCTTTGTCTATAAATCTATACATTAAGTGAGATCCATAGCCTGCATAGTCACAGAAGTACTAATATTTCTACTAAAATCCCTATTTTAAAAACTCATCTTTAGCAGGGCACTTTCTTGGAAAGTCATTTTAAAATAGCAGCACACTTGCTTTCTTTTCTCTGTCCTTTGAAGTGGGCTTGTTTCTTGTGTATGCCTATGGCCCTCTTTCACCATGGAGAAAAAGTGATCTTTAGGATCAGCAAATTGAGAGCCCTGGTTTTACAAGCATCATGCAAAACCCTTGCTGACCTTTCAGGGACTATTTACAAAGCCAAGACTTTTAGACCATGTGAGAATAAATGCCTAGAGTGTGAAGATTCAGTAAATTAAAGAGTAAATTCAGTATATCAAGAAGAGATATAAACCAATAGTTTTTACACAGAAGAATTTTTTAAAGTTTCTTTGGCCCAAAGAGAGTGTCAAATCAGTTCAAATTTCTTAGACTTGGTTGGAAGAATTTCAATTTCAATGCAGCAGTATTTTCCCAATCCAGTTAAATTTGCAACAGCATTATAACCATTCGTGACATTTGATCACGCCACAGCATTAGTATATGATAAAAATAATAAATTAACTGAGTTAGACAGTAAACAAGCTAGAAGAAGCAGATAATCAAAATCTGGGCTGCAATTCTTAAGTATCTTCAACGATGACATATAATTAAGATACCGTAACACAGATGAGACATATTCCAGATTCTGTATGCTTAAGTAGAAGCAGAGAAGGGGGAACTTTACCTACATAAACTGACACAACTGCCAGCATATGAAATTGTGACATTTGTAAGCATTTCTTCACTAGAAAAAGTAAAGAATAAGAAGTATTCTTGCCCCAAGATAGCACCGGAGAATTGATAGAAAAAAGATAAGAATTGGGTTTTACTGAACAGTGGAGAACACGTCTTTGTGCATGTTGGTGGTCTGATGGGGAACAAGATGCTGAAGGGAGGAAAATATGTTGTTCAGCTGAAGAGAGGCCTAACCTTCTATTTTGTACTTGTGAAAGAGCCTTTTCAATTTCATGATCACGGTATAAATACATGAATATTTATCTGAACACTTGCACTTTCACCTACCTGTTTGCTCATGGCCGTGGCCTGGGAAAGCAGGCTGGTGCTCAAGAGTGAATTGTGAGTGCAAAGCATTAACGTTTCAAATATCCAAAGGGCTGAAAATCACAGTGGAAAAATATTTTGGAAATAATGCAGATTACAAAGCACAGTATTACAGCGCATTCCCCAGATCAAAAGAAGTGTAATAAAATCAGCAGGACATAAAACTTCTAAATATACACCTCCAAAGCCTAACCTGAAAACCACTGAAGGTATTTGGGAGTCTGTGAAGTAGATTTGTCTTCAAGGAAAGTTATGACCAGCCCTGTCTACAGACAATGGCTTCATCTCATCATGTGTTTTTGAGTCAGCGATAAAAGCAAGACTAAGGCTTCTTAGGACTAAAGACTTGTGGTCCTATTCCAACTGCTTCATGCACCACTAACCAGTGTAAGAGCATATAATGCTTCCTGAGGATTTCTCCTTTCAAGACTACTTTGATGAAGACTGCCAATTTAGTACTTCATATAGAAAGTTTGGTGTAGAAACAGAATCATGAAACAAAGGTCTTCTTTCTAACTTTGGAACCACAGTATATAGTCTGTATATATTGTATAAAACCAAGGACTGGAACAATTGCTAAGTTTACGTAGTGTCGCTGGACAGTCTTGAAATTCCCTGCTGAAGATCTGGTGTGGCAGCAGTAGGTAGGTGTCCAAGGCTGTTACACCCTGGTCTTCCCTTGTCCCACCTACGCTTCCAATGGTTTTCCAGCATCAGACATGCCTTTGGTAGGATTTCTGTCATCTAGTTTTAGATGTTCACATCTAAACTTGTTACCTCCAGGTCTCTTCATTTCCAGTGAGGAAAAATACATGTAATTCTAGAGAACTTAGTTTTAGACAAGTACTTTAGTAAGAAACCGTCTGTTTCCACTGACAATAGAGGATGTTCAGATGACCAGCTCAGGTACAGACTTTGAGAACACAGGCTTCTGGCAAGGTACATCTCACTCAGTTTTCCTCTATGAATTGTCAATCATAGAACCATCTGCAACTTCAATTACCTGAAAATAAGAAAATAGCATGTCATTTTTCATTTTCTTCAATGCAGGTCACCCATACGTCCGTTCTTTGGCAGCTATTTCACTTCCTAGCATTGCTTGCCATGGTACTGTTAAACTGAGCACAATCCTTTTCTCTTCACTGACCTTCTAGCAATTAACTGGCTCTCTTTATTACACCCTATTTTAAAGTCAACACTTTTATACTAGAGTTCAATCACTTGGACACTCAAATGACTTCACAGGAGACTAAGAATGATAAAGAAGTCCCTTTAATATATTTAGATTAGAATTATAGTAGATAATTAACTTTAAAACACATTTCTATAAGTGAGAGCTACTAAGTACAACCAAACCAAACACAATTGAAGTTACTCCATTCATTACTTGAACTGTGTTTTAACTTTCTGTGTTGTCTAAGATATGCAATTGATTTTCATAAGATAAATTTTTAGGTTTTATTTCCAAGCCAGACCAACAGGGAAAAAAAGGCATGGAGTTTGACGGTCTCTCAATTCCTAAAGATTCCCCATGTACTCCCATGTCTTTAGGAAATACCTGGTTTCACTTTGAGGATCAGAGCTTAACACATAAACTGTCTTTGGAAGGGTAGAGAGAAATAAGAAGAAGTAGAAATGGAGGTTAAGAATTATCCTATTTTGAATAAGATTCCTTTCTCATTACTGGATATCAGTACCACTGAGCCACTTCTGGCTGCACAAACTTTTTGTTATCATGAGGCATTGGATGAATAAAATGCAAAGATCCTTCTCACTTATTTTGGTGTCTTTAAATAAATACCATGAAAATAATGAACAAGCACAGTGTTCCCTGTAATTAACCTAGTATCCTTGCATGCTTTTGTATTTTTTTTCTGGTATTTGTTGGACATGGATGGAATGAGGGGAATCAGTATAACTTTCTTCATGGACTTTGCCTGAAATAAAGCACCCAAAGACAACTACGTTAAAACAAAACAAACAAAAAGCATCCTAAAATCTTCTTGTGGACCAATAGTATATTACACTATTTCTAGTACTGGCTTTCACCTTCTCCTCAAGAGAACATTAACTTAATTCTAGATGTATTCTAGTATACTCCACTTCATCCACTCATGCCATCGTTTTCTCCCATTTAAATCTCTTTTGCGTCCAGGAGGAGTTCTGAGGAAAAAAAGACTGATAAATCAGGACCATAAAAGCCATTTTAGGATTTGGGAAATATCTCTTCTTCTGAGATGTCCATCTCAGTTCCTGTCCACAAACGTTTATTTGGGTTTAAATTGAGTTTCTCCTTGCCCCCTGGACAAGTGACACTGTCCAGGTAACACTGGCAGCAGCATTTTACAGGTACAGCCAGGAGTGGTATTTAATGCAGAGGTAATGTCTTGAGGACATGAAGAATATCTCTTGGTCTTGTTGGAAGTTCAATTAATTCATCACCTGTGTAGCAGTTTTCATTGCTGACCTTCAGAAAGAAGTAGGCTTTCCTTGATTTACAGGTTAACAGCATAAAAGCTTCAGTGAGTTTGTTTGTGGTCTTGGCTCAGCAAACAACGTCAATGTTGATACAAATTTATGTTGATGCTTCCTTTTATTGCTAAGCCGTAGTACATTCGCAAAACAGACTTCCTTACAAAAATCAAGCATGAAATTATATATCTGTTCTTCTAGCACTGACGAGAGATAGAATATTGTCCCTTGTTGTTCCAGAACAATGCCAGTGTGGCTTTTTGTAACTTTATGCTGACCACAGAAAGAAACCCTTTGGTTTTAAGACAAATGCAGTGCAAGCTATTTTCTTTTAAAATCATATGTACCATGTCACTGAGATCTATCATCCAATAAATATTTCAATAAGCAGAAATATGTAGCCTCCCTTTAAAAAATTTAAAATAGTTATTAAAATACACAGAAAGCTGCCCAACAGATGTTCTAGACTTTTGTAATAAAATATATTCTGGGAGAGATAAGATAAAACATAATGTAATTCGTTTTCTTTATGGTAGTTTTGGGTTTGTTTTTTTTAAAGAGAAGAACTGAACTGAGATAATAAAATCATTAAAATCTTGTCTAATTGCTTAGAATTTTTTATCATGTTCATTTCTACATTTTGAAATATTTAAATGTTATTTTTATGTTAATTTTTATTTGTCTAAGTAAATCTGCGTAAGTTCTCTACCAATGCTCATACTCCCGTTGAACAACTGGCAAGTTGTTTTTCTCCTGTTAAGCAACAGTTAAGCATCTTAAAATATATATCCTGATGTGGCAAAGCAAACACTTAAAGCTCTACCCTTTTATATGAACACTAAACAAAATACTCATTGAACATTAGGACTCAAATAAGAAAGCAGCAGTGAGATGCCAATGCTGTTTCTTGTTTCTCATAACCTCAGTTAAAACAGCAGGGTTTTGTGGAGAGATAAAAAAAAAGCACAGGGGAAAAAAGGTTACTAGTAGGTAGGCAGGGTAAAACTGTCACTGTTTGTGACTCCAAAAATCTTAAATGATGAGAATTTAATTAATGCAATTTGTGTTGCACACAGGTGTGTGAGTAGCTTGTTAGCTACCATAATTAGCAGGACTGGAGAGCTGGTTGCTTTGTGGCAAGCAGCAGTGTGAGGCAGCAGCAGTGGGGAGCAGAAGCAGTGGCACAGCCCTCGCTGCGCCTTGGGGCCCAGCACTCAGACAGGTAGGCTGCAATCTCCACACCTGCCCTCCCTTCCCCTCCAGGAGAAACCTGGCCAAGGCAACCCATTGCACAGAAAGGGTTCGCTGCAGACAGCTGTTCAGGGAATTCCTGAATCTTTGATTTACTGTGATCAATTGCATGATTAGGCTGCATGTCATTGAGGGTGGTGATTATCTAATGGGGGCACTGTGATCTCTGTTGCAAAGAAGCTCTGCTGGGGAGGAAAAATTCACATAAGACATCAATATGCATTTATACAAAATACCATGGACCATCTTTGCAACAAACAGACGATAAATTAAGAGCTTTTTCTCTGTTAAGCCAGTGAAGGAGACATGCTTGCATTAGATTTATGTCAGAAAGTGAGTCTTAGTGTTAGTGGTTTTCTTTCAGCTAATGCATTTAGCCACACTAAGGTATGAATTCAATCACTGAGCTATTTGGGAGGTATCAAGCACAGACATTAAATAGGATTATGCAACAGCCGTCTGCAGTTGCTAATTAAAATGTGGAAAACAGCCAGTATCAAATTATTTTGTTTAGACAATTCATGACTGGGTTAAGTAGTTCAGCTTGTATGCAGTGGTTTCGTTGTTCGGTAGGACTTTTACAATTTCATGGTGACCTGTATCATTCTAATATACAGACTCTAAGTACAGCCAATGTCATTGTGCCCAAAAAGAAACTTTAAACTTTTGTACTGAAGTAGTATTTCTAATAAATAGTCATTTTATTTGTGTAGTTTGGAAAATATATCGAACACAATTTATAGAGTCTGCACACTATAAATTATGTTCACCAGTAGCTTCAGCTACCAATTTCACCTTCATTTCAACTAAATTAGAGTCAATTCTTGCTTTTAGAAGATTTTCCTTTAGTTTAAAAGAAAAATAATGAGCTATTATTTTGCTTTTAAATGGGCTTACATGAATCCTAGCGAATTTGCTTTCTAATGGTCCCTTATTCCAGCAAAATTTCCTTTTGCAAGACTGAGTTCTAGTCACAAGTTGCACCGATGTGCTTTGCATGTATCCAGCAAGCAAGATCCAGAAAAACATTCATTCAATCCTGCAGCCCATTCCCTGTGACCCACCAGCTTGCCTCAGCAAGGGAGCTGTAATCCAGATGAGTTGTTCTGGCAGTGTGTGTCCTCTCTTTCCCCAGTGCACCTGTGCACACCCCTGCTCCCCTGATAACATGACCAAAAGTTCATCCCTTGCACACACACGCTGCCTGCAGCCCCTGCTAAATGCCATGTACATGTGGGAGTGCAACATGCTACAGGAACCACTTTCCTTTATGCTTTTTTGTTGCACATTATCCCACCTCCTTATGTGACTGGAGCTGTGTCCTATGTTGTAGGATGCCTGAAAGCCATGAATCTCAGTGTTTTAGATGAGGAGACTCAATGCCATACATGCCACAGCTCTTTGCCGGTACATCTGAAAAAAAAGCTGAACATGGGGATTGGATAGTGTGTACCTCAATCTACCCCTGTCGTGGAGCTGGGCCATGTCTGAGTTGTCTCACCAAAGCAAAGGGGTAGGAAAGCATCCCTACATTCTTCAGTGTGACGCGGCTCACATGGCCCACTGCAGCCAAAATTTCGGGCCCTCCTTTATTTGTGCTTGAAAGGTCAGTATGTGCCATCTCTCCATCTTGTCAGTTAAGTGAAACCCCAAAGGAACCCTAGTGCAAGAGCATGTGTGACCATAGGTAGGGTTATAATGACCTCTGTAGTTGCTTCAGTGACCAGTGTAGGAGGTCTGTGCTTCTCATGGTTGTTTTGTTGGGTCCCAAATTCCTTGTTCCTCTAAAGAAACTATCCATTGCTATTAGCTTTCTTCTCAAGCTACCCTTTGTCCAACTCAGAGTTCAAGCAAGATTAGTAGGTTTGTACATTCATTAGAAACACCACTGAAATGATCAGCACAGGAACACAGCTCAAAAAATTACATTTTTATTGTCACTGTTATAGTTTAGAGCCAACACCTGCTACAGATGAAGAGAACTTCTGCCCTACTAGACTTCCATCTGCACTTCCTGTGCACTATCATGAACAGATGGTTTTGCGTCCTTCTAACATTTTGACAGTAACCATTAGCAACTCAAGCATTAAAAAGTTTTTAAACTAAACCTTGAATTTCACTTCACTGTTTTGTGGCAAAGTCAATTCAGTGACAAAATTGCAGCCCCTGCAAAGGAGTAAAAGGAAGCTAGAGTTCTTCAAACTTATGAGTTAGAAGAAAAGGTGATTTGAATAACTCTTCTGACAAAACAATCTGGGTTTTAAGCAACATAGATTCAAAAGGGAATCTTGAAATCAATGAGCAGCATGCTTTAGGAACTTCCCCAACCACTGTTTTTCTCCTTGCATGAAAATGACTCATTAAAAGGACACATCAAATTGCTTTCCATGTCTGTGAAAGCAAACACCAACACAATTGGAGAATTTGCTAAACTGTTACATTGAATGTGATGTATAACAAGAGGGTTAGGAAGCTGCTCCATTTACATGTGGGAGATGATAAGAGAAAAACACAAATGTCGATGTAAGAATAGGCAGGAAATTCCAATTTGCAATTATGCTTTAGTTTTTCTTAACAGACGTTGCAGTTTGTGAAACAGAAAGAAACCTAGTTTTGTAGTTCATGCTCCCAATTTTCAATATAATTTTAATGTAAGTGTACAAAATGTTTAGTTTCATGCTTTAGGTTTGTTTAGGTTTTGTTTTAGTATTTTTGCTCTGAATCCTACACAGAGCACTCATGACATTCATCTGTCTCAGCTGGAAATAGAACCACATTTTTAGGCCCACATATAGAGATGAATTGAGAGTTGATATTTAGTGATTATAGACTGCTAAATGTAGAGATTTCATAGTAAAGAAGTCTTTTAAATGAAGTGTCATATTAATCAAAGACAATCACTTCTACACAGCCTTCTGTAGGTAAACCCTTAATAGGCCCAAGTGTCAGAAAACTGAACTCTAAAAAGAAGAAAACAAAAAAATTTGCCTGTCTCTCCTAAAATTACAAAGTCCCAAAGAGACAATGGGGTTTTTTGGGCTGAAAAAGAAGTTGCACTGTGCTTGGATTTGGGGCATGGACAGGAGCAGGCAAGCACATCCGAGAATGCCATTGCTTGATAGTCAAACGCTATCAGAGAATGCACATCAGCTGCATGCGTGAAGCTTCTCTGTCCTTCAAAAACCGCCATCTAAATCATCTGGCTGAAGGTCAAGCAGAGGTTTCACTTTCACAAGCCAAAAACCTTTCCCCTTCAAGCATGCAGAATTCATATAAAATACAGCGTGATTTCTTTGAAAAAGCCTCACTCCACAGACTAATAGGATGAGCACCCCTTAGGGTCTTGCCCCACACACTGAAGGAGACTTCTCCAGTCCTTCTCCTCACCACTACTCCGCTTGGCAACTTTTATTTTAGGCTGTTGGTCAATGAAAAGGGAGTGAGCTCACAAGGACCTGAAGACAAATGGAATCAATAGGAAGTCCTGGAATGTTGTCACCCCTTGAAAACATTGAAAGCGTGTTTTTATGGACATGATTTCACACTCTGTTTGAAAGGTGTAAACCTTGTGAGACTCAGGGCAGTTGTTCCTTATTATTATGTCTAGCTGAAAGCAGCAGTTGAATCAATGTTTTAGCAGAAAAGGCTGTTCACTCTGGTAATTAAGGGGACTCGAACAGTTAACCTATCAATAAGAGCTGTGCCAGTCAATTCAATAGATCTCATTTTCATAAGGAATTCAGAAGGAATACTCTGCATGCTATTCTGTTCCAGAAAAGAATCTAGTAATACTGCATGAAAAATATATATGTCTTGAAGCAAGTATTTCATTATAATTACCTATCTGACCACATTTGTGAGAATATTTTTCATAACACAATAATACCAGTGAATTTTACAACTTGCCAAGGGAGATACGTTGCTGTCAGGATGCATCCCAAATGTGTTCAGCTAGTTCAGCTCAGAGGAAAAAATGGAGCTTATAGACATGGTAGGCTACCATTCAAGCTGGCAAGGTTCCCATTACAAATATTCCTTCTTTTGAATATCTCTTGCCATCCAAGTCCTACATGATGCATATAATTTGAGCATTCTCCTTAATGAATGACAAATGAAGAGCAATGTCTACAAGGGAGTTTCAGGGGAGGTGTGGGTAGGATCCTGTGCTACACTGAGTGAGCATCTTCAGAGCAGGCAGTGAGAGTAGAGGCCCTGATCCAGAGATTCTTGGTGGGAATATGACCACAGAAAGTTTTTGATATAGCCCAAACAGTGCACAACACCTCTCCAGAGATGTTTAACTGCCAGCAGGATGAAACCTCAGATAAGTGTAGATAAAACTAGAGAACTTTATGTGTTTTTTGACATTTAAGGATAGTACTGTAGAGCTTGACAAGACAAGTTTGTCTAATTAAAGAGAATGGCATGGCACCCTAAATTACCAAAAATAAAGTATGTATTGTTATATATTGCTACTATATGTTTTCTACAGTTTGTACATGAGAAAGTATGATTAAAAGTCGATGAGAGACTGTTTATAAATTTTGATTGCTTCATAATTTTAACTCTGAGCAACATTTTTATCATAATTATAGGCTTTCTTAAAGCATTTATGCAGATTGTTTTATTCAAAAGGGGTTTATTCCATATAAACTCCACTCTTTTATCTCTCCATAAAATGAGTATGTGAATTCCCAGCAACCACAACTCCACTAGACAGTCATCACATTAGCAGCAGAGATATTTTCAAACAAGACAATATTCCTCAGATTTTTCTAAACATCATCTCCTGCTTTCCCAACCAGTGAGTGTCATGGTGATAAATGGTAATGATAATCCTGAGTACATTTGTTACCTCTTTATGCCTCTTTAAAAGTATTAGCAAGTTTGTTCTTATAGTTTCCCTGTGATGTTCCTGTGTGCTATAGCATCCAGTGTATCTATGGTTCAGTGGAGGCTTGGGGAGATTAAGCCAGATATCTCACATCTTCAGATCAAAGATATATAATTCCAGGGATTTAGATGCAGAGCTAATGTTCATTTCAGTGACAATTTTGTATCTAAATATCCTGGAGCCCTACAAATGCTGAAATCTAAAGGATTTACCAGGAACCTCAGGCTGTTAATCGTTATTAACAGCCAGTTGATTGCACTGTTTCAATGCATGTGAACAGCTTTTGAGAGCTGAAGCAGAGTCTGAGTCCGTGACTCCCAGCTCACATTGGCTCATATCCATATTTTGCCTTTGAGAACAGGGCTCAAGAGAAAACCATCCTCTCTCCTTCCTCCAGGTTTTCTCACAAAGGATACGAGGTGTCCATCCCAGCCAAAAGCCCAGGATTTCTGCAGTAGCAACAACCAGAGCATCAGGACACTTTGGTGGAATGTAAGGCAACAAACTGATAGCACGGCTGGACCTAATGTAACAGAAAAGCAATATAACCCCCTGGGTGACCCAGGGGCAGTCCTGGTAAAGCAGCAAAAGTGAATAATCCTGGAAGGATTTTAATCAGTGAATAAAACTGGAAGAGGAGTTGAAAGGTTTGAATAGTTTCGTAGCAGTCACTAGTCTCAGCAAGCTATGCCTCTTTGTGATCTACTCATCCCAATGATTTGAGAAGGAGCTTCACCAGCACTGGAACATCTACAAAGTAAACAGAAGAAAATAGAGACCCTCACTTTGCATATACTGCTGGGACATCAAATGGAAAATATACTGTCACCTTCCCCAAGAAATACAAATATATGATGTTAAATATATACAAAATATGTGAAAACATTTCTGCCATTGCCATAAAAATATGATCTTTTGGTGCATGTGCTTGGATACTCAGAAACTGATTTCTTAAAGCTCTAACATGTTCTGGTGGGTTCATGACAATGATGACAGTCTCTAAACACTTCAGTGAGGAGTGTTAGGTTGCCTCAGTCTCTTTGAAGCTAAGCCTGATGCTAAGCCATGCTCCATTTTAAAGCACTACCTTCAACTTTGATGATTTCATCAAATGACTGGATTGCATTGCAGTGGGATAACCTAATCTTCACTCCATACTTTCTGCTCATAAGCCACTTGAAAAACTGTTTTGCATTTTGGTCTTGGAATGTATATACTGCACTTGAGTGGTGTGGTTTTGACTTCAGACCCTATTGAAAGGGGAAACAAATCTAAGACCTAACCACCTCCACCCTCCTCCAAAAAAAAAAAAAAAAAAAAAAAACACATTGAGAGAACAATTCCATTACTGTCTACTGCTCTAAAATTAAATGAGAGAAGCAATACAAACAAACAATTAGATTTCTTCCCTCTGTTGATTTTTATAGTGTGCATGTTACAGAAGTCATGGCTTCCCTTTGATTTCACTCCAGTATGGATCAGGCATCATTCCACAGCAATCACAGGAGCCAAACCCATGGGAGATACAATTTTACTGAACTTTGTTTTTCATGTCTACAGCACAAACCCCATTTAATCCTTAAACACTAAAATTAGGATCATCTTTGTTTACATTTCCAATTTAGTTTTAGTAATTTCCCAGCTCTATCATTTGAATTTGTTTGATGATATTTCCACCCTGAAAACATGCTAATATTAACATTTGAAGTAGTGGAATAAATACAAGTTGAGTGCCTGGATTTCTCATGACACTGCTGTTGGACAGGGTGCTGATCTGTATTCTAGAGCAATTGTAGGACAGGCAGGTTATTACTGGACTTAATTTCAAGACTTGATAAAACTGCTGCATTTAGGAAAAAATATTTAGCAATGTCAATTATATTTTGACTTCTGAGGCTTGCAATTGTTTTGTGGCAGAATGCTGAAAAAGAGACAGCTGTGTCTGTGATGGAAAGCAGTGAAATACTTATATAAGTATATTAGTTAAAAAAGCAAACACCTTAGAGGTAACAGAACATCAATTTTTAAGTAGCAAGAGAAGATTTTTGATATCTATCAAGGATGTCAATAGGTTTTTTTCCAGGTTTGTTGGTCACTTGTTTGAAAATAAGGGTCACATTCTGCCATAGCCTTTCTTTACAGGCAAATGGGCTGGATAACAGCTACAGGCCGTTTTATTGCATGAGGAAATTGAATAAAGACAGTTCAGGCTCCTCTCTGGAGCCAGGGACCAGCCGCAGAGCCAGCCGCAGTGCCGATCAAAGTTGCAGCTAGAATTTATTGAAAATAACTCAGCAGCAATTATTCTGGAATAAAACCTTATTTCTTCTTTGACGATGTGATCCGATGCTAGGCTGTAGTTAGTGCTGTCAAGGCATGGAAGAGATCTTACCTCAGGGCTGGTGCTTGGAACCCGAGGAGTCTCCAGTGCCCTCAGCGTGCAGCACTCCAGGCGAACCGCTGGGGGTTTTTAAATCTATTTTTTAAATCTAGGGCTTCTGAAGCGGCAACTTTCCGGTCAGACCCAGCAACAGAGTGTCTACGGTACTGACCCAAGAGCCCTGGTAAGGGCTGGAGAAGGCTCCGAGCCCCTCTCCGACAGCCCGGGGGTGCGAGCTGCAGCCCCGCAGTTGCGGCCGGGGGCCGCCGCCCGCAGAGCGGGGGCACCTCCCGCGGGGCGCGGGGCTGCGGCCATCCCCTTCTCCCCGTGCTTCCCCAACACCTGCGGCAGGATTAGCCAGTCTCGGGCAGTCATTGTCGTTCTGCAAACTAAGTGTCGAAAGCCCCCGCAAAGCAACAAACAAAAACCTGCGGAGAGGAAAATGCTGTAATCAGGCAGCAGAGCTTTGGGGATTTGGAGACGAGCTTGGAGAGAGTTCGGATCAAATGAGTTTTAAATGTAAACAGCAGTAACTGCATATGATCAATAATCACCCCGTGTGCATTCCTCTACTCATTTAACATCAGCTAGGACAGTGCAAATATTGTAAGTGAGTATTCGATAAGGAAATCAGCTGAGCGTGTGTTTAAACTGTGGTTAATTATTAATATGAACAATTATTTTCAATTAAATGTTTCATTTAATCTCCTCATATCGACTTGTCTAGGAAGCTACATGTCTAGCTTCCAAAACGATAATGTGGGTGCAGATTTATTCTGGGGAATTTGATATAATCCATATAATATCATTCATGCGATGAATTATCATCTTTACTCGTCTTGCTTTGTCCTAACCAGCTGAGGCAACGAACAATTTTTTGTGTAAATACTTATGACAGTTTTTAGATGCTAAAAGGAATTTTGTCAGGAAAGTCCCTTAAAGTACAGGAGAAAACCACATCTCAGTGAAGATGCAAGTGTAGGAAATGTGAGTTCAAAAGGAAAAGCAGCTCATGTTTCTAATAGTAACTTCCGAAGAAATTAATTGTGACTAATATTTTCCTGCTACCGCTCATAATATCTTGCCATGTCCTGGGCGGGTGCTCTCCCCCCTTTGCAGTGGGTCTGGCCACTTCATTGCGTGGTCCGTCGTTCACCCTACGGAGTTTGTGCTTCTGCGGCTGCCTGCTCCCTGCATCTGCGGTCTTTCCTTCCCCTGCCGACTTCTCCTAAATCAAATCCCTCGGGTCCCGCTGTAGAAAACAGTCCCTGAAACCTCTGAACCTGCAAAGCCCTTTCCTTCCTTCCTTCCTTCCTTCCTTCCTTCCTTCCTTGTCTTCAGATTTGGAGGAGTGACGACAAGTTCAATGAATTAAGAGCGTTGGTTTCTCTGTACACACGGCAATCAGACCCTTTCAACAAGCCATCATATTTGTCCTTAATTTCGACTTTCCCAAGCACTGTTCTCATATTCCACTGTTTGAAATGTAGGAAGATTTAGCATAATTTGGAGGTCAGATTTCTAAATAAGCCTACTTTAAATAACAAGCCCACACGGGAGATTGTCAGTATCTTTATTTTGTATACAGTTTACACACTGGCACTGCTTTTTAAAACCCTATATGTGGGTTAAAACTCAATTTTACAACCCCCATTTATATGAGATGTAGGTTTGACATCTGTTTGCCAGAGTGTTTTGCACTTAGCCTAACACCCACTATTAAATGACAAAATTGTGGCAGGCTGTCAAAGCCAGCTGACTGACAGCTGCTCTACTTTACAAAAAAGCCCCATTCAAATATTTGCAGGGTTGAAGCTTTCTGTAACGCTGTCGCCATTCTCCCCGTTATTTAGCATGTAAAATATAAGTCAAAGTTTTAAAGCTGCTTTCCAAAATGTTGCCATTTTTCCATATAAAAAGAGCGAGCGGTGGCTGCTGGCGGGGATCCAGCGCCAAACGCATTGGGTGGATATTTCGCTGGGTCCCCGCGTTCCTCCTATCTGCACAAACCCGATAAAACTGTCATTTAGCAGCGTTTCTTAATATTGCAGCTAATTAGAGCCGGCGTGTTATTGAAGTGAGAGCAAAAATCCACTTAAAAGAGAGGGGAGGGAGGGGGGTTGAAAAAGAAGGGAGGGGAATTTTCCGTGCAGGCAGAGGTACGCAGCCGGGCACGGCTCACAGCGAGACCCCCCCCCGGGAAAAGGGACGGGCTCTGGGGAGGGGACACCGAGGGCATCCCGGCACTCCCGCAGCGGTCGTCCCCGCTTTTTGCCCTCACCTCCAGGGGTCCCTCTGGGCCGCTCTGGAAGGACGTGTAAGGATCGGCTCTAGCGGAGGGCGAGCGCTGAGCTTTGGCCGAGATGTCTCCCACTTCTAGTGCCACCGATGAGGATGTAACATTTAATTCAGGTCGTTAATACACGCCCGTCCGTTGCCCTGCTCCCCCTCCGAGCGTCAATACGAGTCTGTAAAGGGCAACGGTGGTTTAAACTTAAAAGCCATTTGCTTTTTATTCCAACATCTCTAATGATTGTATGTGACTGAGCACCTCAAAATAGCTGACGAGGTAATCCCTGCATGCTAAGGAGTCTTTGCAGCAGTTGCTGAGGTTTATTTGAAACTCGGGTACTTCCCGCAGCTTTTGCGAGACAAGCAAGGCTCTGGCTGGCAATCGAATCGGAGGTTAATGTTGGGGGTGGGGTGGGGGGGTGTATGTATTAGTTTATTTTTCGAATGAGGACTAGACCCACCCCCTAATAAAAGAAGGAAGCAGTCCGGCCGTAGGAAGACGGCTGCCCGCGGTGTCCGGTCCCAGCGCTCTGGCCCCGGCTCCGTTGGTCCCCCCGCCGGGCTCAGCCCCGGCAGGCACGACCCGCCCGAATGCTACAGCCGGCTCCACCGGCGGCCGAAGCCACCCCTCGGTTCCCCTCCTCCCTCCTCGCCGCATATCCTCGGCACAGACCGGCAGGCACACACCCACACAGCCGGAGCAGAACGGAAAACGGGGCACTCTCAGCTTTACCTGAAAATCTTTAGCTGACTTGTGTCCATTTTAATAACCTCTATCGACTTTCTTTCCTAGAGCGGCTGTCATATTGGCAGAAAGGGACTGGAAAAGAGTGCTTTAGGGAGGGAAGAAAAAAATGCGAGAAGAAAACTAACGGCGCTGTCTAGGAAAGGGGAGGTGATGGCAATGAGCGGTACAGGGCGGAGGAAGAGCGGACCCTCCGCAGCGATCCTGAGCGGAGAGGGGGAGGTTGACAAAGCCCGGCTCCATCCCGAGGGAAGGCCGGGAGAGGGGGAGCGAGAGGGCGGAGGGGGACTCTGAGCCTCCCTGTGAAATCCAAGTTTATTGTCAACAAAGGAGGGTCTGGCCGGGCTCGGAGCCTCCGCGGTCCCGAGCTGTCGGAGGCAGAGTACGGCGAGGGGGCGCCCAGCGGGGTCCCTTGGCGGCCGGGGACCTTCAGGGTACGGCAGAGAGGGCAGGAGCAGGGTCCCGGGGCGGCCGAGGCAGACGCGGTGAGGGTCGGGAGGAGGCGCGGGGAGCCCCGCGGCGCTACACAGGTGCGGGAAGGAGCACCTAGGGGTGGCCCTTCCCTTCCGGGAGGCATCTCTCCCAGAGAAAGGGGCAGGGGACAGTGGCCCAGCAGGAGCGGAGAGGCAGAAATGCAAGGTTAGAGGAGAAAGTGCGTGTGAGAAAAGGGAAGGGGAAGAGAAAGAGGACGAAGGCTCCGGGCTCCACCTCCCCGCTCGGTGCGGCGCTCCAGCTGCTCTCAAACGAACTGCTCAATTCTATTCACTGCCGCGACGGAACAAAAAAGTGGCTATTTATTAGAATACTTGTTTGGTATTGTTCAGTGCCACACAAAAGGCGTTTCATTATGTTGGGGTGGGGAGAAAGCCCCTCTCTTTTTTTTTCCTTTCCTTTTCTTTTTTTTTCTTTTCTCTGCAGACCGAAACAATAACTTGAAATTGTCTTTAAAGTCTTTTCTATCAATAATAAATTTCATTTTCTTCTCTGTCTCCCGCTCTCCCTCTCTCCCCCTCTCCTGTGCGGTGTGTATGTGTGTGCGTGCGCGTGTGTGTGTGAGGGGGAGAGAGAGAGAGCGAGTGAGCGAGAGAGCGCGAATGGTGAGTGTGCGTGTGTCGCCGGGCACTCGTGGCTCGGGCACAGCCGCCTGGGAGCTGCGGCTGGGCGAGGGGCGAGGAGAAGACCGCCGGCTCCGTGTCGCGCTGCCCTGCACCTGCGGGCACGGCCGGAGGAAGGTGTGAGCTAGGCTAGAACAGAGGGGGAAAAAAAAAAAAAACCAAACAAAAAAAGTAATAATAATAAGGCTGCCCCTTCAGATGATATGTTGGGAGGAGGCTGGAGCTGGAAGAGCAACTGTAAGTGTGCCTCTAACTTTTGAGGGGGTCTTCGCCCTGTCTTGGGAATGGAGGAGGGGAAGCCGGCGAGGGGAGGGCTTCCAAGTTACTTTTGCTTCGAGGAGGGAAGAGCCGGTTGCAGTCACTGGGTTATCGGCTGTGACACGGATTTGGGGGGGTGCGGGTGTGGTGTGACAGCGTTTTGGGCTGTCCCCCTCCGCCTTCTGGGGAAGACGCCTCACTGGGTTTTGAGGCGGGGGAGGAAAGCGGCGGCCGGGCAGGGGCAGGGGGNAGGGGGCTGCGGGAGGGCTGGGGCGGGGAGGACGCCGGGGGTGGCGGCGCTGCCTCCCGAGCGCGCAGCGTCCGCTCCGCTTACACCTTCCAAAATTAACATGTCGGTGCGCGGGTGCCATTTAGTGAAAGGTGTCTTGGGCAAAGAATCAATTTCGCTGTGACTGACCAGCGGGCTTGGCTGTATTAATACGGCCAAAAAAGGGGGAAAATCAATAGGCAGAGCAGCCCTCGGCTATTACGACTAATGCCTGCTTAATCTCTCCCTCTGGGAGAGAGCATTCACACGGGCTCGCAGCACTGCTGCTGCGGCCAGGCTGAGCCCGGCTTGATCTTCTCAAGGAAAGGGGATCCCCGGATCCGGTCCTCTGTGAAAGTGACAGCTGCCGGGACCTCTCGACAGGAAGGTCGTACTCAGACTCTCGAAGCCAAGTCCTAGCCCGGAGGTTAACGCTGTCTGGCGTGGTCCCACCCAGCGTCTTACTCTCCCTCTCCAGCTCCAAAGTGGCTGCAGAGTTTCGCACTATTGCTATAAAGTATTGGGATATTAAAAATGGTGGAGTGGGTTTTCCTTTTCATAATTAAGGTTGGATTTGAGGTCGATCAACAGGCAATGCAGCAAGGTTGTACATCTATCGATCGGGGAGGGGACGCGTTTTGGCTGAATCTCTTTTCAGAAACAGGTGTTTAAACATGATAGCGGCTCCAGTCAATTAACCCATTAAAACCCCGTTTTATCGCATTGATTCCGCAGGCTGCCATAAAAGGTTATGTTTTGAAAGCCTCTTTGTTAGGGGGGGTGGAGGTTCGGATGGATGGATGGATGGATGGGGATAGGGAGAGTGGTTACAAATTATTCCCAAACGCACAGCATCGGGCAGGCAGTGAGTTGCCGAACTACCGTTCCTTCCCAACAAGTCAGGCTGCCCCAGCGCCTCAGCGCGCCCCGTCTTCGCCTGCCGCTCCTGGTCCCGGTCCATGGAGGGGCAGAACGGCCGCTGAGGGCCTGGGGGACTGACGCCATCCCCTCCCCGCCCTGGGCCGCCCGGTTGCGCTGACCCTGCGGCAAAAATTGACACATCCACCTCGAGAAAGGCATCTCCCGTGAGGGCTGCGCTTCCCACCCGAGGAGGAGGGGTCCGGCCGGGGGCGGGGGCTATCGCCCTGCACCGGCTGCGGGCTGGGTCAGGCTGTGGGTACAGCTAAACTGTAGCCCCAGCTATTTGCAAGCGCTGTTATTCCTAAAATAGGACAATCTATCAACAACCTGCCCAGCCCCCCGGTACAGCATCTTTTTCGGGTTTGCCGGTCTTTGCTGTAAATTACATATTTGCTAAAGGTGTCAGTAGCGGTTTGTTTACTATCCCGCTTTACGATGACTACTAGGGAATCTGTTTAAGGACAGTGTGAAGTAACAGTCAGTGATCGGCTGAAAAACAGATGACAAACACCCCTTTTCCAAAAGAAAAATAAAGACGGGATCCCATCAACGACCAAGTAACCGGGCTCTCCCTTCGGTGGGAAAGAAACCGGGTTTTTCTCTTCCCTTCACTGGGGTTCGCTATCTGCCTTCCTATGGCCAGAATCCTGCACTGGATGGAGCAAGAGGATCATGTATTTCCTCTGGGTACCTTTAATTTCCAGACCAGCGGTCTGAGATTATTTAGATGTTTCTAGTTTTGCCCTTGTTTGCTGTTTTCCTAAGTAAGCACTGAATGCGCGACCGAAAAGGTTTGAAACCGTGTCAAAGTGATGTTTTAATCTCATTGAAAGGTGTATTAAACGAGAAGATGTAATTTGTGTGGGATGTTTCGATGAAAGGAGAGATTGGAGTGGATGATACTTTCGCTCTCCTGTGAACCTCATGTCATGTTTATATTGAAGCCTGTGTAGCTAATCTAATTTGCAACAACAGGATGGCCTTCAAGAAAGAAGCTTCTATACTATTTAGGGTTTTTTCTTTCCTCGTTTATTTTTTTACACAAATTCATTCTGACTTGCCCTGAATGATACCTTTGCAGTTTGGGGATAACTGACGAGGACGCAAACCAGAAATACTACCTTTATGGTGTTCTGAGCAACGCGCCACAGACACAGCCATCCGGGTTGCCCTGCTGCAAATGGGATGCCACATTTGGGCTTGAGAAGCTCTTTTTCCGTGACTGACATTTCAGCAGCGCAATTTTAAAGATTAACTACGTAATAACTCCGCATGTCGTTCTAGTCCGACAGACTCTCCACGACCGCAGCTCTTCCTTTTCCTTTACAAGTTTACAGTTACAAAACTAAACTCTTGTAAAATATTTTTCTTTTGGTGGAAAGTAAATTGCTGTGTGTTTTCTGTTTGTGGGGGTTTTCTTGTTTTTTGGTGTGAGGTATTTTTGTCTAAAGGACCACTCGATAACTCGACTATAAAAAGTAAATTATCTGGCTATCCTTTAGTAAGAAACCCCAAACCGTGAAAAATAGGACGGTGCAAACCCTCATCTCCAGCGAGATGCTGTGCCATCTGATCAACACATATTCCCGGTGTATACCTTAGTAATAATAATTTTTAAAGAAATTTAAGAATTTGAACAGTCTTGAAAAGTACAACTTTCGTGTAAAGTTAGAAGGTGTATTCACCCTGTTAATCACAGGGAGTTATGTCATGGGAATGTTATCAATGATTCGTTCGATTTTACTGTAATTACTAACAAAATTAGACAAGGATGGATCACAATACAGGATATTCTTCTTTCGGAACAATATTGTGCTGGAAGTCGAGCTGATGCGTAGCATAAGCAAACATTTTAGAAAATGCTCCTGCTGGCAAAACTTCGTAAAGACACGATCTGGTTTTTCTACCGACTCGAAGGTCCCACCGGCGGAAGGATCGGGGACGTTCCAAAGCGAGGGGACATGCAGAATGTCCTGCCAGAAAGAGGAGGGGGGAAGAAAATCTCTGCTTAGGCGCGGTCTGGCCGTCCCACCGAGGTGTGCCGCGCCTTTCCCTTGGCAATGCCGGCCACCCCCGGCACACCCGCCCGCCGGGACCCGCTGTCGCCTTGGGGCGGCCGCCGGCTGCTGCAGAGATCAGACGTGCGGGGAGATCGATACTACTTCTTTTAGGCGCAACGGAAATATAAAGCTTATTTTCAAAGCCGGTAAAAACTAGAAAGGAAGGAGAGAAAATAGAAAGGCTGGGATATACAAACTCCCAGGGAAGGGGCAATTTATCGACACTGTGGAGAGAGCAGTGATGCAGAATTCCTTCAGAAAAGTGGCTTCAGCCGCACTTTTATCTGACACAATAAATACATAAATAAACGGAAGTACCTACATGGAGCAGCAGCCTGCTCTCCGGCCGCTTTGATTTTGCCCGCAGCAGGCTGGCCCTGAGCACACCCCTGTGCTCGGTGTCGCGCTCCTGCCCAGCACCCGCGCCCCGCAGGGCGGGCGGCTCCCGGCAGCCGAGCCAAGCCCGCCCGGTTGTGCAGGGCAGCTGCCTGCTCTCACTGGGGCTTCAGAAACCTTTCGGCCCCGTCCCGTACCACCCTTGGCGTTCCCCCGCCGTGCTCCCGACTTTGCCCAGGGGCACCCCCGCAGGACAGTCTCAGTGCTGGTGGCCCTGGTCGCCCCCTACCCGCGTGCTCCCAGCGTGGCGGTGGGCGACCCGTTGGTTGGGGTGGAGATAGAGGGAAAGCGGCCTGTGAGCCACTGACCCCCGCCCAAGCCGCTCCGGGGAGCCGCAGCGAGGTCCCGCAGCGAGGCCGCCTCTCGGGTCCTGCTGGTGTCGCAGCAGTTCGGGCTGTCTCGGAGCGGCGGCCGGGAGCGGGGCGCGCCGAGGCGGCGGCAGGACAGCCCTTGCTCTCCTCACGCTTCCAGTTGGTTGGCACGGCTCTCCTGGGCGAAGGGGGGAGACATTTCTCGTCAGGGAATTTTAGCCCTTTCCCCCCCCCCCCCCACCCCTTTTCTTTTTCTCCCTTCCCTTTCATTCATAAACCTGGTGGCTATAGACGCAGCTTGAATATTGACGTCTCTTCCCCCAACTGCTCCTCCGTTAACCCAATTACAGAATTCATCAAGAACTGTGTTGAATTATCTCTTTCCATACAGTATCAGCATTAGCCTAATTAAAAGCTATAATGTCTGATATAATGATTAAATCGTTAGCTCTGCTGTAGGGAAGCAATATTTTGTTTTCCCTTCAATTAGAAGCTGATTGAGGTTTTCAGAGCAGGTCAGCTGTGAAATTTGAATTATATGTGTGAGTACCGTTCACAGGGTGAGCCCCTACTCGAAAGCTCCAGAGATTCTCCATACGCTTTTACCCGGCAAGCTGAGAAAAGACAACAAAACACAGAGAGAGCCCGTAGCTGATTTGGGACTGAGGCTGTAGGATGGCACAGAACAGTGGTTAACGCTGGAAAAGAAAGCGGGACTTTATTCAGGCACCCTTTTTTCCAACCATTCCATCTCGACTGGGTAGCAAGCAGGTCACGTTGAAAGCTGTGAACCCCGAGCCGCCAAGTCACCGAGGCAGGAAAATGCTTCCTCTCCTTTGCCTGCCCTTTCTGCTCCCTCCCGGTTTGCTCGCTTTGGCCCAGGTAAAGGCACCCCGGTAGCGGGGGAGTGCTTTGCATTTCCTTCTAGATAGTGGGTTTTGGAGTGAAGTGCCAGAGGAGCTGCAAGCGATCCCACTCCCTCCCCGCCCCACGTTTCAGACAGGGCTGGTGAGGGATCAAGCAGCTCTCTCGAGCATCTCCCCAGGGCATCGCCTCGGCGCGGGCTGGTGCTCGCCGGCCCCGACCCGGGGCGAGGGCAAGGGAGGCACGGCGGCAGCCAGCAGACGGCGATCGCCGCCTGCTCCGGGGCGCCCGGCTCGGCCCCGCCGCCCCGCTGCCCCCTCCTCGTCTGCGGGGGCACAGAGGGCACAGCGCCG